>OZ021687.1:1873503-2310038 GCA_963978505.1 Listrodromus nycthemerus
GGTGAGTCTTCGATCCAAGTAGGTAAGTCAATCGATAACCCTACGAGAGCGAGAGAGAGAGAGAGAGAGAGAGAGAGAGAGAGGGAGAGAGAGAACGAACGAGACCAGCGCTCGTTAACGTTCCACGGTATTCTTTTGATCATGAGCGCTTGGAAAATGTCCAATCCAACAGATTACGGACTCCTTAAAGGATGTCTGAAACCCCGTCAATAAATGACTCTTTATTTGTTTCACGTGCGCGCACACATACATATATATTTATACGTGTCATATATTTTTTTCGATTGTCTTAGCTTCGGAGATTTTTTTTTTTTTTTTTTTTTAAGACACGCTGTGAGCGAATAAAGTCGTGAATTTTCGTGGATTAAAAGCGCGCCGATCGTGGTGGCGATCGACGAAGAATGAACGTTACAGTTTCCTTAAGAGGAAATATATTTATACGTGTCATATATTTATTCCGATTGTCTTAGCTTCGGAGATTTTTTTTTTTTTTTTTTTAAGACACGCTGTGAGAGAATAAAGTCGTGAATTTTCGTGGATTAAAAGCGCGCCGATCGTGGTGGCGATCGACGAAGAATGAACGTTACAGTTTCCTTAAGAGGAAATATATTTATACGTGTCATATATTTATTCCGATTGTCTTAGCTTCGGAGATTTTTTTTTTTTTTTTTTTTTAAGACACGCTGTGAGCGAATAAAGTCGTGAATTTTCGTGGATTAAAAGCGCGCCGATCGTGGTGGCGATCGACGAAGAATGAACGTTACAGTTTCCTTAAGAGGAAATATATTTATACGTGTCATATATTTATTCCGATTGTCTTAGCTTCGGAGATTTTTTTTTTTTTTTTTTTTAAGACACGCTGTGAGAGAATAAAGTCGTGAATTTTCGTGGATTAAAAGCGCGCCGATCGTGGTGGCGATCGACGAAGAATGAACGTTACAGTTTCCTTAAGAGGAAATATATTTATACGTGTCATATATTTATTCCGATTGTCTTAGCTTCGGAGATTTTTTTTTTTTTTTTTTTTAAGACACGCTGTGAGAGAATAAAGTCGTGAATTTTCGTGGATTAAAAGCGCGCCGATCGTGGTGGCGATCGACGAAGAATGAACGTTACAGTTTCCTTAAGAGGAAATATATTTATACGTGTCATATATTTATTCCGATTGTCTTAGCTTCGGAGATTTTTTTTTTTTTTTTTTTTAAGACACGCTGTGAGAGAATAAAGTCGTGAATTTTCGTGGATTAAAAGCGCGCCGATCGTGGTGGCGATCGACGAAGAATGAACGTTACAGTTTCCTTAAGAGGAAATATATTTATACGTGTCATATATTTATTCCGATTGTCTTAGCTTCGGAGATTTTTTTTTTTTTTTTTTTTAAGACACGCTGTGAGAGAATAAAGTCGTGAATTTTCGTGGATTAAAAGCGCGCCGATCGTGGTGGCGATCGACGAAGAATGAACGTTACAGTTTCCTTAAGAGGAAATATATTTATACGTGTCATATATTTATTCCGATTGTCTTAGCTTCGGAGATTTTTTTTTTTTTTTTTTTAAGACACGCTGTGAGAGAATAAAGTCGTGAATTTTCGTGGATTAAAAGCGCGCCGATCGTGGTGGCGATCGACGAAGAATGAACGTTACAGTTTCCTTAAGAGGAAATATATTTATACGTGTCATATATTTATTCCGATTGTCTTAGCTTCGGAGATTTTTTTTTTTTTTTTTTTTAAGACACGCTGTGAGAGAATAAAGTCGTGAATTTTCGTGGATTAAAAGCGCGCCGATCGTGGTGGCGATCGACGAAGAATGAACGTTACAGTTTCCTTAAGAGGAAATATATTTATACGTGTCATATATTTATTCCGATTGTCTTAGCTTCGGAGATTTTTTTTTTTTTTTTTTTTAAGACACGCTGTGAGAGAATAAAGTCGTGAATTTTCGTGGATTAAAAGCGCGCCGATCGTGGTGGCGATCGACGAAGAATGAACGTTACAGTTTCCTTAAGAGGAAATATATTTATACGTGTCATATATTTATTCCGATTGTCTTAGCTTCGGAGATTTTTTTTTTTTTTTTTTTAAGACACGCTGTGAGAGAATAAAGTCGTGAATTTTCGTGGATGAAAAAGCGCGCCGATCGTGGTGGCGATCGACGAAGAATGAACGTTACAGTTTCCTTAAGAGGAAATATATTTATACGTGTCATATATTTATTCCGATTGTCTTAGCTTCGGAGATTTTTTTTTTTTTTTTTTTAAGACACGCTGTGAGAGAATAAAGTCGTGAATTTTCGTGGATTAAAAGCGCGCCGATCGTGGTGGCGATCGACGAAGAATGAACGTTACAGTTTCCTTAAGAGGAAATATATTTATACGTGTCATATATTTATTCCGATTGTCTTAGCTTCGGAGATTTTTTTTTTTTTTTTTTTTAAGACACGCTGTGAGAGAATAAAGTCGTGAATTTTCGTGGATTAAAAGCGCGCCGATCGTGGTGGCGATCGACGAAGAATGAACGTTACAGTTTCCTTAAGAGGAAATATATTTATACGTGTCATATATTTATTCCGATTGTCTTAGCTTCGGAGATTTTTTTTTTTTTTTTTTTTAAGACACGCTGTGAGAGAATAAAGTCGTGAATTTTCGTGGATTAAAAGCGCGCCGATCGTGGTGGCGATCGACGAAGAATGAACGTTACAGTTTCCTTAAGAGGAAATATATTTATACGTGTCATATATTTATTCCGATTGTCTTAGCTTCGGAGATTTTTTTTTTTTTTTTTTTTAAGACACGCTGTGAGAGAATAAAGTCGTGAATTTTCGTGGATGAAAAAGCGCGCCGATCGTGGTGGCGATCGAAGAAGAATGAACGTTACAGTTTCCTTAAGAGAATTGCCGATGTTGTAACAGTCTGCGACACCGGCGAGTCCGCGCGGGAGAGTTACAGGTAGGCTCGATCGGCGGTTCGATGCCAAGATCGTCAGGCATTCGTCGGGAGGATCGTTGAATTTGGGTCACGAGAGACGCGAATAGATAGCAGCGACGATCGATAGCCGAGATTCTCCGCGCGTCCGGCGTTTATTCCTACCGATCCCTTCGATCTCCTTTCAATCAATCAAATTTAATGGCCCGATCGCCTCGATCTCTCGTCACCCCGAAATTAAGGACTCGACCGTCGATTTTTGAGGAAGTTTATTTTAATTTTTCGTGTGACTTTGATTGTCAATTCCGGGGGGGTCAATTCCGAGGGGTGGATTAATTCCGATGAGAATGTAATCCACGGTCGAACGAATTGGCGGAACGGCGAAATTTGCATCTTCGAATTAATTAAAAGTATATCGTCACGTCAATTGATCAGAGCTCGAACTCGTACCAATAATTAATACCGGCTAGACGAGGCGTATCCACCTCCGTAGCCAGAGCAACGAATTATCGACTAATTAATTCATCAGATTTCAGAATAATTTTTTTGCCGGTTTAATCGAAAAAAAAAAAAAAAAAAAAAAAAAAAAAATCTTTCCGCGATCAATAAATTTCAATAAAAATGACCAGAAGCCACAAAAAAAACAAAAAATAACAGGAAGGAAAAAAAAAATTCCCCAAAATAACAAATAAATAAACGGCACGTGTAAAAAAAAAAAAAAATCTCTTGTTCACAACTTCATCCCCTCGTCCAATCTTACCCGAGCTCACTTCTACCCTCTTCCACCCGGAACTCTTTTTTTTTCCATCCCCTCGCCGAACTTTCACGCCGGCCAGTCCTCGAGAATTCGCGCAGAGGGATCGCGGAATTTCGAGGAACAGTTTCGCATCCCTTTCCTCCCCCTCCCGCGCCCCTCCAGCTCTCAAGTTTATCAAGCGTTGTCTCGCCGGTTTCGGCAAGTAGTTACGTACCGTGCCAGTTCCGGCGAACGGAACTCTTCGGGCGGGCGTTCTCCACGCGACGTTGAACGTTGTAATCCGCAAGCGTAACGGGAAACGGGACGCAGTGGGTTACATCGGTGCAAAAGCCTGGAGAGGATGCAGCGAGGAGGGCAGCGAGCGGAGGCTCGCTCGGTTGTTCGTCGGACGGGCCGAGCAGCTTCTCTCGCGTTGCGAAAAGCCAACGTTTTTCCGGCGGTCAATACGAAGAGAGCTGTGCGGCGCGGCAGCGCGCGCCGGAAGGTTAGTAACTCCGACGGTGAACGACCGGGAAGCTCGGGCGCATGCGTTGGGACGCAGCTGACCCAGATGCACAACGTGATTGCACCTCGGACGTTTCCGTGGAGGCTCGGTCGCTCGGTGCAACAACGAAGAGAGTCGACGGGCGCCTCGCGGCTGACCCACATCGGCTCTCACCACTTGCGGCCGGCCCGCTGCCGCCGGCGCAACATACAGCCTCGCGGGAACCCCCGTAACGCCGATGCCGATGCACGTCCTCTCTACCGTGCTTCCTTATTTACGATACGAGATCCCGCGTCTTCGGACATCCCCTCCGCGTTCATCCCCACCATCGAACTCGTCCGCTAGTTCCAGGAGGAATTATATATATTTATATATATATATATATATTTTTTTTTTTTTCGCATTTAAAAATGGGTTTTTCATTGAAAAATATTTGCGAATAAGACAAAAAAAATTGTGAGAAAACTTTGTGAAATCTTTCATTTTTACGTCGCTGAAAATTTGTTTTTTTTTTTCTGCAAATTTTTTAAATACATTTGTTGTTATTATCGATTGGAAATTGTTGAATAATTTTCGAGTGTCATTCGGTAACGCGTGTGAAGATTTTTTTTTTTGCCAAAAATATCCGACACAGCGTGAAGGCAAAGTACCGTTGCTCGCTCGAGGCGGCATTTGCGTCTCCGGTTGGAGTGTGGAGAGCGAGTTGAAGAGGGGAACAAAAAGGTAAAAAAAAAAAAAAAAAAAAAAAAAAAAACAACACAAATTCACCGATGACGCAGCCATTCATCGTGACAGCGTTATCCGAATGCCAAATCGCGCGTGGTGAAATTTTAGAAAGCAATTGCCGTCTCCCGTGTCCACCCGGTTAAACTTGGAGAGAACGCGCGAAACAACGCCGGCCACGTGCTGTACAAGCGAGCGGTGGCCGTCGGCGTCGTTTACATCGAGCGAACGCGACGTTTTTTTTTTTCACGCCCGCAAAGTGTTGTCCTCGTGGGAAAAGCAGTCGCGATAGAATAATTTTTAATTCGAATAAAATATTAATAATAATGAAAATAAATTTATCTTATGAAAATTTATCGCACAAGATTTAATGTCTGATCGTCACGCGTACTTTCTACTGGAGTTCAAAAAAAAATCTGTTCGAAGCTACATCGCTTGCGGCCGAGATCCTCCAGTTCTGGAGCGCTCAACCGTCCGTCGCCTCAACCGTTTCTGTCACTGGCTTTATTCGTGATACATTCCGGCTATAAATAAAAAATATTTTCTACGATCACATCCGGTTTCGGAACGTCGGTTCGAGCACGCCTTATATTTTTCCGTACGACGTTACACGATGTTTACGCACAATTTCGAAAGTCTGACCAGTGCCGACACTTTCTACTAGTCCGATTTATTATCCTCAAATCTCAGACGTGAATGCATTTAATTTTAAATTGTTTAAATATTTTTTTTTTTTTTTTTTTCTGGTGTTGGCGATAATGAGAACGGAAGATTAATCGTCAGCGTGAGTCGTTCGACGAATTGTTCACACAGTGGCGAGCGATGCGTCGAGCAGTCACGCCGGTTTTTTCGTCGAAAGTCGAAACATTCGCAGACCGCAAAAATTTACGGCGCACTTCTTCGAACATTGTCCCGCTCGGCGTACTTAATTACAGTGACGAAAAATTCGTGGAATAGGAAAAGTTTCTATCTCCGCGGGAGGATTGGTAAATAGCGCGATTCGAGAGCCCGGCGAGAATCCGGCGAGGGTTACGAAAGTTTCGAGAGAGCTGCGCGGATTCCTCCTTCCGTTCGGCGCTCTCGCGTTCGTCGAGCCCGCAGCCGGTGAGCTCTCTTGGCATCGGTGTGCAGCTGGAGAAATAAACCGGTAAACAAAAGACACGCGAGGAACGTCGTCGCGAAACGTAATCGACGCTACTCGTCGCAAAGGCGAAGAATTTTTTTTTTTTTCCACACGCAACGTGTCGCAATATTTGTGACAGAAGAATCGACGGTAATCGCACATTCATTGTCGCAGATTCGAACATTTTCGAGCACGAATTCCACACGCGAACTCCTCACTTCTAATCCCTAAACTCGTTTCCTATTTTTGTGAAATCGAAAGTGTTGCTCAAAAAAAAAAATACCCAAACTTGTAGTTAAACGAAAAAATTATTGCTCAAAGATAATGGAAATGAACGGAAAAAATTATGAAAATTTTTTGACATTAAGTTTCTTATCGAGAATTTAAGTCACGTCAAGTCGAACAATTTATCGTAAAAATCGTAGTTGCAAAAAAAAAAAAAACATATCTCGTCTCAACGTAAGAGAAAAAAAAGTCTCCGAATTTATTGGACACCGAGAATTTTAGTTGGGTAACTACCGATAATTTTTTTATAATTTTTTTTTGCAATTATCAATAATTTGCTTGACTCTGAGACGAGGCTAGGTTCGGATTCGTATTTAAAAAAATAAAATAAAAAAAAATCCCGGATAAAAAAATTGTCCCGCCGGTTCCAATCGATTCACGATTCAATTACCGATCGTGCTGTCGAGGAGGCTGGTTTGGCCCAGTCCTTAGCGGGCGAACGGTCGCCGGATCATAATAACGCCGATAATTGCGAAAACGTTCGTTCCCGTCGCTGTGAAAAATTGCGCAATGTCACCCGGCGAACCGCGTGTGCTCGAGCGAGGGACAAGCCTTTTCGTGGGTCGTCGAACCTCGTTCCCCGATTGCCAAATTCAAAAATTGCAACAACACGCCCCGGGCCTTGAGAATTAATCCTGAAAAAAAAAAAAAAAAAAAAAAAAAAAAAATTGAAAAAAAATTCCTTCCTCCACCCGGTGCTTTAAATGAGATCGCAGCTTTGAATCACTTCGTTCCAAATTCCCGACGGTTTATCATTTTTCGTTCAAAGCTTATCGACGTCTCCCCTTTTTTCTCTCGTCGCACGGCTTATCGACGCGCAATATCTGAAAATTCTATCGCCCCCCGTCGTGAAATCACGGAATCCGATATCGAGAATTTCTTCGTCCGTTCGCCGTAAATTTGTCCCGCATTTATGCGAATAAATGGAAAGTTCCGTGGCTCATCGCGACGGCACTCGGTTTCTCGGTGCGAGGCGACGACCTCGCGGGTAAAAAAGATCGCCGAACCGCGATGCATATCCGCCGCGAGACGCGGACAAAAATATATCGTTGATGCGGTTGTTACCTCAATAAACTTTCGGACTGCCAGAGTTTTTCTGCAATGAGCTGCGAAAAAAATTGGTGCCTCGTCGCAGAATTACAAAAATAGCCGGAGTTCGACGACGGGACTTTGAATGCGATGCGGCAAACCCGAGCGCGTCTGCCTCACTTTTAATCCATCTAAATAAACTGTTCTTCGAAGTCGTTTTTTTTTTTTTTTTTTTTTTTTTTTTTTATTTAAAATTCTCACCGTTTCCGCAGTCGAATAAATTGCTTATACCAACAAAAATTAATATCAAATAAAAATTAAAAAGTGAACAGTTACAAGAATTTTTCACATAGATTAAAGTTTCTCACTCGATTTCGCTTTCGATATCGTTTATTTATTTATTTTCTCAATCCGTCCGAGTGAAATAAAAAAACGAATTCGTTTTTGACTTCACAAGCCGAATTTTCACTGAATTCCCTGCAGCCAAATAATTTATTCGTAAAATAAATAATTTTTTTTTTTTTTTTCATGGTGAGTAATTGTAAGAGTGCGTGAATTCAAAGTGAATTCGATACGAGCATGGCCTCGATGAATTTATTAATTTGTTTATGGCTCCGCCTCGTCCTGAATTCGAATAAACGACAGCGATAATCGTGCGGCGCGGGACAGGCAGGCGTGTTGTCCCTTGGACGCGCGGATTCGCGGATCCGCGCACGTTCGCCCGCGACTTTCACATTCTGCGCTCACACAGAGACAGCCGGCGCGATCGCACGTACGACGCGTTGTTCGTCGAGTGAGAAGAAGGGGGGTTTGGTAAAAAGAGGAGCGAGAAAGGGAAAAGTTTCGGAATCGCGTTTTTTTTTTTTTATATTTATTTTTTCTATCGAATTTTTTTTTCTCCGTGACCTTTGTGACTTTATCGTCACAAACCGTTAAAGTGATTTTATCGTCCGTGCTTCACCGATTCCTGACGTTACGATTTATTTTCTCATATATATATATTTTTTTTTACAATTTTTAATCAATTTATTTTTCGACCGAACTTATATTTTTTCTTTTTTTACGTTCGTTACGTTATTCCGTTGTGGAGAGTTATCGTCCGCTCGTCACCCGCTGTCGGGAGATGCAATTCGCTGATTTCATCGATCCTGCTTCCCTACCTTACCTTTCATTTTTATATATATTTTTTTCTTATAATTTTGTTATTTTATTTTTTTTATTTTTATTTTATTTTTTTTCTACCGATCTCTCGCTCGAGCGCGTAATCCTCCGACAGGCCTCGAGGCATTACGCATTCGCGGCGTGTTTCCGCGGCTACTTACGCGCCGAGGCAACGCCGGTGTGTCCGTACATTACGGTCTTTGCCTGTACTATATCACCTCACCGTGGCCGTCTCCGAGCGAACTCGCCAGTTGGAAATAAAAGTTTTACCAGCGGCGAACTCGGCGTCACTCGGTCATCGTCGAGCTCTCTCTCTCTCTCTCGAGCTGCATACAGATATACCGGATCGTTACCGGACGGGATAGCCGAGGGAGAGACAGTCAGCGAACGCGACCAACTCACGCTTTGCCCGATTCTGGCCGCTGTGCCAAATTCAGAATAGAGAAAAGACGACACTGTAGCGTCTTCGATAAAATTCTACGTTACACACGGGGAACGAACAAAGCGACATTCAAATTTTCGAAAAATATGTTATAGGGTAAAAAAAAAAAAATTATTTGAGCTTGACAAAAAAAAAAAAAATTAATTAATTAAAAACATTTCCGGCGAAAAAAGTCTCCGGGACGTTGAACCTCGGTCGCGAAACGTTTTCGCGCGGGAGCGTGAAAAAAAAAAAAAAATAAAATAAAAAAAAACGAAAGAAGGGAAAATAGAAATAAAAGAGCGTCCGTTATCACCGGTCGTAGTCGGCGTGCGATAACGACCAATTGCATCGGCGGTTACGATGCGCTTATTGGATGTGTGCACGACGCGGATGGAAGGTGGATTGCCGAGCTTGCACCGTTGCCGGTAGAGCTGGTCGCAGGCAAACATCGTCGCTCAATACACCGTCGAGAGTTAACACGCGCTTCGGAGCTCCGCACGTCCGTCTCGTACGCTTACTAACAGGCGTTTGTTATGCGACATAGTATATTCGATGATCTGCTTCTCTCGCTGTGTCTCCGGCGAGTGCGCGTTACGCGGGACGAGCTTCAAGAGCCACTAATGCCACTGTTGAGCGTTCTAATAGCGATGACGCCGACGAATAGAGACTGTCGTAGTCTCATCCGAGCCACCTGCGATCTTTCGATCTCGTCTTTTCTGCTTGTTCGTAATATATATATATATATATATATATATATATATATATATAGAGATGTATGAGAATAAACGAGGGAAAATTTCTATTTTCTTCCATTTCTCCAATCCCTTGAGGGATTGAGAAAAAATAGATTTTTTTTTGTCAACTTCCGGCAGGCTGTGGCTATAAATTTTGGGAGGAGTGGATCGGGTTACGAAGCGCCAGTTAAGTCCGAAGCGACACGTTAGTCGTAGAATTAATTTTTGTTTTGTTTTGTTTTTTTTTTTAACTTTTAATCAGAATTATAGGTGAAGTCTACCGTGACTATGTGACTTGTCATTGTAATTTAATTTCGATGTTGCGACAGAGTTACGTTGATGACAAAATCCCAGGAAAATATAAATTTTTTCGTATGTTCGTCGTTGAAAAGAAATGTGCTTTAAAAAATTCGTTTTTCCATCGTCGACATGAAAAATCAACCGCTTTCCCTCTCCCTTCATACGCGAAAAATTAGCAACCAATGCCGAGTCCATTTCTTTCACCATTCTTCATCTTCAGAATCGTGCTTTAATATAGAAACGAAAAAACAAATTGGAGTGCAGAGACACGGAGAAGTGGGAAAGATGCTGTTCTCTCGTCAAGCGAACCATTAGTGGAGATCTCTCCCGCACGAGATCCCTCGGTCTCACCGGGTTCATCTTTCCACGCTGGTTCGCTCGTTCTCGCCCACCAGCCTGCATCCACATATTCCATCGGCACACACTTTCCCCCTTTTAACGTGTAACTCTACTCTCCTTCCCTCTCTGCACCTCTTTTCCCTATCGCGTATCCGATCGCATCGTGCAGCAGATTCGCGCCTCGAATTTTCCCATCGCTGGGCACACTTGTCGTTCTGTAACTTTTTAAAAAATGTATTTATTCCTCCTCTTCCTCTCCTCCATTTTTGCATTGTAATATTCGTCACATAACTCGCCATGGCATAAATCATCAAACAATCAATTTCGTCTTTCCTCTCCAACCCCTCCTTTCTCTCCTCGCTCTCCTCTCTCCAATCCTCATACTTCTGTCACTCCTCTCTCTCCTCGCTCTCCTCTCTCCAGTCCTTGTACTCCTATAACTCGTCTCTCTCCTCGCTCTCCTCTCCACTCCACTCCACTCCACTCCTCTACCCTTCGCCTCTTTTTTCCACTCCGCTCTCTCCTCGCTCTCCTCTCTCCAATCCTCGTACTCCTATCACTCCTCTCTCTCTCCTCGCTCTCCTCTCCACTCCACTCCACTCCACTCCTCTACCCTTCGCCTCTTTTTTCCACTCCGCTCTCTCCTCGCTCTCCTCTCTCCAATCCTCGTACTCCTATCACTCCTCTCTCTCCTCACTCTCCTCACTCTCCTCTCCACTCCACACGTCTACCCTTTGCCACCTTTTTCCACTCCTCTCCTCTTCTCTCCTCTCCTTCAGGGGACTCTCTCCACTTGAATCTCCGCGAGCCGCTCCGTACCACACTCCATTATCTCTCGGAAAGCTCACTCTCATCGTAACCGTACACATAACACGGACAAGCTCTCAGTAGTAGGTAACACGTTCGCCGGTGTCTTTTTTCTTTTTTTTTTTTTTTTTTTTTTTTCCCGTCCGTAATATGCGTTCGGTGCGTTTATCGGGCTCGTGTACGTGTCGTACACTTCGCCGTTCGCGTACACGCTCCTCCCGGAGTTTCTCTCTCCCCGACGCGTTATTCTCGCGACACGTCCCCTCGCTCTTTTTCCCTCTTCGGGCGCTGCGGCGCGCGCGATCTCTTCGCTCGCTGACGACCGGCCGGCGGGCGAGCTCTGCCGTTGCCGTTGCCGCTGGTTTGTGTGTGCATCGGCGCATAGTGCATGCAACGCACACGAGTGTGGGTGACTAGCGCTCGGTCGGCTTGTGTGTTGGAGCGAGCGTGTAACTGGGTCGCGGGTTCGACAACTTCAGCCAAGGCTGCCGAGACAGTGGCTCTCACTCGTTTCGCTCGCCAGTTGTACAGCTATAAAAGCCCTCGCCGAGCATCGTTGCGACTTTTTTTTTTTTTTTTTTTTTTTTTTTTTCGTGGTTTTTTTTCTTCTTTTTTTTTTTCTCCTCTTTTATACATCATTCTCAGCGCGACAGCCTCGTTGTCGTCATCACGGTGACTCGTGAACCTATCTTGGAAAACACGGGATTTTTTTTTTTTGCATTTTTTTTTTTTTTTTTTTAGAGAGGGAGTTTCTACGAAAGCCGACGAAGGGGACGCGAAGGCTGGCCGATTAGGACCGAGAAGGGTTTCATACGAGTTACCGAAGAATTTTTTATCGTTCGGTTGGAATTTAAGAAGTCACGTGCATTTCATTTTTTTTTAATTAACATTTTTTATCTTCTCGCGGAGGTTCAATGTTTTATTCGATGTTTATGTTGTTTTTTTTTTTTCTAGGGAAATCGTATCATAAATAAAAATCGCGAAATTGGAGAATCGAAGAATCTACGAAAAGTAGTGAGTCGTGATCGAGGAGGGTTTCTCAAGAGGAAAAATCTCTTTGGTCCACGCACCGTCGTTGCGGACAATGAATTATCAACCTAAAAAGCGAATCAACTCTTCGATCTGATTCTTTGTCGCCACCCTAAAGTTCCTTCACGGACAGTTTGAGAAGCAGAGAAACTTTGCGCACTCGAGTCCGACCGGGGGAAGTTTTTATTTCGACGTCCGATCACTTACCTCGTCTCCGGACCGTTAGAAAAGTATCGCGGAATGTATATTCACCCCGGTATTAATTCACATCGGCCGACGAATTCTCCGAAGTATCGTCTTACCTGCAACGAGAAAAAAAAAAACAGAGACGTTAATTACCGCACTGGAAAATTTCGCCGGGCGGACGAAGACGCGTAAGAAGCTGTGCAAGTAGTTACGGTCGAGCGTTGTCAGACTCGGACGAATTTTGGCAATTGGCGAGGGGGAAAAAAAAAAAAAAAAAAAAGGATTCCTAGACAAGAACCGGGAGAACCACTGAAGCTCGCGTTATCATAACATCAGCGTGGCTGCCTGCATCTATCTATATTTCAAAGAGCTTGTGTGAACGCATGTCTGCTACGGGAGAGTCGTGTTATGTAGGCGGCGAGCGTCTCGGCGCGAGGCGTTCTTCGGGACGCTCTCGCACCGTCGACGATCTATAACCGACGCTATTCTCTCCTCCGACGTTTACCAACGATTCGTCGTCTCCAGGTCCTCGTGTATTCGTGGCTGAACTGTCACGAGTCCGATGAATTTTTAAATGACAATTGGCGCGGACGGAAGACACGGCGAAGATCGTGAAACTCCGATCGGCGATATATCTGGGTGTCAGAGTTATACGGTAAAAATGACGGTAAACCAAAACCGATGAAAAAAAATTGCATGTGACGTTTGACGTAAAATATTTCCATCGTGTGTCGAACATATTTATTTTGAGATTATTATTTTTCTTGTGAAAATAATCGTAGAATTGAGCCATGAATGTATCGTAGGGATTTCGGGTGATCTTTAAAATTATTGGCTCGTCCGATTTTGCTATTTTCCAATGTTGCCACTCTTCGATTTTCCGCCACGAATAGAAACAATATTTATCGATTTTCTACCACGTCACAAAATTCGCGTTCGTTACCGAACACCGGAAAAATAAAAGTCAATAAATGACCGAACAATAAAAAATTTATCGTCCGTTGTCTGGTCATGTGGATTTAGCGTGTACGATCGCCTCGCATAGTTCATTCATCGGTGGAAGTTGTAAGCGAGCGTGTTGTGTCTCGATCGATATAAACGGGGAAATGAGAGTATCGATTCCCGAGTCCGAGTTGACGAACGGCGTTGATATAACTCAGTCTCGCGTATGTAAAATATATAACCGGGTGCCACAACAATGTCGGCCCGATATATATATATATATATACAATAGTAACGACCGGGACACGATAGCTCGAGGCCCGAGTAGTAACAGCCGAGAGAGAACCGGCCGACTGCTCAGGATCTTACGCAACCCCCTTCTGTGTCGCCGACTTCGAAGTGCGCGTGCATACATTTTCACACACACGCCACCGGCGAGCACGAATCGAGATCGTGTGCGAGAGTTTTGAGACGGCGCGAGCTCTCTCGGAGCTCTCGAATCCTGGACTTTCAACCGTGAATCCCTCGGCGCGATTGCGGTGATCCATCAAAGTCCTTCGTCACAGCGAGTCGTATTAAACGATCAGGAAAAAAAAAAAAAAAAAAAAAAAAATAAAAAAAAAAATAAATAGTCTCGAAAAATGTCTCCGCTCTCTCGAGCGTCCGGATTGTTGCAAGAGGCACGTGCAGGCGATCTAGTCGCCAGTCGGGAATTAATGAACGGTGATTTTTATTTTTTTATTTTACTAAAATTTAATTTTTTTTCTAAATGATTTTTGAGCGATCTTCGTCATTGGCGGAATGTCGTATTTTTACTTGATTCAGAATTTCGAAAGTAATGTGTGATGCGCTTTTCATTTTAACAAATTGTCATTTCCGATATGAATTTTTTTTCAATTGTATAATTACGCAAGCTTAATTGTCAATGCCTTTTTTTTCATGATTAATGTAGCTGCTCGTGGGGGATTGGGGAAAAAAAAAAAAAAAAATCGTTTCGAAAAATGTTTCCGTTCGCTCGAAAGTCCGATCCGGATCGAGCGTTGGAAAAGGCGCGTGCAAGCGATCTAGTCGCCTGCGGGGAATTAATAAACGATTAAAATTCGTTCGAAGCCTCGGGGGGTCCGCACGAGAACCGTGCCGAGAACGACTCGGACATTCCCTCGAAAGCGCAGGCTTCTCGTAGACGACGATGTAGCTAAGAGACGGGAGAAAAAAAAAATGGAAAGATTAAGGGGGGGGGGGGAAAGAACGGGGCTAAGGCAGCGCCGCCAGTGAAACTAATGATTCCCTCGCGGGCTGTTATGTTTCATGAGATTTTCATATTATTCTGAGCGAGACAGTCTCTCCGTCTCTCGACACGCTCGCTCGCCACCGGTCGGAGAGAATATGTATCAAAGAAAACTGTTTCACTCGAGAGCTCGTTTGGCTGGTTTCGTTGTGCATTGAAATCGACAGCCGCGGCTTTGCGGCTCGGGCTTTATATTCTGCCGAAGGAGATTCGCGGATCGTTGAAAGAATTTCAATTTTAACTTCCCGGTGGAGGAATTTTTTTTTTTTTTTTTTTTTTTGAGAAAAAAAAAGGATCGGTATTTTTCTTCGTGTTTACGGAAAAAAAAATTTCGGGGAATGTTATTTGAATTGTGCGCGCGCCAAACGGAACATTGGAAGCTGGGGCAAGCGAGCCGAAACGTTAAAAATCCACGTGCAAATAAATGGATAATAAATTTCTTTTTTTTTCACCGACTCATCGTGAAAATTTTGCGAACTTTTTATTTTTCGAAAAATTCTCGTGATACATTTGATTATCCTGATTAACGTAGGGACAAAAAAATAAGTTGACGATGCATCGATTTATTTTCATTGTCACAGAAAAATTTAACGAACTACATTTTGTTTGAGAAACGCAATTAATTTTTTGGGTGAAATTTTTTCATCGAAAAAAAAATATTCAATTTAGTCGTTTGAATTCAATCGTTTAATTGTATTCGTTCGTCGCCTTATTGCGATGCTCCAGAGGCATATTAGCTACGTGATCGGTTGAAAAAAAAAAAAAAAAAAAAAAAAAAAGTGTCGATTATAGCGACCTGCGATTTTCACTTCTCAAGGGCTCGCGATCCGGCTCTCGCCTTCACGTATTTTTATTCACCAACAACAACAGTCTTGGAGATTGGGGAGGGGCCTGCGCGACGTAACTCCGCACAGAGCCACGGCTGCAGGTACTCGGAGAGTTTGCTCATTTATATTTTGGTCGCGCGTTAAAAAATCCTGGAAAAACTCGTCGTGCGGTCGGGACGCGGAGTAGCTCGGGCGTGCTTGAAAATGCCGTGCATGCACCGCCTCGACCTGGCCAACGCGCTGACGATTATTGCGTAACGCGAATCGCACCGAGCCTCGAAGTCGACGCGCGATCGGCGACTTCATCGTCGAATTGATACAGACCGATTTCTTTTCGTTCCACGCTTTATCACAAAAATTATTTCCAGCGAGCTGACATTTTCGATCGCGAATATATTTTCACACGAATACCGTTCGTTCGCCGTCTATTTTTTGGTTCATTTTTTTTTTTTTTTTTTTTTTCGCCAGCCGGGCGACGTAAATCTCGCGAGCTCGGACTTTCTTTTTTTCCAGCTCGAAGACTTTCGCCCGGAGCGAACGTCCGGGCTACCAAAAAAAAAAAAAAAAAAAAAAATCAACCATCGAATTCCGAGTCACGGCGTTCGCTCTCGTACGAAATTCTCTCCGAGCCGGATGGAGAGTCTCAAGGTTTTTTTTTTTTGTTTTTTTTTCAATTCAGTCGGTTTTTTTTAATTAATCGTTAGTTCCGATAAAAATTTTGTAAGATACACTTTCGTTTTATAAGTTTGACGACGAACCCAAAAAAATCATAAAAATCTGATATCTACGATAAAAATTATATATAAAGTAGAAGTTGAATTCCATAATTTTGAGAATGGATTCATAATATTTGTACGAAACCTCCGAAACTACCTTCAATTAAATTGAATTGTCATGTAATTCATAAAATAGAAAAAAAAATCATTTCGTACCTCCAATGAATTTAATAACTGGCAATGAAGTTCGAGCGAGATTTCGCGTGAATTTTCGTCCGTGCCGAGACATCTTTACATAAAAAATAAAAAATAAAAATCTAGTCGTCGTTATCAATTTATCACTGGCATCGAAGGGTCACGCAGATCGATTGTTCTCCGAGGTGTCAGTCGGCAAATCGTTGAAACGCACAGTGGCCTTTGAAAATGCCATAAGGTGTCATGAGTCAGACATCGGCTGCTTCTCTGTCGCTTTCCACCGCTCTGAAGTTTCGTTATTTATTCGTTCAATAATCCCGGGTGCCTTGTACGGTTGCAAATGGGTGTCAGGTAGAGATGGGTGCCACTCGAAGTGACGTCAAAGCGCCGGCAAAGAGCGTCGGTAACGTTCGATAATCTAAATCCCCCCCCCCCCCCTTAATATGTCGCAAGATATCAAAACGATCGATGGAAATTATTTGCCGGAGAGTCATCGATCTCCGCGAATTAATTTGTAATTCGTATATTTTCTCGATTCGCGAGATCCAGTCGAGTAGTCGTGTAAAAAACGTTAGACGATTCGTCTCGGGATTCATCGACCCCAAAGATGACTCACGACTCTCCCGTTACAGCCGAAGAGTCGTTTGGGAATTTTTTTTTCTGAAAAAAAAAAAAATAATAATAATAAAAAAAAACCCCCGGAGTCTTCAACTAAAATTCTAATGATAGGTCGATAAATATATAATGAGCTACTCGGAAATTCATATTTTCTGCCAACAATAAAAACTTCAAAGTCGTCAAAATGAAATGAAATTAATTTTTCTCTGCGAAAAAAAAAAAAAAAAAAAATGAAAGTGTCGAAGTAGAAATATAAAGATTCGATAAAAAAATATAAAGAGGCTTTGAGGAAATTGATTTCTGTTGGCCAATAATAGAAACCTAAAAGATTGAATCGAGAAAATAATAGTCGTTCGAAGCGTCGAGTCCGACGAAACACGTGCGAAAGAAGGCCAAACAAACAAATGCACGAAAGTGTTTCAATAGCCGTTGTGATTCGGCATAGAGCCGAGGCAGGACAACAAGGTCTCGGTGTGCTTCTGCGGTGCCCGGTACGTGCCGAGGTCTCAAGACAGCGTTATTTCGATCGAACGAGGACGCAATGGAGTTTACAACGGAAGAGAGAATTGTCAAAGGCTCGTCACGGTGTTGACACGAGCGCGCGATCGGAAACGTAACCGGGCGCAGCCCGAATTCGCGCGGGAGTTTGCGGAAATTTCAGGGCGTCTGACCACATACGATCCGTGACTACTGGCGCGATAAATCGTAAAAAAAATTCTCGGGGCCTTAGAAAAAAAAAAAAAAAAAATTAAAAAAAATGTACAAAAAAAATAGAAAAAATTGGTAACTTTAGACAGGTAGAATTCCGCGAGGGAAGCCGTGAATCCGCGGACCACTTGGCAGCACGGCCTTCGTTTCTTACGGCGAACACACGGAGGTTGATGTCTCGCGTGTGCGATTACGCGCGCGCGGACGTGTAATGGGTTGCACCTTGGAATTGCATGTTGACTAATGCTTTCAGGGATTACGTTCACCCTGATAGAGACCTGAAAAGGCGGACACGGGTCTCTGGACATCGCACCAAGGAATTCAAAAATATTCGTACATAATTTTTTTTTCATTCAAACTCAACTCTTCCGTAATAAATAAAAAATTATTTTCATTAAAGAAGGCGAATGAATTTTTATTTCGTTCGGAGCTGCGGGAATAAAACGGGTAAATAATGTACGTTTCACTGAAACAAAAAAATTAGTGGGTCATTCACGATATTAATTATTAAAAAATGCATTATTTACTCAGTCGCATTATCGAGAAATATGCAACGACTGTTCATTAAAAAAATGGATCGCGGAGCCGGGATCCGTTGTAAATATTTTTATGAAAATTGATAACGGACCGAGCTTCGTTGTACATTTTTTTTTTTTGAAGAACCGTCCGGACTGAAAAATGCAGGCGTGCAGGCCGCACTTTTATGTTTGTTCTCCGATGGATATCGGAATAGCAACGCCGAATTCTGTAACGATTTTTTCGTCAGCTGAAGAGAATGGAATCGACGATGCGCTATCCGAAGATTCCATTATTATCAATTCTGATCCGAGGAAAATAATTTTTTTTT
The DNA here is from genome assembly GCA_963978505.1 of Listrodromus nycthemerus. Classification (NCBI taxonomy): domain Eukaryota; kingdom Metazoa; phylum Arthropoda; class Insecta; order Hymenoptera; family Ichneumonidae; genus Listrodromus; species Listrodromus nycthemerus. The sequence goes on from OZ021687.1 coordinate 1,891,948, forward strand.
TCTCATTAAATCGGGAAAAGGAAATTTAAAAAAAATATATAAAATCTCTTCGCCAGGCGAGCCGGCGATTGGGTCGGGGAGTTCTATGCCCCCGTTTTGCGCGACAGATCTGACGACACGACGCAAATACATCTAAATGGACACGTCTAAATTAGCGACAGTGGTAATGAGCCAAGAGTCGGATGGTCTTTATGTGTACGCCTCGACTCTCAACGTCTGCTGCGGGTGCTGCGGCAGATTTTATTCTCTCGTGGCTCTCGTAAAGCTGCCCCAAATATTCGATCGATTGATCGATAGTCGTCCATCAAACACGCTCACGTCCGCGATTAAACTGTCAGCCAAAAGAAATTTCCACACAAAAAAAAAATTATATGCGAAAAATTTATTTTTCACGAATCAATAATCATTTATGAATTTAACGCATGGAAAATATATTTTCCTTCGGCCAAAGAAAATTCCTCCACGAAAAAATCGTACACGCATTTCTTCGTGTTGAAATTAGAAAAAAAAAAAAAAATCATAATGATAATAATAATTTATATACAAAATATATTTGTGAAATGTATATTCGTGAAAATTTTTTTTTCTCATGGAACGGTAGACGGCTTTGGGATTCGAAGCAACTGCGACACGAGTTTTCTCTCGGACGATGAGCCGTTACGAATTCTCATCGACGTCTGGCTCCGCCGTTTCTCCTTTTCACTCTCTCGCACTCCGTTATGAAATCCCGAACAGTCGATACAGTGATTGACAGTCGAGATAACGCCAATGACCCAGCTATTGGCATATTTCTGTTTATTCTCTCTTTTCACACGCCATTCTCCACGACGCAACGAAAAAAATTATTGAAAAAAAAAAAAAATCGAGAAAAAATGCATACAATAGAAAGTCCGGATAATCGAACCCACACATGCACACGTAGCTTGGGAGTCGATATTTCGTCGGCCGATCTCCAGCGTGCGCAAATCGATCCGCGAAAGATTTCGCAACGCCATCGTCGCTTCTCGCATCGATTCGTTGCAAAAATCATTTTAAAAAAAAAACAAAAAAACAAAAAAAAACAATTGTATATTCACCAACAAAAATTTTCGAAAATCAAATTCCTGAACTTGAAAAAAAAAATTGAGTCTCGAAAATAAATACTCAAATTGAAAATCGATCAATTCCGATAAATAGTTGACACGATGCGTCTCGAAAAAAAAAAAAAAAAAAAAAAAAAAAAAAAAAAAAAAAAATAGCCGCTCGCAATTTCGTGTGTTTCGGATGCGAATGAAAGCGCTGTTCGAATCAACGAAAAAATCACCAATATTTGCCCATTTTTTTTCCCGTCAAACTCTTTCGCCAACAGTCAATCCAAGAATACATTAAATGAACAAAAAAAATACAAATAAAAAAAAAAACAAAAAAAATTAAGAAAAAAAAACGAAACACGCTAGAGGGTTAGATTTTCGTGAGTCCGTATCGCGTCTGGCGGTTAGCGGGCCGCCCGGAAGCGTCGACGTTTTACTCCGCGATATCGACATATCTCGCTTTAAGCTCTCCTTCGGCTGCCTACGTGAAGGAACGCAGAGAGAGAGTCGATATACACATCCGTATACGTACACATATACTCATATACATATATATATATATATATATATATATGCTCGTGCATATAGACATAGATATGGAAAGTCCAGGCAGGAAGGGCCGCGCTCGATCTTCCTATATATCTTCGCAATTTCAGAAACGAGCCTATCAGCTCACCCACCAAGTTCTTGGTGGCCAGCCGGCGAGATAGAACGCACATGTACAACCTCGCTGCTCCACGTATAGTCGCGTACGGCTAGCTCGCATCGATCTTTGCTCGCCTCTATTCGCTCCGAGCTACGAGCTACCAGAGAGAGCAATATAGTGGGTTGGTGAGGAGTAAAGGGGCTGAGGCGGGAGGGGTAGGGGGGGGGAGAGGTTGAGACATGTACTCGGCACACCAGCACGAATGGAAAACCCTCTCGTGTTACACATCCGTGTTGCATACAAATACAAAAATGCACGAGTACGCGGTTGCACTATGTACTTGCGTCAGGTTTGAACGTTGATGGCAAAGTGGATGGTGGGGTTAGGGGAGGGGTGGGGGCGGGGGGGGGGGGGCGTGTGTGTTTGGGATGGATGCTCGACTAAAATATAAGGAATTCTTGGGCTATGAGGAGTCGTGGAAATGCCAGCGATGTTCCAGCTCTCGCCCATTTTTTTTTTTTTTTTTTTTTTTTTTTTTTTTTTTTTTTTTTTTCACTTACAGCCCGGTAAATGTATATTTCATTTTATTTTTCGCCGCAACGGCGGGGCCGGAAGCATTTTTGCACAAAATACGGGGGTGATTGAGATGAGGATGGTTTTTTTTTTTTTTTTTTTTTTTTTTTTTCGGCGCTTGTAAGTGTCGGAGACGTTGGGCTTTTTTTTTATTCGGTGTTGCGTTTTATTTATTTATTTTTTTTTTGGTATTTTGTTCAATATGTTTGTTGAATTTTTTTTTTTTTTCAAGCCGCGAAGCTCCGAGACGTTTCGGAAACGCCAGCGATGTTTCGGCTTTCGCTTGGTTTTTTTTTTTTTTTTTTTTTTTTTTTTTGTAATACCTCAAGTCCGTTACGTCTCTATTTTATTTTTCTCCGTGTCGTGAAAACGGTGGGTTTTTTTCGCATAAAATTTTCAGGGCGATAGCAATAACGATATTATTTAAAAAAACGCAAAAATTGTCGAATACTAAATAAAAAAAAACAAAAATGGTGAATGAGAAAAAAAAAAAATTTCCAACGATCTAACGGAGCGATTCGGCGGTTTCAATCGCGCTGATCCGTGATCGGCCGCGGCTCACGCGGGGGCGCGAATAGCCGCGATAATTCACGGAGGTAACGGTTTGTGCCGAGTTCCACTTTAATTCAATTTTCGCGGCTAACACTGTGCACTCGGGCCACGTACCACGGTCAAATCCCCGTTGAGCCTCGCTCTCACTTCCTCTCCGGTGTGGCGCGGTGGATGAAATCGATTCGGACTTTCGCAGGATCTTGACGGAGCGCGCGCGTATCCTTGCCGAGGTGGAGCGCGAGTTGGCGCGGAGGGTCGCGAGGGTGTTCTCCGGCCACGATGCGTGACCCGCTCGTGTGTCTTATAGACCAAGGCGTTTAAAGCGGAAGAGCGAGTATTTTCCATTTTTCCGTCTATCGTAGCAACGTTTTTGCTTTTCGCTGTCGGAGTTGGGCGCGGGTGTTCAATATATATATATATATATATATATATGTGCATATGTGTGTGTGTGTTTTAGTATATGTATATATATATATATGAGTTTACGTTCCACGATCGATACTGTAAGAGCGAATATAGAAAGTCGTGTTTCAAGCTTCTCTCTAGCCCTTCGTCTATAATAACAGGGTAGATATATATATATATATATATATATGAGGTAGATTGTTCATGTTATAGCGACTGGAGGATAGTTTTCCCGAGTCACGAGGGAGTGTCGGCTCAGTGGCGGAAAAATGCTCAGTGTGTGTCGGAGTATGAGTTGACATTTTTTTTTTTTTTTTTTTTTCCCCTCATTTTGACAAATGTGATCTGCCCGAAACGACAATTTCTCGTGTTCGAGCAGCTTAAGTACGTTAATTAATTTACTTTCTTCCGGTGCAGTCGTCAGTACATCGCGCGACACGGAATTTTTCCCAAAAACGTTTTCCGCATTAAAAAAAAAAAAAAAACCCCCCCCAACGTCAGCTCGAAAAAAAAAAAAAAAGAAAATAAAAATAAATAAATAAATAAATAAATAAAAAATTCAAACCTATCGATAAAAAATGCCCGAAAATCTTCGCTCCATCAACGTCGCTCGCGTTCCCGACGACCGAGCGTCGAAACTCCGCAGAAAAAAAAAAAAAAAAAAAAAAAAAAAAAAAAAAAAAAAAAAAAACCCACCCTCATGCAGGAGCGCCTTCGACCAATCGGGCCACTCGCTCCTCCTCGACGCGACGCTTTCAATTTTCCGATTTTTTCTTCGCCCCCCCCCTCCCCCCTCCCTCCCCCTCCACCCCCTCCCACTCTTTTTATCATTACTTTTTTCTCTCCTTCCAGGGCCGTATTCCGTTTGTGAGATGTTGCACAAAGGGGTGCTCCCTCCCTCCCTCCCCCCCCCCCCCCCATGCCCCCCCGTTCGCCGCGCTTCAGCCACGGCTGCACGTGCGGATGTATTGATGTCTCGACGACACGGTGGCTTCGCAGTTGCACGGCCGCCTCTATCGATCGTGGAAACCCACGCTTCCTTGCCTCGCCACCCACCCATCCATAGAGCAGTGGCAGCAGCGGCAAAACCCACCCTTGCTTTCTCGCGCGATTCCGGAGCCGTAAACGCGAGCCCCACCGTGAGCGCCGTGCCTCGTTCTCTTCCCTCGCGGCTCTCTCAGCCCCTTCGTCGCCGGCTTCCCCCCCCCCCTCGAAAACTCCTCCTTCGCCCCCTCGCGTCCACGAACCGTCCAAACCACCCTTCGCGACACAGTCCATGCTTTCGAGCAAATATCACGCTCGAATGAAAATGTCTCGAAAATGCCGCGGGCTCTTTTTCTCTCTGAAATTCTCGCTCTCCGTCCGGAGAGACGACTCTCTGGAGAGAAGGAATATGTATGGAATATGTGTGTGTGTGTGTGGGGGTGTGTGTGTGTTTGTGTGTGTGATTCCGAGGAGAGCCGATGTGGCGATGTTTCTCGCGAGAGGCCGCGGTTAGTTCTGCCTGCGGTAATGAGCGATGAAAGTTGCGCTTCGTTATTATTTAATGGGGATGAAGCGAGGATGGATGAACGCGCTGGGCGGATTCCGATGCGGGGCGGGCTTTTGTGAAAAAAATATTACAGGGGTTGGTAATGCGGGTAACGGTGCGTCGATTGGCGGAAAAAAAATTACTCGGCACGTCAAAAATATTCTATATATTCTATATTTATATATATATATATATATATATTTTTTCTTTGATATATAATTTTTTTTTTTTTTATGGCGCGGATATTTTTGATGTTGATTCTGAGAGTTTTATTCTCGACGAGGACAAAAGGGTTAAAAATAAAAAGAAAGTTTGGAAAAAAAAATAAATAAATAAAAATTTCACGAGCGATGGACGATCTTCGAGCGGTGTTTTCGTTTGTGCAAGGGAAGTTTATTCAATGGAAGACGGAATGCAGATGGAGCTGTGAAGTGACGAAATTTTGCCGAATACGATTTCCCGGTTCGTCGCTCGTATCGGACTTCTGATCGGACGAAAAAAAAATCCCAGGACGGAATATAATAAAATGTGGGAGTTTTATATATATCTATTTTCACATAAATATTTTTCTTGCGCATTCAATAAAATTACATATATATATATATTTTACTCTGAAAAACTTGAACACGTGAAGGGATTAAAAAGATTATTAATAACAGTGAAATGGATTTGATTTTTATTGATAAAATAAACGGAGTCACTTTGAGAAAATAAATATCTTGTAATTGCAAAACGTTTGATCTGTTCAGCGACTCGAACGCGTGAAAAAAAGGTTAAAAAGGAAAACATTGCTAGAAAAAAAAAAAAAAAAAAAAAAAAAAAAAAAAAAAAAAAAAAAAAACCGCGTCTAGTCTACAATCGTCGGTGTCTTGTTTACATACTGGAAGAACTACGACGCGGCGCAAAGTAGGTCTTCATTCGGAAAAAGTCCGCGGAATGTTCCGATAACACGAGCGCCGCGAGTTAAACCAGTGGACAGTCCGGTCTCGCGTCAGACAACTCGGTCTTCGCGACGCTATCGAGTGAATGTTTTTCTCGCTTCTCGCATTATGTTCTCGATAAGTTACAACTGGAAACGTTGTGGCTGACGGTGCGACGTTTCGTCGTCAATTGTGGAGAACGACCGAGCTGGCCAGCACGCGAATCCGAGATGAGCTCCGAAGGGTTTGCTCGGGTGCTTTTTTTTTTTTTTTTCTCGTTCCAAAGAGCGAAAAAAAAAAAAAAAAAACAAGAAAAAAATACACGAGAGAGATTTTTATGCTACCTCACGTTTCGGCGAGTCGGTACTCTCGAATAACTTCTCGGCCTCGCCGCCAGATGAGAATATCGAAATTACCTCAACTCCGCTCTCAAAGCTCCCGCTGTAGGGCCGAATAAAGTTTTCACATTTTTTGAACATTAATTCTTCCGCGAATATCCACCTTTTTTTTTCGTAAATTTTACAACATTTTTTTCCTTATGTTTGCCAGTCAATCGCATTTTTATAATGAAAAAAATTATGAATTTTCAGAGCGATAAACTTCTGAAATTAACGAACATGGGAATGTAAAAGTAAGGAGAAAAACGAGTGCAACGTTAAGGGAAACGAAAAAAAAAGTTTAATTAACGATGAACGAGAATCTGAAATAAACGAAAAAAAAAAAAATTTAAGAGAAACATTTTTTTGTTTTTACCTAGAAAATGATTGTTGATACTTTTGGAAAAGGAATTTTCGTTAAAAGCATCGAAACGCTGATTCTCAGAAATTTAGGCAAATCTAATCGGTTTATCGCCGACAACGTTCGTGACGAAATAGAATTGGGGGGGGATCTGCGGAGGGGGAGAGGGTTTAGAAACAAGCGCGCGTGCCGGGAAGTCCAATAAAAGCATTTACGACGGGCAATCCAGGAGAAAGCCCTAATCTCCCAATAAAACATCGAGTCCAACGATCCGAATCCGTTGAGGGTGTCGTCGGGTCTCGCCGTTATCTCTTTAAGGGTAAAACTTAGAATCACAAGAAACAATCTATCCTTCAATAAATTTCTTTCCCTTCAATGTTTCTTTATCTTTCCCCTTTTTCACGGTAATTCCGTCTCCGCGAGCTTAAAACGGGCCGGGAATAATTCTTCACCTCCACCATTAAAATCAGTAATCAATAAATCAGCGAAAATTAATCGAAACTTCAGCGGAATCAAATTAAATTTCTATGTCGATTATAATTTTCGTCGAGGCTCTTTTCACTTGACTCTGAGCTTTGATGATAATTAAAAAAAAAAAAACAAAAAATTCCGACGGCAAGAAAAATGCCACGAAGTCGAAGGATTTTCCGCACAGTGGATATCGTCTTCGTGGCTGATCTCGTCGTAGATCCGATTCGAGGCAGCCAGACCAGCAGCGGGAGCCAATAATTAAGCTGTCAGTACCGTTGCACCGTACAACGTTCCTGGTTATCCGTAATTCTTGCTGCTGCTGGGCGAGAGAGCTTCGAGCCGGAGCCGGAGGAATCAGGACCGAGGACGAAGCACGGCAGCTCTCGTGTCGTCAAGCGCGAAGAGCCGGGATTCCCCTTTGCGGTTTCGTCGTCACTCTTTTTTTTTTTTTTTTTTTTTTTTTTTTTTTTTTTTTTTCCTTGCCTGTCTCCCTTCTCTATCTCACTTTTTTTTTTCTTCGCGGGTGAAAGCGCGATTATACGCGCGGCAACCGCGCCGAGAGAGTTCATTGGTACCGTAAATTTTGGCTCGTGAGACCGGTCCAAGACGCCGAGAAACACCCAGTGACCGCTCCGGCTCTTACGAAATTGAAATCCGAGCGCAGCGATTATTATAACCGGCCGGTCGTTGCTTTTGTTACTAGCCGCTTCGAAAATATTTTTTATGCGTGTGTGTGTGTGTGTGTGTGTGTGCGTTCGAAAAACTGACCGACGATCGATGCGCCGGAGAAGGCTAAAATGGTCCCTCACGAAATTATAATTTACCGAACGAATTCTCGCAGACTCGGAAACAATTTTTTTTTTTAATATTTTAATTTTTTTTTTTTTTTTTTTTCAAGACCGAGGAAAAATAGAGCAATGTGAAAGACAGTAAGATTTTATGAATTTTTTTTTGTACCATCGTTCAACGATGGTGTGTTAAAGAAATATTGGGAAAAAATTATTTATCATTGGAATGTTAATTGTGGTGATTGAGATAAAAAAATTTTCGGCGAGTTGTCAAAATTATCGACGATGCGGAAACGACAGTTTTGCCCGGAAAACAAATTTCAAAATATTCGTGACACAAAAATTGATAAAAATCTCCAACTATCTTTTTTTTTTTTTTTTTTTAATTTCGGACTTCTCGGCGGTTGCGCAAGTGTTCGCGATAGGCACCTGTGTGAATAAAGGTTACGCGAAGCTCCGATCCTCGAAAAAGAAATTTAGACTTGAATATTCGGCAAAGATTATTTTTCACTTTGCCTTTGTATTCGTTAATGAAATTTTAATATCACATCTTGGCGGGCGGCGAGATCGGCCGTAGCGGTTGCCCGTATGCAAGTTTCGCGCTCCAACGACTGGCAGGGTTCCCATTCTAACTCAATTTAGTAATTGCATTCCATTTGCGCGGAGTGGTGGTTCGTTCCTTTAACATATATATATATAGATATGTATAATATAATATACATCTACGGTTGAGAAGTTGAAGGGTTTAGACATAAAGTTAAAGCATCTAAGTTACGCCCTTTAAATTCTAACCCGTCGATATAGCGGGGAAAGCGGGACAAAATGGAACAGTAGCAGTGAAATGAAATTGTCCAATAATTTTTCGACGGGTAAAATTCGTGCGTATCGATGGGGTAACATGGGACATCCAAAAATGATTGTTCAATTGGAATTTCGACCGACCGTCCCATTTTGCCCCTCTGTCGTATTCCCCCCCCCCCCCCCCCCCCGAATATACATATGTCTGTTGAACGATGGAGATAAATATGGACCAGCCCGAACACCGCGCGGACGAATCATACCTATTGGTCCATATTCACCCCACACACCCCAGAAATGTTCAATGGTCCGCCTCGCTGCTTTTATTTCTATATACATATGTTCGTTCGTCCGTCCGGACGTCCGTCGGTGGATTTACCTTTTATACTGCCGGACGACGTGTGCGGCGTTTGTGGTGCATGGGACGTCAGCGGTAACGGCGAACCCGAGGAGGTCGCGGAGTGTTCCAGCTTGGAACTCACCGCGCTCCACATCTCAAACATGTTGAACGCCGTGGTGACCGTCCTTCCTTATTTTATTCCACTCCTGGCCCGTTATTATCCGGCCTCCTTCGTAGCACATATATAAACTTTCCCCGCCCGATTAATCTTCCACTTCGCTAATGGCAGTGACGAAACTCTGCTTCGAACCATTTGCCGTTCTATCACGTTGCGACGCTATCCGGTAAAAAAAAAAAAAAAACAAACAAAATCGGCGTCGCCGCTAAATGCACTTTGACACACCCCGGAGCAGACGGCGAAACGAGACGCTTCCCTCGGACTCGCGAGACCACGCGGAGTCTACTCGCTATTTATCGCATCCCTTGAAAACGAAGGCACGAGGACACTCATCCTGATGTGGAGTCGTTGATCAATCGTCATCCGTGTAGGTTATTTTTTTTTGTTTTTTTTTTTTTTGTTTTAGTATATCTGAAAAAATTGGTAAGTCAGAAAAGAATTTGCATTTTCTCGTCATCTCATTCGTCATTTCGATCGCCGGACCAGCATTTTGTGGGCAAAGAGCTTTCGTGCGAAGAATTTTCGCGAAGCTTTTCGAGCTGTCAATTGAATCGTAGTTTTTCCGTTGAACACGCATGAGAAGTGTTGCTTTACGTGCCTGTTGACAGTGGCGTAAGTCACGCTTTACGTACTCCGAGTACACGTTTCATACTTTACGCACGCTTTTCGTACTTTACGCACGCCTCTCATTGTTGAGACATTTTGTTTTTCTCACACAGTGTCTCGCAGTGCGATGAATTTTCTGCACAGCAGCGAGAGCTTCGCGACGATGGTATAAATTTTGCCGTTTGGCGGCGGGAGAGCGAACGAGCGAGAAGGACCTCGCGTGTACGTCGCGGGAGAGTGTCGCGGACAAAAGTGGAGCAGCAACCCTCGGGCGATTCGAAGAGTGAGCGTGTGTAACCGCGTTGAATTCGCATCGAGATCTTCGCATATACGCCGAGCGTATCGACCGTGCAAACGGAAGAATTCCGCCTCTGGGGGGATTGCGAAAATCACGCGTGAGAGGTTCAATAAAAGTGAGATAAAAAAAAAAAAAAAAAAAAGAAACTGAAAAAACACATTCGAAAATAAATGAAGTTGAAACGAAGCTCGTTTCGCATTCGACGCGTAATGGGCGAAGCAAAAAATATTTATCTGTCACTCGCCTATTATCGCGACTTACAACGCGCCTGTGAGACTGCGTTAAACTAAATGGACCGCTCGCTGTTAGCAGTCTGCTTTAAGATCGCCAAGCCGGAGGGCAAATTCGAGCTCGCGGAAAATATAGACAGGATTTCACGCGCGCGTCTCGAATGGAAGGACACGAGCGTGCTCTCGATCCTCCGATCGCCGTACGGCAAAGCTTAGGAGCGAATGGGGCAAGATGGAACATTGGTTCACAAATTTTTGCAAACATGAAAAAATGTCAACTTCGATATACATAGATACAAATAAAGTGACGATAAAGCGGAACATTTTTTAAAAAGATTTCCAATAGTAAACACTGGTCCGAATTACCCCACCATCCGTTACACCATGCGAATCGGAGTTCGCGGAAAATACAGAATTTTCCCAAACGCAAGAACGAAAACTCTGCTGCCGTGTATAGAAAAAAAAAAAAAAAAAAACTGATCGAAAACGCGTTCGACAAATTTTCCCTCAAAGCACAAACTAAATACAGAACATAGACAGTCGCGTTTTAGGCGTAGAGTACTGGTCCATTTTGCCCCAGCATCCCCCCCCCCCCCCCCGTCAAACGAACTACCCAGAAATGAAAACGTGTTTTCGAAATTTATCGGACAAATATTTAACCCAGTGTCAGCGATGTTTGTCCGTTCTGTATTTATTTTTCTCATTCCGACAAACATCCGCCGTGGTGTCGAGGGTTGCGTCGAGTCGCGGGAGCAACCCTCTTGCGCACACATGCGAACGGGGATGGTCGAGCGGTCCGGAGGAATATTCACGATGTCCGGAGGTTTTTCGAGCCGGTAGACTCGCGTGGGTTCCCCTTTAAAGCCCGCACAGCGGTGGGAGCAGCCACCGGCGCGTTGCAAACACGAAAGCTCGTCGAGGGGAACCGCACTTTGCTATCGAGCGAAGCTTCCGAGCTGCCGGTAGGAGCAGCGCCAGCACCCGCAGCATTACCAGCAACGGCACAGAGAGAGAGAGAGAGAGAGAGAGAGAGAGAGAGAGAGAGGAGAATCGAGCAGGCGAGGCCTACGTCTCTCGCTGTCTTCGCCTATATACCGTACGTGGCAAAAGCTCTCTCTGTAGGACAGGGTTGGACCTCACCGTGCTCGGCTGCCACTGTGCCACTCGCTATATCGTACGGATTCTACGCTATGCGCTCGCTCGTGTGTGCTCACATGCATACACATATATGATATACGTGACGAGATACAAACGTGAAACGAGTGACGAGAATGTGAAAGGCGTATCTCTCAACCCTATACACGTGAAGTGTGCCGTTACGATTCCGGACGACGCAATATTTTTTATTCGGAGCAACCGAATATTGGTTACGCAATATATCCGTACGAATTGAGGGGAAAAAAAAAAAAAAAAAAAAAAAAAAAAAAAAAAAATCGCACGCTCATCCGTGAAAAATATGCCGGTAAATTGTTTGTTATATTTATTTATTGTCAGGTCACGAAAATAAGAAGGGCGTATATGTAATGCTTATGCACGGAAGATACGCTCTGGCGATATCGGTCGTGAGATTTATATGTGCTTGGGTCTGTGTCTGTATATACATATATACATATATATATATATATATATATATATATATATATATTAAAGCCTCTTATGTGCCTCTTATGTGTAAGAGGCAGAGGTGGAGAGGCTCGTGCAGCCATTCGTGTAATATAGAAAGGTGCAGTTTGAGTATGCATCGGTAAGCGTGCTGTGAACACAGAGAGTAGCTCGGGCACTTCGGGCAGACGAGCTATATGTCGTACCCTTATATACGTGCACGCGACGAGCCTATAGCTACATGCAGAGTAAGCGATGTAAGTGCATTGGCTTGTATGTCGCAACGCCGGACCCTACTAGCCTACAGAGTCGTTTTTTTTTTTTTTTTTTTTTTTTTTTTTTTTTTTTTTTTTTTTCCTTGGTCAACGTCACGGAAAGTATGAAAAATTGACGATAGCCGGTACGGGGAAATTTACGATTATCGAGTCGGAGATTGTTCGAGGTATCGGCGCGGCTGAGTTACGGAGCGCCCGAGCGTCCGGAAAAATTTTGTTGACGGACGGGCTCTCGCTGTGCGCGAAAATATTGTGGACGATTTTTTTTTTGGTCGCAGAGATTTTCGGAAAAAAAAAAAAATTGACGGTACTTTTTGCTGATGGGATTTTTTTTCCCCGGAGGGAATCGAAAAATATCAGTGCACTGTTTTTTTTTTTGCGCACAACGGAGGAGGATTGGAAAATAGAGTTTTGGGCAAAGTTCTCAATTCGGATAACAATATTTTCGTTATCTCTAAACATCAATGGAGATCGAAAAGAAAAAAAATAATATTAATTTTTTTTTCATCCTCTTTCCAACTAATCGAATCTGAAATTACGGGGCAACCGTATTTTTCTATATTTCACGGGAAGCACGGTAATATACTCCACAAAGTATATTATTAAATAACAAAGAGTTCTGAAAGTTTTTAATAAACTGCGCGTTAAATTCTCATGAAAATTTGATATACGATTTTTTTTTTTTCATAAAAACTCCCATCACCGGTAAATTAAATTCCATAGAAATTTTTCTCACAGTCCAGTTTCACCTCTGTTCTTTATTCCATCTTCCACCGTACTGATACAAAAAAAAATCCCATACATTTAATCCACACATTTAAAAAAAAAATGTTTTCACCGGAGCGTCGAATCACCGGCTCCGAGACGAATTCTACAGTAGAGGCTTTTATCGTCGAAAGTGAAACTAAAGGAAGGCGTGCGCGGGGCGCGATAGCTCGCAAACGAATCCAGGGCGGGTCGATTACACGCCGACTATAGCGTATATAGTACAGCATCTAGTGTACATATATAAACATTTATATACCTATTATATATATATATATATATATACATATATATATATATATGTATGCACAGCTATATACAAGAGACGTCGAAGTCTCGAGGTGTTTCTGTTGTCGAGTTGGCGGAAGAACATGCGAAACCGTCTGACCGAACAGGAGTCTATCTACTTGCGCGCGAAACTGGCGACGCCACGTGGCTCGCCCATCTATCGTAAGGGACCTTTAAAGCTCCCTCCGCGGAAGGGCGAGGAGAGTCCTGCTGGACTCTCCGCGTTGAATCGCGGCCGACGCCACGTACGCGACCCAGTTAACGGCGAGCCGTGCCGGTGCTTCCGCCCCGCTGCTGCTGGTGCAACGGACGCTGTTACCTCCCCACGACGGGGAAACCCACCCTCGTCATCGTCGCTAACACCGCTCCGATCCGGCCGAGTGTGTACTCCGATGCAAATAATTAAACGACGTTCCGGCATGCTTCTCGGACCGACGAGACGACGAGACTTTTTACGCTTCATCGCGAATACGAAACGCTCCGATGAGAATAACGTCGAAAGTTTTTGTCATCGTGACGGTGTCCGGAAGATTTTTTTTTTTTTTTCTTCCGCCCGGATTTCTTTCGTCGCAGCGCATTATTTTTTTTAATGATTCGAGGGAAGACATTGAGGACTCGGGAGTTTTGGATTTTCGGGGATTTTTGGGAGACGGAAAATGTTGACTTTCTTTCTTATCGTTTGAAAATGGGTCAACATTGGGAAATTTATTATTTATTTTTAATACGTGACTTTTTTTTTTTTTTTTTACGATTGCGGATTTATGTATTTTTTTATTACCGACATTATCGACGATATATTTTGATTTTTTTTTTTTTTTCGACGGGGGGCTTTCGGGCAGCGCGTTGAGGGTTGCTGGCTTTACTTCGATCTACGGACTACCCGGACGTAAGAGCGAATAAAACGTTTACGAATTCCCGTAAATTCTTTTGTTGCATCAATTTTTCAAATCTATTTTTTAACATTTTTTATTTATACTTAACTTCATTTTCTCAATCGATTTCAAACACCCTCTTGAAGCTGCCTATTCAAGAGTACAAAGTGAATTTTGTGAATTTTCCTTAATATTTTTCATAATTAAAAAAAAAAAAAAATTTCAACTCCCATTTTTTCCGACTTTTTGTTTAAAAATTATTTAAACCCTCACCCTTAGGCGCAACCGGCTTAGTTTCTACTCCGACGCACCAGTGAATGAACCGTGTCCGATTTTCCATGAATCTTTTATTATCCGAGAATCAATTTTTCCAACGTCTATTTTTATGAACATTTTTTAACGTCCATTTTATTCGGTTATAAATTTCACGTCGCCGCCTCGAGGCTCGGTTCTAGTCGGCTTTCCGCCGATTCCCCGGTCTCATCTATGCCCGATCTCGGAGCGTACAGCCTAACGAACAAACAAGTGTACGTCTATGAGGCCAGAGCGTTGCGACAGCGCGGAAGCGCAACGCCGGCGTTCGTGCATCGTGTTCTCCGCTGGCCGTTGCCGCTACCGCTGTCGCTTCGCAGTTGTCGCGTATGAATTATTTTCGCCGTGGGGGCATCGCATCTTATTTAGGTCGTGTACACGTAGTGGCTGTACAACGAACGAACCAACCTACGTCCGAGTTCTCTAACGTAGTAGAATTCAACGCTGCAACGGAGTCGTTCAACGCCACGGAAATAACCGGCTTTACAATGCTCCGATGCATAAACCACCCCGGTTCAACCCTCGCGCCCTCGTGTAACTTCTCCCTCGCCCTTTCGTTTTCAACCCTCATAGCTTTTCGCTTCGAACGTCCACCCGCACACTTTCTTCCCTGGTCTCGTTCTCTCCGCGAGGATCGATACCTAAAATATGTGCCACGCGACTTTGTCGCGAATCTTTTCCGACCTGCGGCACATTATTCGCGACGACGATTCCACGCAACTTTCGCGAGACGACTTACCGGCGGATTTAATTTTATTTCGAGGTGGACGAACGAAATTCCGGGCTGAGGTTCGTCGGGACAATATCGGAGACGGCCGAGAGATCGAAATCTTTTGAAATTCATGCTGTCATGTTTGTGTACATATATTTTGCAATTATGAGGAAGTTGTGAAATAAAATTTTTTGATAAATTCATGAATTTTTGACAAATGAATTTGAATTTAAAAAATTCAATTTTATATAACATTTTTTCCATTAATAATTCCAGAAAGGCTCGGTAAAAATTTCAAAAAAACATTCACAGCGTAGGTCGCGATTTTGAAAGAGAATAAATATCCCGTCATATGTTGATAGTTTTTCAAATGCACCGGTTGCACCTTTTTAGAGGTCTTCGCACATGATATATTTTACACCGCTTGCAAAGGAAAAATCCATTAGAAAAATCACGTAAATTATTCGATGGAATTTAAAAAAAAAAATAGCTTCAAATATTTGTGGAATTTATCGAAAAAATGTATGCACTATATTTCCGAAGAATTTTTTTTTTTATATCTGATACCTTTGTTGCAGCTCGAAAAAAAAAAACAATTCTCCCCAGTCAATTTTTTTTACAAACAGCGATTTTTTTTTTTTTTTTTTTTTTTTTTTTTCATTGCAAATTAGTCTCCGTGACGCGATAATGGTCGGTCTCGTCGCGCGAAACCCTCGCACCAGTCCGCGTGCGGATCGTCGTTAAAACAGCACCCCGTTCGTTCACCACCGAACTCTGATGCATCGGAACACTCATGCCGAATTCCCGCTTCGCCGAGCGTGTAAATGGATGCGAGATCCCGTGTAAACATTCGAATGCCGGTGGTGAGAGAGCGAGAGAGCGGTTCGTTTCGAAATCCTTTCTCGATCACATACGGAACTCTATCTGTGTACGTCGGACGTGTTTTCCACGGATAATCCGCAGACGCATATCAACGAAATCGACCTATCACGCGGAAAATAGTCATTTGGGCCGCCGATTGGGCAATTAAAAATTTGATTCAGCGTAAAATATACATTTTCACACATTACGATTTTTTAAATATTTTTCAAATTTCCAAAGTTACTATAAAAAAAAAAGTGAAACCTAAATAATTCACTGGGCTTTCCGAATCATTTTTCCGATCTCAGAAAAAAAAAATGTTGGCCAAAAAACATGGTGTTCTCTTATTCAATCCAACTGAATATTGCACAAACCGAAACCCATTTTTAATCGTGTCATTTGAATTTCAAAAATTGATGTAAATTTTAATAAAAAAAAAAAAAAAAAAAAACAGAAAAAAAAATAAATAAAAATTCATCTATACGTCAGTGAGCGAGCGTGTACGTCGGACGTGTTTTCCACGGATAATCCGCAGACGCATATCAACGAAATCGAGCTATCACGCGGAAAATAGTCATTTGGGCCGCCGATTGGGCAATTAAAAATTTGATTCAGCGTAAAATATACATTTTCACACATTACGATTTTTTAAAATATTTTTCAAATTTCCAAAGTTACTATAAAAAAAAATGTGAATCCTAAAAAATTCACTGGGCTTTCCGAACCATTTTTCCGATCTCGGTTAGAAAAAAAAAATGTTGGCCAAAAAAAATGGTGTTCTCTTATTCAATCCAACTGAATATTGCACAAACCGGAACCCATTTTTAATCGTGTCATTTAAATTTCAAAAATTGATATAAATTTAGAAAAAAAAAAAAAAAAAAACAGAAAAAAAAATAAATAACAATTCATCTATACGTCAGTGAGCGAGCCGCGATTTGAGAACCCGCATTTTCTCGTTCACGTGCGTGGTGCGCGCTCGAGAGAGTGCCGAGATAGTGGCGTGGTGGGGATGGAATTGAACACGTAGGATTTTATATTGGCCTCCGTGTCAGCGTAACGGTACGTGTGTGAGCGCGTGTGTCCACTCGCGGAGAGCCGTATTACTTAATAATATCCATAACTGACGAGTGGGTAAGGAGGGTGGGAAGACACCGTCGTCGGGCGAGATGGAGGAAAGGAAAAAAAAGAAAAAAAAAAAAAAAAAAAGAACCGAGTACCAGAGCCGAGTCGAGAAGCGGAATGGTACGCGACCGAGATGGAGATTATATAGTTTCTCTCAATGCCCCGCCGCTGCCCCAGAGAGAAAATGACGAACGAGATGTGTAAAAAAAAAAAAAAAAAAAAAAAAAACAGTGCGAAACATAAAGCTTCGCCTATGATTATTAAATCCTACGAAAAAACCCACCGTTGATTCTTATTTCCACGTAAGCTCTTCCGATATATATATCATATACATATATATATTTTATGTACACACATGTATGTATATATATATATATATATATATATATAAGATCACTGCCAAAGCTTTCGAACGAATAATCCATGTAAGGGAGCAAAATTTATTTTTCAAACTCCACCCTGGATTCACAGTAAAAGCACTTTTTTAATATCACAAATTTTTCACACCCGACAACTTTTTCTTGTTTTTGTGTTATTTTTTTGTTATTTTAATTTTTTTTATCGAAGAAAGAACTCAGCACCAATTTTTCGAGAATTTTTTTTTTTTTTTTTTCCACTGACGACACTCCGCGTGAAAAAGTGCTCGCGGTCCGCGAATCCGCTCGCTCAGCACTGTCGTGAAATCTCGCGGGGAACTCGATCCGATGATTTTCGCGGGTCAAGCCCGCCTCCCTGCCGCGGCGTGGAGCGTTCCGGCGCACTTCGACCTGTTCACCGCACCCCGTGCCGACTCGTCTCGAGTTTCCCACCGATTCGGAGTACGCGGGGCTCGCGAAACTGCCGAGATCGCGGCACTCGCTATCGATTCCGGCGAGTCGAACTCGCCTTCGAACCGGAAAAAAAAAAAAAAAAAAAAAAAAAAAAAAAACAGAAAAAACACCTCCAAATCCGAAAATCGAAAAAAAAAAAAAAAAAAAAAAAAAAAAAATTAAATCTCACTGAAACTCCCCGTCGAATTTCACCGTTCACAGTATTCCATTTTTCCACGAACCGATCGCAAAAACAACGGTAACAAAAACAAACGGAACGTCCGTAAAACGTCCGTCCAAAAAATTCCCACTCCGTAATCTTCTCGTTCCAACTTTCTCCCGCCGATTTAGTCGCACCGGGAAAAGAAAAAAGAAAAAAAAAAAGAAAAAAAAAAGTCAACAACCAAAATCAAACAAAAACACAACAACAACAACAACAACAACAACAACAACACCGATTATTACTCGGCGCGTATTGGCGGCACCGTGACCGTCCACCTTGGCCGGTACGCCGGTTCGTGACTGACAAGAGACGCGTTTCTCCGTTCGCCACTCAGCGATTCCTCTGGATGTGGTGGTTCTTGCGCTACCACTGGCTCTGGGTTGACTGGTGCCGCGCAAGACCAGAAAGCCCCACCATCAATTTTCCCCTCGTCGGTACACGGAGAGGAGTCAGCGAGCCTCCGCTCCCTCCCGTCGGGCCGAGGACGGAGATAGAGTCGGAGGCCGTCGGTAGGAGTGAGAGGGCGAAGAAGATGGCGCGTCGGGCCGGCGTCGGGTGGGGGAGGGTCGGAGGGGAGGCGCGGTGAGGGAATTGAGAGAGAGGAACGGCTTTAGGGCCGGACGGCGAAGGAGAGAAAACGTGCGGCTGGAACTCCGTATAGCTGTTTTGTCTCTGGAGGGTGAGTTGGAAGGCGGCCAGAAAGGGGGTTGAAAGGGGGTTGAAAGGGGGATGAAAGGGGGATGAAGAAGGGTCGAGCACGAGCGTTGGGGTAGGTCCTCCAGAGTCGGGCCAGTACGGTTCGATACGGAGAGGAGAAGAGTGCCGGGTCGCGGGGGTAGGAAAGGGCTTCCGGCGAAGGGGTTGAAATTGAGGGGTGGGGGGTGGGTCGGTGGAGTGCTTGAATGGAAGCGCACGTATAAACATACGTTTCGGGAGTTCAGCTGTCCCGGAGACACCATAACCGCGTGGGCGAGAGGGCAAAATCGCCGGAAAGACCGACCCACCCCTTCGAGGGGTTTTATCGTCATTGAGGAGAATCGCGGCCACGTGAAAGCGGAAGCGCGATGGGTTTGGCGGGTCTGCGACACACGCCTCGGCGAGATTGGTCGATTTCGTGAGGGAAATTGATAATTTCAGGTCGAGTGGGGATTTTTGGTCGACCGACGATTGTCGTAGGAAAATCGTTTCGAAAGACTTTCGACTGGTTTTCGATTTTTCAAAGGCAGAACACTATTTTTATAGTCACGTAGGCATTTTTAATTGAATATGAGCGCATAGTTTTTTTTTTTTTTTTTTTTTTTTTTTTTGCGGAAAGAAATTTTCAAAACTTTTCCGGAGACACGAGATTAATGATTATTTTTTTAGACGCTTGGGTAAGCGCATATTGGACCGAACGAACGGTTTGTATTTTTTATTAAACGGCACCTCCGGATATTGGATATTGGGGAGCGTGTTACCAAAGATATTTGAATACCGACGGTATCGATGATGCAACCGATGACAAAAATTGACAATCATTAAAAAATCATTATTCGAGACTCCTCGACTCTCGACTGAATCGAAACGTTTTTTAACGGAATAATTTAACAGCTGAATATGAAAAATGTATGGCGAAGTTCGTTGAATCATTGACTGTTCGGTACCACCGGATATTGCATATCGGCGATCGATTAACGAATGATAATTAAATATCGACAGTATCGACCGCATTAAACGGCGCAACGAGAGATTAAGAGAATTATTTTCCTCGCGCGCACTCACAACCGCTGTGTTCAGAATAATTTCACTAATTTATTTAATTTTCCACTTGGTATAAAAAATCCAGGTTAAAATCCGGCGATTCATTTGAAGTTCGGAGACAGCTTTTCAGGAGGATTTTAAAAAATTTCGCGGCGAGGTGTCCGCCAATCGCTGTTCGGAATGTAAATAAAAAAAAAAAAGGTGATTTTTTTTTTTTTATGAAAAAGAACTCCGGATATTGCATATCGGGGATGGACTCGAGAATAATTAAATATCGATATCGTCGACGACGCAATAGTAATGGACGTGATGAAAAATTATAAATGTCGAGGAAGGGTCTCTCGGTGGTGTTATCGGGACGATCGGTAACGCCCGACGTGTAATATGACCGATGGGTGATCGATAGCTAACGGTGATCGATAGAAGAGCATCGGATGGCCGCAGTACGGAGCCGGTGCTGGGGTGGATATTGAACTAGGGGGCGTGCGAGCCTCCCCGAGGAAGAGCCTACCTGGCATGCCTCTATGAGCGCCTCGCGGGAATATAAAGAGTCCCTCAACAATGCCGGTGCGGATCCCCCGAGCGCCTCCCTGCTCGTCGTTCGTCGACAATGAGCAGCCCCGCCCGACCCGACAATGCACGCGTCAGAGGGTAGCTCCGGCCCGAGGGGGATGACAACGAGACGGTGAACGAGCGAGTAATAAAAAATATTTTTTAAAAGGCGAGGGAAGAAGTAGAGAGAGAGAGAGAGAGAGATGAAGAGAAAATATCTAAATTCAAAACGCGTGTCCGATAGCTAGCGGTAAAAAAAAGATGGCGGTCACTCGATATCGGACCGTTAGGTTGCCTTTTGTACCAGCGATTCACGCTCGATCTCTGCGATCTCTATCGGCGATGAGGATCGAAGGCGTGGGAGTCGAGACTGCCAGAAAAAAAAAGAGATCCGGTGTGTTATATTAAGTTTCAATTTTTTTTTTTTTTTTTTTTTTTTTTTTTTTTTTTTAATTGTATTCGATGAAGAGGATTTTTTATGTACCTGCGGCTGATGGGGATCGAATTACTGAGTCGAATTTTAATCGAGTACGGTCCGAACATCTGGGGAATTATTTTTTTTTGAGACATTTTTCATGAGGCGGTGTGGGAAGTTGCGAGGAGAATTATTATTCGTTACTCCGTGGCGATGCATGGTCAGATGTTAAAAATATTCATTTTGGACGAAAATCCAGCAAAAAGAAAAGTTAAAATAATAATGGATTTTTTTTTTTTTTTTATTGGTAAATTTACACAATTTTTTTCGCTGTGGCTGGGGCGAATGAATAAATGGTTCGGCAACCGAAATATTCCTCGTCTCGACCGGATAATTTTCGTGATTCAATCAATTCGATGAACGGAAGAACACTTTTTTTTTTTTTGTAGATTTTTTTGTTAATTAGAATATTGGAAGTTGCGTCGGTCCAAGATAATCGATGCGCGATTCTGAAAGTTCTCGAAGGAAGGTCGTCGCAGCCGATAATTGGCGGCTTTTTGACACCGATCGTAACGATTGCACTCGATACTTTCGCCGGATGTTACAATGCACGCTCGCCGATAATTACCCACCCGTGAACATATAATCACCGTATTGACACATTTTTTTTTTCCCCCACTGGCTGAGCAAAGTGAATCCGAGGAATTTTAGAATAGATTTAAAAATGAATTTCCGGATAAAATTTTTGCAGATACAAATCGACATAAGAAAAAAAATCATAAAATTGAAATTAATCTTTTTATCCTGGCCAAGTTTCCATCGAAAAAGTCGGTATTAATGTCGATATTAACTGGTGAAAAAAAAAAAAAAAAAAAAAAAAAAAAAAAAAAAAAATTCAAAAGGTCGCTCAACGAAGCAAATTCGTAGCCGTCGCTAAAGCCAATTCCCGTTTCGAATTGTTGCTATATTTCTAATTCCATGCGAGGTGTTTTGGTGTGGCGCGGCGAGGCGACGGAGACAGACCGGAAGAAGAAACGCGCGGCACGCTTCCTGCCTTTTAGTTGCGTTCTCGTATCGGAGTGACGAAAACGGAATCGATAAACCAGCACGCGGTGCGCGGTCACACTTTTTTTTTTTTTTTTTTTTTTTTTTTTTTTTCCTCGGCTTATCGGGCCTCGGAGCGGGATTTTGGGACTGTCGTTCACGTTGCCTCGGTGAGGTCGTTAACCGCCGCTCCAATAGTAACTGTTATACACGCCTCTCTCCCGCCTTCTTGCTTCGTCTCTTGTAAAATTACCGTGAATAATTTGACGCTGCCCATCGCGAGTATAAGGAAGACCGGATCCACCGGAACTCCCAGCTGTTGACTCATTTCGACAGGGCAATTAAAGATAATTATGCTAATTCACTGTCTCTCCGAACGAAAATTGCTCCAACTATTTTCGGTCGATTTCGAAGATCGTTAAAATTACTTGGCCACGCAAAGAATCGATTGCTCGTCTCACTAATGTCAGACCTTTTATCTATTCATCTAATGCCAACGGTCGTTTCCAATTTCGACGTTTTCGATTTTTTTTTTTTTTTTTTTTTTTTCTCGAAATAAATGGAAATAAATTATAGAAGTATTCAACTCGGAAAATAAATTAAATGCATTTTTTATGTTTAATAGAAAAATTAAATTATTCGACGGCTTTTATCGCATACGATTTTTTCCGATTAAAATAAGAAATTGATTCGATGCATTTAAAGTCGAAAAATAAATGGAATAACATTTTTTTAAATTTAACACGTCGAACTCTCGGATTGTTAACAACCTTCTATAATTTTCGGTATAATCAATAATTCATTAGCATCTCGCTCCGAGATGGAAAATAAATGAGTCAACGGTAATTGCATGAACACTGGATAAAGTGATAAGCGGATTATGATTCCCAGGATTATCTTTAAAAAAAAAAAAAAATAAAAAAAAAAAAAAAAAAAATACAAAGACCGAGGATTTTTCGTCACGGGCCAACACGCGTGGGTCGTCGACCCTACGGCTTACAGTTACAGTCCCTCGCCCGGTCGTGTTTTATATTATGCGAGCGTAGCCCGAAACCTTTCCGGAGAATTTAGAATCGAACGACGTGGTCTGTTGTAAGCCACACCTGTCCGACGAATTCAACTATTAGTCTATTTGGTGCCCGACCGGGTTAGATAATATCCGGAGCGCAGATAAGCGACTCTTTTTCTCCTAACCGGACGCTCCGAGCTATTTTCGACACTTTTGGCCAACTAATAAAAAAAAACAAAAAACAAAAAAAATTCTTCACGGACAAAATGTTAAAAATATTCGTGGAAATTTTTACAAAGGACAGAATCGGAATTGGGTTGCTGATCGGTGCATTAAAAAAAAAAAAAATTGACCGTAAAAAAATTATTTCGATGAGTTTAATATTCAGTTTTGAAATATTGAAAAATGTTCGAGTGAAGAATTTCGCAAAGTGGAAAATTGTCGGAGTGGCCTCGGCTGGTAATCAGACTCCGATCGCCGCTCGCCTTTTTAAGGGCATATAATTAATAATCAAAGGTCTCGAAGTATTTAATTTTCGACGAGTCAAATTTCGGAAAGTCGAAGATCGTTGGAGCGTCGGGTCGTGGCGGGAAAACGGAATTCGATCGCGGGTCATTGCCGTAGGCTCGAGTGTCGCGCGGCTCAGTTGGCGCATCTTTCGTCGGGGTCGACGATCGAAAACTGGAAACGTCGCTGAGATAGTCGGATGAGTCACAAGTCCAAACAAAATGTAACGAGTTCGCTTCGTCGCCGCAAGCCCGAGGGGAGGAAAAAGTGTAAGAAAAAAAGCAAAAAAAAAAAAAAAAAAAAAAAATGCTCAATCGTCAATAGGGCGTACAATTAATGGCAATGACACGACTTCCGGTCGTGAGCTGATCGACGCCGGACGGCGAAAGGCTTTCCCGCGAATCTTTCGTGCCTCCGGCCTCGGAGCGTCCAATCCAAACGGAGCACATATCCTCGTCCAATTAGCGTCACTCGTTCTATCTATTATCTTATGTCGAGATGATATGGAGGTGAGGAGAAGATTTTTTTTTTTTTTTTTTTTTTTTTTTTTTTTTTTTCCCAAGATGGAGCATGTTTGTGTATCTCTCTCTCTCGGTCTCACTCCCGACGTCGCAGGGGTCGTTCAACCTGGCACATGCACCGAGGCAATCGATAAAGGCACATCGTCGACGTTGTCCACGGATCTTTCCGTGGTCTCTCTTGGCACTATTTGTCGAAACTCTTGGCGTTAGGATTTTTTTTTTTAAATTAAAAAAAAAACCATGTTTATCATATTATTATTTTTAAGGTTTTTTTTTTTTTTTTTTTTTTTTCTTTTAATCAATCGCTGTTGGCCAATTTTTTTAGAGTTGTGTCGATGGAAATTTGATGAGGTATTTTGAAAAAAAAAAAAACAAAAAAAACAAAAAAATGTTTTACCAAGCTGGCAAATACGGTAGATTGCGTATCAAGGAGCGAACTCAAGGGTTGACTCGATTATGGGTGCAATTCCCGTTATTGTATTTTTGTCTCCGAATGAACGGTGCGTGTATACGCTCCTCAATAAAATTCGAAACAATTGCATTTGATTGTGATTCGATGGAATACATCGGTACCACTCACTCGAGGCGTTTGATTGAATCAATTAACTCTCAATTGATTCAAACTCGTTTTTTCCACGTGCGCATGCGTTCGTGTATTTTTTTTTTCCAGACGAACTATCCAAGCTCAATTTTTTTTTTTTTTCCGGTCAATATTCAAAGCCTGCCTGAATGCAATGACGAAATACGGATTTTTTTCGTTTAACAACCGCCTCGGTCAATCAACAGTATTTAATCTCTGACAAATTTTCATCTGCGCCAGAATCGTTTTTTTTTTCAATTTATTGAAACGGAAAATATTTATTTATTCACCCCGCGCTATCGAGAAAATATATTATGAAAATCTTATAACAACATTTGTTTTAATTAACCGAGAGAGCGACCACGCGCTCCCCTCGACAATTTCTCGAATCACCCACCGATAAGAATAATTACAATTATTCTCCGCCCCCGCCCCCCCGAAAAAAAAAAAAAAAAAAAAAAACCCTCACGATACATTCGCACATTGACGATAAGACAACTCTCCCAGCGGATTTCTCACGAAAAAAAAAAAAAAAAAAAAAAAAAAAAAAAGTATAACAAACTATCTCCCACTCTTCGATAGCCCGAGAATCGCTGTTCGGAAATTGACGAATCGACGTTCAACGGATTGTCAAAAAATCGAAATAACAATTTTTCTCCCAGCCGACTCCAAAAAAAAAAAAAAATAATAATAATAAATAATTCATCGCCTCGTGAGTCGAATAATCGATCTCCAAAAAAATGTATTAATCGAGTCTAGCCGATTCGCGGATAAAAAAATAAAAAAAAAAAAAAAAAAAAAAAAAAAAAAACATTCTCTCCCATCTCTCCGAGTGTCCGTGAATCGGTGTCGAAAAATCGTGTTCGATGTCGTCTTCCGCGACGTCACACGATTATGATTATTATCTTATGGCGCGTGGCCTGAGCGAGGGGAGGGATCGATGGTACGTCGGGTGGCTCGCGGAGTGGCGGAGGAGAGGCGAACGAGAGAAATATGTACCGATACATAATGGCCCGATGCGCTCGCGTACGAAGCCGAATGGTACCTTGGGCCGAGTCGAGTAGCTCTTGGCGCGCGTGGTCGTTCAACCCGCGAGCGTACGTCGAGCTTCTCTCTCGCGCGGGCGTGCGAGAGAGGATGTAAATCGAGCGAGCACATACTCTCCGCTGATGCGCTCCGGAGAGGCAGCCGCGGTGTACGGCGATATAGTTTGCCGGCTCGATATTCGCTGCCGGTCGTGCCCGGCGGTCTTCTCAGCATCGCGCGGGCGAACGTCATCGAAGTGTACGTACGGTCGTTCGGGACCGGCGGGTCAACGCACCGATAAAATTTCCGATTGTCCGCCGTTCGATCTCCTCGGCACGACGCTCTCTCGGTATCTTCGTGTTGTGACGAAAAAAAAAAAAAAAAAAAAAAAAAATGTATGTACATGATACCAAAAAAAAAAAAAAAAAAAAAAAAAAATTACTCATCTCCCGAACGAGCTCGACTCCGAGCTTCCTGGCGCTTCGCACTGGGCCGATAACGGCCGTGTATTGGCACTTGGGATATTAAGTTTATTGCATAATCGTTGGCTCGCTGATCTCTCGTGTATGGTTTTTCGTTGATTTAATTTTTTTTTAATTGATTTATTTTTATTTTTTTTTTTTTATGAATTTGTTTCTGCTGCGAGCACGAACTTTGGTTCTCCTCGGCTCACGATTTTTTTGTTAACGGTTGCATTCAGAATAGAGTCTCGAGATTGCCATTTTTTTTTTACCAAATGTGATCCTGTGCGGTAAAAAATTAATTCGACGTATACGTGTTGGTTTTGTAATGTTTTTTTTTTTTTTTTAATTGTTATTGATGTGACGATACTGAGAAGGATCTTTTGAAAATTATACGAAAACATCTTCGCCGTATCTCTGGAGAGTCGATTTTTTTTTTTGTGTTTTTGTATTTTTTATTTTTGGATTGTCAGCCTGAGAGAATAGAAAAATGAGCGAGGCTCTTCAGCGTGGACGAATTTAAAGTCGGAGAAGCTACAAGTATCACGAGTCGTTGCTTAAAGTGTAGCGAGAGCGCACGAAAAAAAGCCCGTGGAAAGTACTGTAAAAAAAAAAAAAAAGTTCACCGGTTTACCGCTGGTCCGCTATGGCGACCGTTGACGGGCCACGCTTAAAATTCATGTCACCAAAAACTGATAGTTGCGCTCTCGCCGTGTTACGCAAGCAACCCCGTGAAAGCAACGACGCTGACTACCGCGGGAGCGAGAGAGCAAACGTGGCCGCTACGAGTGTTTTTTCGTGTGAAAGAATCGTTGCTCTTTTTTTAAACACCTTTTTCCTTTTTTTTTTTGTTTTTTTTTGTTTTTTTTTTTCGTAAACGAGAAACGGTAAAACAGGTCTGCGGGTACTTTGGGAATCTTCGGTAATGGAAAACTTTGCACGCACCGTAAAATACGTCATTGCTGGAAAGTTCACCGATCAAATAAATTCACGTATATTTTACATTTTTATATTTATTACATTCTTAATTATATTTTATATTTATTTATTTATATATTTATATTTATATATTTTAATTTAATTATATTATTATTTTAATTATATTTTTAATCATGGAAAAATTAATTTTTTAAATTATCCATTTTTCCTACATTTTTAATTCAGTCGAATCGAAAGTTCCGAGGCTCGAATCGTCTCCGTCAGTGATAAAATAAATGAAGGCGCATTTTGTGTATTTAATTCGAGGAAAAATGATGTGTATTTCAAAATTTTTAGACAAACACAGCTCGGTTTCGACGGTTTCGGTGATGCAGGTATTCGAGTTGCATCGAGGCCCGAATGGTCTCGTTTAGTGTCTCGTCGGATTAGCCCGACAATTCATCGTCCTTCGGACGTTTATTGACCGACGCACAATCCACCCGAGAATGCCGCTTCACTCTTCACCATTCCCCATCTTCCTTCTCCTCGGAACCCGCCAATGTCGGGTAAACTCTCAGCGGGTGGTTCGCATCGTACCTGCGGGGATGTTCGTCGACCTCTCGATTCAGCGATTTACTTGTTCGCAAACCCTTGCTGGTGGCGAAATGCGGCGTGGAAACTCGGACAAGTCGCTCCGCGGCTACCAAAAATTTACCTCAGCAAAGTTTTGACCGGTCGTAAATTAAATAACAGCCATAGAAATAGCGGTGACGCGCTTGCCGGAAGCGAACTAACCCGTTCCCGGGATTTTACCGTTTCCCACTCGTCCTCGCGGCCGGTCCGAGAATCGCCCTTTTACCGTCACGGATTTGACGAAAGCGACACGCACCGTTCAAACGGTTTTTTTTTTTTTAGGTCACAAACGAGAGACAAGGGTTAGAGAAATAAATTTGCAAAGGGATTTTACCGGCGTTTGACGCGAATGAAACCATTGACTTTTTTTTTTTTTTTTTTTTTTTTTTTTTTTTTTTTTTTTTCGATTGGTTTTTCGTTCACACCGGCTCGGCGCGGCTCGGAGCGTCGTAAAGCCGATGCAGTTTCGCATGTCGAGCGGACGAATTTTCGGAGCTGTGTCGGCAGGAAATTCGTCGCTCGTTTTCCCCGTCCGGACGATCCTCGGACACGGACGGGAAATTTACGAGGGAATTTTCTCACCGGCGGAACGCGTTGCCGT
This sequence comes from Listrodromus nycthemerus, assembly GCA_963978505.1. Classification (NCBI taxonomy): domain Eukaryota; kingdom Metazoa; phylum Arthropoda; class Insecta; order Hymenoptera; family Ichneumonidae; genus Listrodromus; species Listrodromus nycthemerus. The sequence continues at coordinate 1,919,943 of OZ021687.1, forward strand.
TTGTCATGAGCTTCGACAAACGGCGCGAACGATGACGATTTGTTCTGTCGATGCCGTTGCGACAACTGCGGCCGCACCGCAAAAACATGTGAAATTTTTTCGCACTCCCACGCGACGTTTCGGGGACGACGAGAGGTGTCGGATTTTTCATCACGATTTTGGGGGAATAGAAAAATTATTTTGAATTTTGTTTAAAAAAATTTTTCCAGTTTCCGAATGAAGTGCTTATTCATTAATTTTTATCATTGAATTTTTGTTTCTGATGCACAGTCGATATTTTACCAAATTTCGTCGAAATTCTACTCACGTCCTCGTCACTGATTTCTCGAGTTTGACATTTATTTCTATAAAAAATTGTCATTATAAATATCAATAGCTCCGTCCAAGATTTTTCTATTCACTGTTTTATGGATCGACGAAAAAAAAAACAATCGCCTCATTTTTATTTTTATTCTCAATGAAAACAGTTTTATTTCCACCGTCGTCAAACGCTTAAAAAAAAAAAAAAATCGAAAGATATTAGTATTAATTTTTGTTGTTGTTCGTTTATTTATCCGTTAATCATAAAATCCTGTCGGAAGATCGTTTCGAGATATTTTCACTTAACGGTAATGAAGTTTCCGCATCGTCCGTCGAGAGTCGGCATGGTTAAAAAAAAAACAACAACAACAAAAATTCGACAAAATTAATTGCAGTCTTCATAAACGACCGAGTCGTTTCGCGTGCCCCGAAGGATTATCCGCTCCGATTTTATCGGGGCTCTCTCTAGGAACCTGCCCAGGAAATACGCGCACCCACGCGTCTCCCGGAGAGCCTTACGTAAGGCGATTAACGAGATGCGCGAAGCGAGGGATCGTGAGAGGCAGCGATGAGTCTCGTACACGGGTTTGCTTCGTCGAGGGAGTTTCTTCCTCTCTGGCAACAACTTCGGCGCAAGAGCGTCGCGATGAGCACCTGGGCAATCGTTCGCCCGTGTGACCGTTCTCGCCTCGCTCTCGTCTTCGTCTCGTCTTCGTCTCGTCCCTCGCAACTACGAGCCTCGTGTCCAGATGAGACCGAGGAAGACGGCGAGAGTCAGTCGGAGAGATGGAGTATATTTAGTCGTGGTTGGATCCCGGCCAGACTCATCAACGAAAATGAAATCTGGGTCTCCTCGGGCAAAGAGTCCCGCTCGTCTCTGCAACGCGAGACGGACTAACACGCCCGAAACCACGACAATACCATCGGCGAACTTGTCTCCTTACCGTGAAAACGCGGGAGAGAATGACACACCGAAAATCGAGACGATCGCTTCCGCAATTTTCCAACTGTACGCCAAATAAAAATCATTTTCTTACTATATTTTTATTACAATTAAAAAAACAAAAATTTCTCGCTAAAAAAATCTTATTTTTCAATATTTTTTTCAGGCTATTGAAGAACACAAGTGAAAGTTTGCGTGTAATGAAAAAAAACAAAAAATTTCGTTCGCGCCCCAATTTTTCGAGGATAAAATAATGAAAATCGATGTCCTTTCGTCGTTTATTTTTCCGTCTCTCGCCGCATGATCACTCGCACCTGTTTAATAAAAGCGGTGACACCTGCAGAACGTTCACCAATCACAGCTCGAGATACACGAGTAACTTGTAGCAATGGGATTCGTGCATTTCGAAGTTGCGACGCAAGGTGATTCGAAAGAACCGAGCGTGTCTGTGAAAAATCAAAAGTGGAATTCCATAAAATACACGTATATTTTAGATTATTCGTGGCGGTATGAAAATGGCCCACTCGGTCGACTCCAGTATTCTCCGACTCAAATGCCAGCGAAACGCTCGAAAAAAATTCCTAATTAAATCACTTCAGATGACATTTTAAAAAATGTCATCTTAAGAATTTTTTTTTTTTTTAATTGTAGTCCTTATGAGAATAGGAGGAATCAGATTTTTTTTTTTCGTATTTTCACCTGGTGCGAATCAACGAGACGTTGTAAATATTCCTCGTCGCGAGTTATCCGCGTGTTTTCTCACAATCATGTCCAACGAACTGAGACCTTTATCTTCGTGTCTCACCGGGCGAGCGGGGGAAAGGTTTTTTTCTCGTTGATATACGAAGGTCGACCATCGGAGGGTTTCTTCGTGGATACGATCTTACAGATGTCAGTCGTACACCTCGATTATAATATTATATTATCGAAGGCGTGTGCGTGGTGCGAGTCGGCGCGGGAGACTTATTTTGCCATTAACAAATGTCCGACCTTCGTTACCTCGCCACTTACTTTCAATCCTTCTCCTCTCGTTCGCATACATATTTTGCAAAGCCAGCTGCACGAGCTTCGTAGACAAATCCGCGAGCAATCGCACCTGAGAAACACCACGGAAAATTTCTACCCGTGAAATCGCAAAAATTTAACGAAACGTAAAATTTATAAAAATAAAAATCAATTTTTTCAAATTTCGATATATTTTTTTCGATTTAAAAAAATTCATCATACGAAAAATGTTGTTCCTCAGCGGGGTAAAATATTGCACTGGTGCTAAACGGAATAATATTCCGTTCTGACATTGTCACGAAACGGCTTTCTCAAAACCGTTTGAAAAAAAAAAAAAAAAAAAAAAAACCCAATTTTCCAACAATTTAAAACCCATCATTTAATTTTCGAGACCCATTTTGCCCCACTGTCCCGCTCCGAGTGGATCCTCACCGGCGTCCTGTTTCGAGATCCGAGACCGAACCAGCCCGCACACGATGTCGAAAAGAAGAATGAATTTAAAAAAAAAAAATAAAAAAAAAGAACCACATTGCAACGCACCGAAGAATACAAAGACCCGCCGCGGGTGCGGAAAGCCTTTCTGGTTAGGGAGCGACGAGGAGATAGAGAGATACACGAGGAACAAACGAACGGGAATTTTCGCAATCGGTTTCCTCTAACTGCACAGGTGAATACGCATCCGTGCGTTCATCCTCTCTCGCCTTCCTTCGCTCGTTCAATTTTTCACGATTTTTTTTTTTTCTCTTCATCTTCGCTTCAGCCTCTCTCAAAGTCCGTACTGCTCGGTCGAGATATTGTCTATTTTTTTTTTTTCGCGAATTGCGCAACGGTTCGCGGAGTGCGCGCAACGGAGAGCGGTACCAAAATGGCGTCGGTGGTCCCGCCGAGGCCCGGAAACCGATTCGGGCCCCGCCGGCGGAGAAAGCAAGACGAGAATCGCCGCGTTCAGCTCGCTGGCCGACAGATGGGCTGGCTGACAATGGCCGGCGTGCAAACGTACTCGTTCCACGACCGGAATATCGCGGCTGCCTTTTATCGACGAAGCTGCTGAGGACGCCGTGTCGTACAATGCCAATGTGAAAGGATATCGAGTTCGGACGAAGACCGGACGAGAACACCGACCGATCATTATGAATCGCGATAAGTCGCGTCAAAATCGTGCCCCGAATGATTTACACGGTGAAAAAAGTTGTAAATTACACGAGTCCGACTAGAAATATTTAACGGTGAAACTAAAACTCTTCTGTGATTAAAATCAAGGTAAATTCCTCGAAGCAAAATATTTCCAAAGTTTTCAGTGAATCGATCATTTTTCCGTGACAATTTAACGCGAAATTAAATCTACCGATTTACATCCAAATAAAATTTTCAGTACCGGGTCACGAAATTTCATGAGAATATTATTTTTACCGGGTTGCTCGTGTCAAAAAAAATAAAAAATAAAAAAATTTACTGCAACTCCATCGTTTCGTAGCGAAGCTTCTACAGCGATTTATAAATTTATGGATGACTTTTTTTGTTTTTTTTTTTTTTTCTTCACCCCAGTGAAAGTTCCCAAACCGGAACTCGAGCCCGAACTGGATTTTTCGTTAACCCCATCGATCGATTACCCGTTTCAATTTGGCGGAGTCACCGATTGAATTATAAACTCGGAGCGCGTAGACGGAAGTTGTGCAAAACGCGGAGACCCGAAGGAGACGTCGGCTTCGAGATTGTTTTTTTTTTGTGAAATTGTCTGCATTTCGTCTGCACGCGAGCACGAAAATTACTCAATCGACTCGGGGCGCGATGAATATCGTCGGCGGAAGGCCACGAGGGTGTCTCGAGATCGGTTATTCAATCGGTATGCCGATCGATGCCCGATCGATCTTACGGTGATCGCCTTTCGTCTTTCCTTCACGACGATGAATCGGTAACTGACGATTTTTTATTTTATTTTTTTTTAATTTTTTTTTTTTTCAATCCTTCTCGAGTGCAGGAAGTCGAGAGACAACGGGATTGTGGAACGGTTTCCTTTGACGAAACTTTTCGAGTTTCACGTTCGACGCCTTCTTATCTGCAGGACTCAAAGGACACCGAGGACCATCGAGGGATGTTTGCGACCGACAATGGAGACCCCGAGATTTTTTTGTGGAGCATCCGATCCTCGTTCTCTATAGTCATGCACGATACACATTTGCAAATGTACTTCCAGGAGCCTTTCGTGTACTCACCCCGCGACGAAACAAACGCCCACTACCGGCTCAAAGGCACCACGGGCGGAGAACCCTCCTCACGCTTCCTCTATCCGCCTTCGGGTCCTTTTCGTATTAAAAAAAAAAAAAAAAAAAAAAAAAAAACAGGATAGGAAACCGAGACTCACCTGAAAACACACAAAGAGAAATATTGGATCAATAAGAAATGCAACATGCGCGGCTTGAATCAATTAAATATTTTTTTTCTTTTTTCAATTAAATCTTAAATCAATTTTATTTTCAAGTCGAGTGGTAATTAAAATCCTCGATGAATTATATTGGATTAATCGTATTTTTGTCGATAATATTACGGTTCGATGATATTGGATTAATAATCTGAAATAAATTTTAATCGTCAATCGCCGTTCGACCATTTTTCAAATTTTCGAGACCTGATAACAATTAACGGGAACTTGCGAAAAGCCCAATGTGACGGTCGTCAATTTCTGCCAAGGCTCGAATCAAATTTCGGGCTCCGCGGTTTTCCTCAAATACGACTTTCGTAAAGAGAATTTTTTTTTTTTCTTTTTTTTTTCGTTCTTTCTCTCCGGCTCGCCTGTCGTCGATTTTTTTTTTTTTTTTTTTTTTCGGTTCTTGCGTAAAAACTGTCCGCGACCCCTTGTCACGACCCGGCGATCGCGTCTCTCGCCGGGCGTCCAAGTAAGGATCTCTTCTCTCAGCGTTCTCGCGGGCCCCGAGCGGACCTTCGTATTGCCACAGAGTCTCGAGGCGGGCCTTTTATAGCATCTCGCTCTCTCGCTCCCGTCCCGAAGATGGAATGAGATGGTAAAAAAAAAAAAAAAAGGGTCCCAGGAACGTAATTCATTTGTGGAAGGCGGTTAGAGCCGCGACAACGATCACGAACAAGAAGAAAATATCTCGAGCGAGGGGGCGGCGTTGGAGCGATTATGAAAAAAAAAAAAAAAAAAAAAAAAAAAAAAAAAAAAAAAAAAATCGTATATAAGATAAACGTGATAACGGCATAAATCGACGCTCGTCCTTACTACCAAATACGTATAAACCGACGACGGAGCACTTTCCATCCTGACCTACATTCTCATCGCTTCTCTCTGCACTCTGCTCTCGGTCTTCCTCTTTTTTTTTTTTTCCCTCTTTTCCCTCATTCATCCTGCCGCCTTCTGCTGCTGTGACGATCAGCTCGAAAAATCCAGCTGAAATCGTCGATTTCGGTGGGACGAAAACGACGATTCAATTTCAATTCCATCGTAAAAAGACCACCGGTTAATTTTATCCATAAATGGAGAATACGGTTTTTTTTGTTTTCCTGCTATTTTAAATCAACGTTGGACAATGAAAGAATCCCCGAGAAAACGTTAGTAAAAGTCGGCGCATTCGGCAAAATCCGATAGTAATTTACCTGAAAAAAAAAAAAAAAAAAAAAAAAAAAAAAAAAAAAAAAAAATCTTCACAAAAATATTTTCGAAAATCGTATGAATAAAAAAAATCGTCAATTTCAAATGTCTTGAAATTCGACGTTCATAATTTTTTTTCGATTTTTTGTTTTGTTTTGTTTTTTTTTTTTTTTTTTTTTTTTTTTTCACGTAATTATTCATCGAAGACGGATGCACCTAAATTCCGCAAGGATGTCTCTGGAATTCCGCAAACGCGTCGTAAACATAATTTTTTTTTTTTTCCCCCTCGTAAAGACCAGGACAATTAGTAAATGGCGTAAAACGAGCGTTATTCTCGTCCTACTCGAGCGCCATTCATAATTCGCTTCCTTCGAGCACTCCCTCGTTGTGCACAGACGAGCGGACGTTTCGTTCATTTTTTCAGTGTTTTTTTTTTTTATTGTTATTATTTTCTTTTTTTTTTTTTAATGAGAAATTTCCAAGCGCTCGGGCACGTGTTCGACTGAGCTGAACAGACTCGTGCGCCCGGCGGATCGTTCGCGCGCACCTTTAAGACCATTATCTCTTCTTACGAGCGGGAACTCGCGCGAGCTCCGCGGTTTCGGTGGGGGAACGAGGGGGACGCGGAGAGTCCCGCTGTATAACGTAAGAAGGCGATTGTTGTCGGGTCTGCAACGTGTCGCAATGGGAAGTCTCTCTCTCTCTCTCTTTGCGTCTCGCAACCCGAGCAACGCCGACACGCCGCGGTGTTGTTTCGCTTCGGCAAACCGCGACTCCCAGTCGCAGAGCGATTACCGGTAACACAAAACTCTCCCACCTGAAAAACCAGCGGCCAATTCGAGTTCTCCCAGTTTGAATGATTTTTTTTTTTTTTTTTTTTTTTTTCAAAAATACTTTATTATATCACAAAAATAAACTCGTCGATGAATGAAGAAAAAATTAATGTACGAAATTTCTGAATGGAATTTTACGAAAATTCTTTGTTTTCATTGGTTGAAAGAATACTGGAAAAAAAAAAAATTACATAATTATTATTAACGTGACATTTGTTCACTGAATTAATCCGCGTAGCGGATAAAATTATATTTTCTTTCTGTCGGCCAAAAGTCCGAATGAAAATCAATAAAAAATATTATAATAAATAATCTCGGATGTTTTGCCAATGCTGGCAAAAATTCATTCAAGCTCCTTAACAATTCTTCATAAATAGTTGGCAACGATCGATCTCCAAAAAAAAAAGAAAAAAAAAAAAAAAAAAAAAATCGGAAAAACATCGACATATCGAGGCGAAAATCGGCGCTCTAAAAAAAAAAAACCCCCATGAAAATGAATAATTCCCACGGTTGAGAATCTCTGACGGGAAATCGACTCCCGGCAGAGAGCCGAGGCACACGACACCGTTCCTTCGTTCTATTAATATATTATTTCTCTCTCTCCCCTCTCCTCTCCGTACGCTTGCGGACTCTCGGTTGAACGTTCGTGTACGCCGTTCCGGGGCTTTCGCGCGCAGAGTAAGTTCCGTGCGGTAAGCTCCGAGCGCGCTAGAAGGAGTCGATGTCTCGTTACGAAACCGGCCCTCTCTCTGTTTTTCCGGAGTCATCCGGCACAGTTCAGACTTCACGTGACCGTAACTACTTGGCGAATAGTGCGACGGGAAAAAAAAAAAAAAAAAAAAAAAAAAAAAAAAAAAAAAAACGATAAGCGCGTCCAGGGAGTAAAAGAGGGTAACGGAGCTTCGGGGTCGGTAAAGAAAAATTCTGCGGTCGAAGGAGTCGCACGCGCTCGTCTCTGTCTGCCCGGCAAAACGGGGAATTCCCGTCTCGGTCGGTAAAACAATTTTGCCGCGCGAACGTTCTCACCGCCGGGGACGAATCGGCTCGCCATCTGTCGGGGTCGAGGCGAAGCCTCGACGGTTCTAACGTTATCTCGTAAGACCGGCCTTGCAAGGCTGCGGGCCGTCGAACTCTTGGCCTACTGCCTGCTCTCCGCTTGCTCCTCCACCCTCGCCAAGTTGCCGGCCACGTAAACGCAACGCCCCGATGGCCGCGAAGCCGAGAAGGGGACGAAGGGATGGAATTATAGATAGAACGGTTAGGGGAAAAATAGTGAGTGCACTCTTCTGGTCGGGGGTAAATCACGGCAGCCGAGGTTCGAAGGGCTCGGAGGAAACGAGGGTGGCGGGAAAGCATCCGGCGAGGGTGGATGGCGTGTCGAGGAGGAGGAGGGGGGGATTTACATTGCGAGTCGCCGAACGTTCACGGTTCGATAACATTTCTCGCGCACCCGTTTTTTTTTTTTTTTTTTTTTTAATTTATGAAACCGTAATTTTAGAACGGTGAGCGGTAGGGATTGAAGGGTCCGAAAGGGCATTCTCCTTTGAAATAAATTTTTCATAAATATTCAAAAATTAATGAAGTAATTTTTTGTTTTTTTAATTATTATAAAATTGTGAGAAAAAATTGTCGAAATTAATTGAAAAAAAAATTGTCGGATTAAAAAAAAAAAAAAGAAGAAGACCGGTTCCCCTGTGAGAATGGGAAATTCAACGGAATTCACGTGTCGTTCTTTACTGGGCGTTGGGGCATTTTTTCAGCTGACGTCTGTTGCAGTGGTCGGACGGAAGGGGTGTGACAAAATCGAAGGGCGCGTGGGCGTAGGGCTCAAAGTAATCAGTAGATTGTTCGGGGCGCGCAGTCGACCACGTGACGATGTCCGTGATAGCGGGGCTTCACTGTCGGACACGTCGGTATCTACTTTTAAGCTTGTTAAACCCGACAAATCTGAAAGTTGGATTCGCGAAGCGACCGGGGCGGGGGGGGGGGGGGGGAGCGAGAAAAGGCCCGTAGCTTGCAGCGTTAAAAGTTCGCGGAACAAAAATTAATTTCGAAGCTCCGATCGAAGTCGGTCGATCGTCGAGCCTCGATATAATTTATTCAAAACTCGCCGTGGCATTTTTCGCGAATAGACATTGACGTGATTCAATCTTCAAATGACGTTGATTGATTTCGGAGCGCGCCGTGCAAGTATCGTAGAGAGAAGAGAAATTAAAAAAAAAAAAACGTGTCTATATAAAAAAAAAAAAAAAAAAAAAAATTAAGGAAGACGAAATATCTTATGACCTTTCCCACGCGATGTGCTCAACATTTTTCTCCCTTTCCCACGTAATAGTGAGGGGAAAAAAAAAAAAAAAAAAAACTATGTACGACGTAAGAGAGAATCGGTGGTCGGCTGCGCTTTCGTTTAATAAATTTAATTCTTTCGCGAGTCGTGCGCACTGAAAATACCGTAACGGAGCAGCGCCAGTCACGTCGTTCACCGTTTTTCACGGCCAATTAAAACGGCGCATCGCGGTGGCGGTGATGGGGTCGTTAAAATAACGCTATTATAGCGTTATTTCTTTTTATAGTTTTGCGACGACGGTGCTCGCACCTCGCACGCGAAACGATTGCCCAATGAAATTATTGCGAATCGCGAATATAATTTTTTTTTAAAATTCTTCCTTTTCAACGCTTTCGAAGCACGAAATTATTTCGAGGAACCTCGTTAAAATGCCGTTTATCTCAAAGGTCTCGGCGCGTAATTGGCCATTTTTTTAAGACGTTCTCGATGGATTTCCGCTCATCCCAATTCGAAATAACAAATCATTACATCTTGACGTATTTCCGACTGTGAGAAAAAAAAATGTCCGGACAATTGTCGTGAAAAAAAATCCTTCTCGTTTTTTTCGAATAACCAACCAGCCAAATTTTCATGACACCCCCCGCCACACCAATGTTTATCCCAGCCGCAATAACGAACCGCCGTGTCGCGACTCCAACCGGGAATCCATAAAAATTGCTCAGCAGCGTGTATTAATAAGAAAAAAAAAAAAAAAACTTTTCTCAATTTATTAAAACCGCCAAATTTTTTTTCCCTCCTCTCCATAACCCAGTATTTTTCTCAACCCCAACAATGAATCGTCAGAGTAAAAAATTGTCCCTCTGTTTATCGAAAAAAAAAAAAAAAAAAAAAAAAAAAAAAAAAAAAAAAAAAACAATAAAAAAAAAATTCGATCGTCGCTTTCGCAACGGCTTCGCGCAGTCGGTACGCGCCGTGAATTATTTAATCCTAACTGCAGCTCCGACGGGATCGCGTACAGCGTTTCCCTAAGCCGAGCGTGCGTAGCTCGACTCTCTGCCGCGACCGTGGAATTCCCTTCTGTCTCTCTTCGGCTCCTCTTTCGCATGGTTCGCTCGGTCGTTTTGCGGACGAGCTTCGATCGCCGGTCGCGGATGGTGAGACACCACGTGGGATGTTATACGCTGCTCCACCCTTCGCCTCTCTTCCCTCGCCACTCTCTCGCTCGTCCCGGTAACGCTGCTGGCGATGGTAGCGGGAACGCGCGCGACCGGCGAACACCGAGAGAGATAACGGTGTGTCCGGTAACCGCGTCAGAGCTGGTGCGCAGCTCTCGAGGCATAGCGGTACTCCGGCACAGCCGCGGAGCCGTTACTTGACCGAGATCCGCTAACGCTTCGCGGGACCACCGACTCACTGCATCGCACACAGCTTTTTCTTCCAACCCCCTCGATCCTTTTTATTATTATTATTATTTTTTTTTCTCTCGTCCTTTACCCCTTTGGAACCCACGGTTATCACGGCAGGTCGAGTTTCGTAACTCCCATTTTTTAGACGTTGATTTTGTGATGGTAGATTTTTTTAGTTTTTTAGTTTTTTTTTTTTTTTTTTTTTTTGGACACGATTCATTTTATTTTTATTATTTTATTTTATTTTATTTTTTTATTTTTTTTATTTTTTTTTGGGATTGGTTCATCGACTTTTCCCGTTGCGTCAATACACATCTGGAATTTTTTTTCCTCGCCCGACTGCTCTCGACCTTCCGAAATATTCTGAACACGTTTCGATAACGATGCCATTTTTTGACTGTACGAGGAATCAAAACATCCCGAGAAACATTAATTTCCTTTGGTACCTGTTCCAGTGATGGGTGGAGAGGCGAGTTGCGAGCTGCTTATGTCCGGTGGCTGTTGTGTCGCCGCTGTCTGGCTCTGTTGCTGCTGTTGCTGAGGCGTTGACGCTTGCTGAGCTGGCTGTTGTTGCTGGGGACTGTTTGCAGCCGCCACAGCGCCCGGACTTCCCGCGCTCTCCGCCATTATTTTCTTCTTATTTCAATTTTTTTGTTTTTTTTTTCCCTTCCACTTTTTCCTCAGCCCGGCACAAGAACCTCACGACTACCGAGTACTAGAGCCGCACTGTCGACGGTAACGAGACAAACGGCAGCATCTCAGCCAGAGATTTATTTAATTTTTTACCCTTCCGACACTCCCAAAATCGAAATTCGACTTGTCGTTTGGACCAAAAAAATATTAAATAAAAAATGTCCCGTCGCGGCTTAAAAAATTCGATAAAATTCTCTTCAACAATCTGGCTACGAATTGGCTATGGAATAATTTCGACTAATTTTTTCTATATTCATATATATATATATATATATATATATTTAGTATATTTTCTATTTGAATTAATAATTTTTCTATCAGGGCTCTCGGAGCGAGGAGCTTAAAAAAGCTCAGCGCGATTCGCCCACGCGGCTCGTCGTTAATTTATATCGATTTCGTGAGCGTAACGACTCGTCGGGTATTTTCCCGCGCATGTCGACTCGAACGATCCGATCAAGCTCGTCGTCCCAAAGCCGGTAGAAATCGCCGGTCCGTTGGAATTCATCTTACGAATAATTTTCGACTCTAAGAGATCCGAACGGTCGGTGTGGAAAAATTATTTCTACGTCGTGTTTCGTCCGCGCGGACTATCGGAGCTTTTTTTTGTTCACTGGTCGAATCAATGAATTGTTCCACTCGAACGTAGCTCTCCTCTATAGAGAACCATCTGTGCGAAAAAAAAAAGAAACAATTCGAGGAATACAATCAATGGGAATTTTTGAAATCAGTAATGTTGAAATCAATTGTTATCGATTTTTCGATGCTGCTCAATCTCGTGAACCCTGACCGCTTCTTAAAGGAGTCGAGGAATTAAAAAATAAATTAATCCTGGTCATAGCAATTTAATTTTTCTGTCAAAAAAAAAAAACACTTGGCGAATTCAATCGATGAGAATTTTTTTTTTTTTTTTTTCGTCAAATCATCGAAAAATCAATTCACATAATTTTATCGACAGTGCAGCAACAAATTTCGTGAACCCTCATTTTTTCCCGCGGGGTCCGAGAATAAAAAAAAAAAATTAATCCCGTCTGACCATAACTGACTTTTTCCACTCGGACGAATTTTTTTCGAGCAATGCTCGCCGATGCTAAAATTCGAGGGTACGGTCGCCCGTGCGGGGGGGAAACCCAGGTGGCCGAGGGGTGGAAGTGCGGGTTGATATTCACCCTCGGCTCACGCGCGTCGCTCGAGCGGAGTAGAGCCTTGGTGGGTACTCGACCTTAGCTGCACGAACGCGCCTTCAGCGGCAGGGTGGTGAAACCTCGGGACCAGGCTAGAGAGTCAATAGGTCAGTGGGGCTTGTCTATCGCCACGGCGGCTCTTCGCGACGAGAGCTTCTCGACGATAGCTCGACATGCAAAAAAAAAAAAAAAAAAAAAAAAAATCACAAAACTAAATCCTTTCGAGAAAAAAAAAAAAAAAAAAATTCCGTGTCAGAGGCGACTCTCTTTCGCGCACAGGAGACCGAAAATACCGACCAATGGTCGAGAACCTCAGGTCGAAATTCCCCAAAAAAAATCTCAGAGTCAACACTTCCTCTGTTTCTTCGTATAAAAAAATAAAAAAAATTAAAAAAAAAAAAGACACGTGTTTTTTTCAGGACACTCAAGGGTGAAGAAAGCCCGAAACTTCGACCCCTCGATCCAGACCTCGCCTCTTTTTCCACGCACGAAGCTCCCGTCCCTGGAAGCTATTCAGGGCCGCCAGTGTTCACGAGATTGGGCGCGTTACGAATCCAGGTCTGAAAGCGTATTCTTACCGGAGGAAAATACACGCCCGTTTTTTTTTTTTTTTTTTTTTTTTTTTTTTTTTTTTTTTTTTTTTTTTTTACGAAACTACTAAAATCGAGAGCTTTCACTGCCGTCTCAGCGCTTTTATTTTCCTCTTTTTTATAATTTTTTTTTTTACGCCGAAGAGCGACGATTCGGTGGATAAAAGCTTCCGTCCGGTCTCTCGCTTTGCTCTCGGCTGGTTTGTTTCTCACCCGCTGGTCCTCGTCACACACAACCTCGTCCCTCGCGCCCTTCGCGCCTCCGCGGCTCTCTTTCACCCCGCGATGCGGCTGCAAAGCCACCGCTCTTCGCCACTGACTAAAGCCCGGAAAAGCTCGCGAGAGTTCGCACAAAGTTGTGTTCACGAGCCTCGGTGCGCCTTTGCCACGGCGAACGGGGTCCGCACTCGCGTACTCTCTTTCGAGGCGCAATGACCGTCGTTCACTTTGACCGGGTAACGCGAAAAACCGGGGAAGTTCGACGGACTACGCCTCGTCCCGATCGGGAACACGCGACGACGCTTCGACAATAATCACGGTGGAAAAACCTCGAGGCGGGCGGAACTGACGTTTCACGTACGAGGAGCTCTCGCAACTTACGGGGTGTACGTCGCCAAAGGGCTTCGTTGACGAACCGCGAGATGGCGCTACCCGACGCCCGGTGCTGAAACTACCCCCGTACGGAGAGCGCGAGCCTATTACACTTGACGAGCGTTTACCCATGGAGAGCAACTTGCGCCATCCACGGATCCAACCCGACTGAGCTCAATTTCGGCGGGAAAATAAATTTATTTTCGGATGATTAAATTGTAAATTCTTGTTGTCATATAATAGTTCCATCGTAATATTAAAAAATGATATACTTGCATGACTGAAGAGCTTTGGTTGACGGCGGTTGAATCTCATGCAAAGACAATAAATTAATTTAATGCAAAAAAATACGCCAGACGATATAAATCGTCAATTATAGTATATAAAAAAAAAAATATGTCGTTAATTATTGTAATTAATGATTAATTGCAAAAACTATGATTTTTTTGAATATATTTAGCAAAGTAATTTTTCACAGGATGAACGAATGTTTTTGCTCGACGGTGAGATAAAAGCCCGAAGAATCCCCTCGTGCTTCTTTGACGCAAAATTCGCGTCCCGATTTCTCTTTTCCCTCGGATTTTTTTCCCTAAAAGGCTTTTAATCTACATACAAGTATTTTTTTTTTTGTTTGTTTCAACGATGAAGTAGGTGAAAGCTTCGCTTCAGAAGTTGAGAATATCGTCGGCGAGTTTTTGTCCCGGTGCGTGAGGGGGTTGAGGGGCGGATGAGTCGATAACGGTGCCAGTAGTGGTGGCGAGTTAGCGACGGACAAAGTCGACGGTACAGTGTAGCGCCGCACAGTCGAAAGCGAGAGTGCTTCTTGGCGCGGTTTGAATACGTGCATGCAACGCGTGCTGCCCTGTAAGAGAGCGCCGAGGGTGGCGGACAATGCGGGTAGGCAGTCAGGAAGCGACCTTGCCACCTGCAATGGAGACGGAGCGCTCCGAGTGGTAACGGCGGTTCTCGGCAAGACAAGCTCGTTTCCCTGAAAAGCTCGTGACGCGCGCTGGCAGCGCGTGTTTTCCGTGAACAAGTGTAATCGGGCCTCTCGGTCTCTCTCCTCGGCAGCGAGAAAATCTCGTGCATGCGCGTTCGACGACGAACGGGGCTCGAGTTTACTCCTTCGATCCGAGGAGCCCAGCTCTACAACCCCGGTGCCGGCAGCCTCGCCGCTCGTGCGCTGCCGCCGCTAGGAGCTCCGCCAGAGCTTCGAGTAAAGAAAAAAAAAACAAAAAAAATTCCACCGATGCGCGCGAGCCTCGAACGGCTACCGAGGGTTCAAAAACTCGCCGTCGATAGGGGTGAGAGCGCAGGCGCCCTGAATTTCGCAGGTATCTTTTAGGATGATCGGCCGAGGGTGCAATCGCTGACCGCGACTATCTCGAGGAATTTCGCCGCAGGTTCGACTATACTGAAACGAGGAAAATTTTCGATCGGACGAATAAATTGTTGTCGAGAAATTTCGAGAAAAATCCGATGAGTCAATTGGGATATGGAACTGTTGATGGTTTGAAAGAAATTTGGGAAAAACAAATGTGGTAGCTCAAAAGTATTTTATCGGAAAATTGGCTGATCGTGAATCACCTTCTTGAGGTGTCGCATTTCCGTCAGGAAAATTATTGCACATAGAAAAGAGTCCGTTGACAGAAAAAAAATGTTTCTCAAATTAAAAATAAAAAGAATCTCTCGGTCTTGGTCGTCAAGAAAAAATTGGTGCAAATTTTTTCATCCCACGAAATTTTGTCCCTCCGAAGTATCGACTAAGTCGACCTTCACCGCATTTTTGCCGAGACAGGAATCAGCCTATGAGCTCATCGTCGACAAACGCCCTATTTTCCCCAATTGACGAGAGCGTGGTTGCGTAATTTTTTTCAATTCCCCGACAGGTCGAACCCATCGGAGGAGTGGTAAGAGTTGACATAACGGAGTGTACATGAGGCGTGTAAAAGACGCATCGTGACTTTCCCCCGAAGAAAACGGTGCATGAGCGCACCTTCGGCATAATCCAATGCCGTGCCAGCCGCCTCATCGCCTGCCCGAAGAAGCCAATGAATTTTATAAAAACGCCGAGGGAAAAAAAAAGGCCAATAAACGACGATGAAAGAGGAGTTAATGAAAATTGTCAATAAAAATAAAAACAACAACGAAACGAGTAAAAAGAACGGTTTGACGCTGAACGCGAGGCCGTCGTCCGTTACTTTTTCGAGAATGACTTTTCCGCCTCTCCTCAGCTTCATTTTATTTTATTTAAACCTGTGGAAAGTCAACGGCGATTGGCCGTGTGAGGGCCGCATAAAATTATCGAACCGCTCCCTCTACCTTCGTCTCGTTTGTTTTCACCTCCACCGGGACACCGGCCAGTTTGTGTCTTCGTCGTTCCGCGATCGGCGCGTACACTCTCGAAACGGTACTTCTAACTGTACATCGGGTACGCTTGACTCTTGTAACCGTGGAGCCACGTGCCAGCGAGAGACTCAGGCTACGCGCGAAGATGTTGCAGTGAATCGGGCTCGTAGCGTGACGAGTAGAAACGTTACTTTGATAATCCTCCAAATAAGAATCGGCGAGTCAACGAGAAATCGTCGGCTCGACCAACGGAACTGGAAAAAAATACTCGAAGTCCTTTATTCCTATCGAAGTCCGAAGTACTTCAATAGTATTTCCATTACCATTTAGTACCGAAAGTATGGAAAATGGAAAAAAAAAAAAAAAATTCTCCAGACGATTCGTTCGATACGGCCAAAAGCGACCTAATCGTCGATGGAGCGACATCCGCTCGAGGAACGGGGTTGCAGGTCGAATGGGACGAAATCGGGACGACGTAGCGGTCCCGGTAATCGGGAACTCCTAGATAGGGTGCGTGCACTCCCGAGTCTCGAGCGATCACGTAATGTAGGCTCGTCGGCGAAGGTACCGCAAGAGACACCGGTTACGTCACGAGAAACGGTAGCGAGAATTTCCTCTCTTCTACCGTTGGAAGTTGCCTAAGGTGGAAAGGGTACTCGGGCCGTTCCCGAGGTGAACGACGGTGGGGAACGCGAAAAAGAAGAAGAGGACGAGGCCGAGGCAGGAGAATGAGGAATGGAAGAGGCGGAGAACGGGCGATGATGAGGAGAGGAGGACGCAGGGGAAAAGGCAGTACCGCTCAGACACGGTCGCGCGACTTCGCTTGCACCGTTGACCGAGGACGAACGCCTGGCAAACGCGATCTGCGAAAGATCGTGAAGGGGGAGGGGGAGCGAAAAAGAGAGAAAGAAAGCGTGCGTCGACGCGAGGTCGCTGGATAAAGGAAAGGACAGACTGTGAGACGCCCAGGATGCGAGCGTGCGGCACACACGCGTCTTCCTCGCCGCTGCAACCGGAGGAAGCTCTGGGTCACCCGGTCGACGCGGGTTCGACCACCTCTTCGCGACAACATCAACAAAGCCACTCGCTAACCTCGCGTCTAATTTCGTCGGCGATCGCTCGACGAGCAATTTTAACGCGATCGACGCGGTGGATAAATTGTTATATAAAAAAAATTATTTTCCAGGTGTCGTCGATGTAAATATTGTGGAAACATATCGGATGGCCGATGGTAACGAAGCGAATCGACATTTTTGGCAAATACTCGCGTGATATATATTTTTTTATATCGATATTGTTAATGTAGTGGAGAATTTTTATCGTATAAATTTTTTTAATATCAACAGTGGAAAATTCGATGAGTACGAAAATTCCGTCGGCAATTTCTGTCTTCGGGGTGCGTTGTTGTTGTTTTTTTTTTCTTTTTTTTTTTTTCTAATTTTTCCAACGCCTCCGCGCAGCGCGAAACGGGAAACGATTGCGCGTTGGGAAGAAAAAAAAAAAAATCACACCTCACTCTGTCCGGATACCGAGCGGTCTTCGAGGGTCGGCTCGGTTCTAAATTCGATAGGGAACAGAATGCAATCGGTTCATTTGTCTCTTCCCTCCACTACCGTCGTTCTGAATTATTTCCTGCCGGCAGTGTTGGCAGAAAATAAGTGTGAAGAATAAGATAGTCGGGAGAAGAATGATCACGGCCCGGCTATGTGGCGCATGGCTGCCGCAGGAGAAGGAACGTTTGTCTCGCGATAATACGTAGCGGTAAATCGCCTTATGGGCCAGTTCCTCCGCACCGATCTTCGGTGGCTTTGCTTCTTGGCTCAAACCAACACGACTCCTTCCACGTCTGTGCACCTTGTACTTTACAACACCGTGCGGTACACAATTTTCTATTATATACCGAGTTATACGACGGAGATAGAGCCGGAGTGTTCGCCTCGCTCGCGCGATATATCGGAGAAGGCCCACGGGCCAGAGACGCCGTGTCCGGGTTCAGGGGCAGTTAAGTAAACGCGCGCGTTTATGCATAATGCACTATTGTGAGCGCGCATGCGCGTACAAATTTCCATCTCCCGGACGCTCGGATTCGTACGGAATCTTTCCTCCGATAGAAATTTACCGTCGCGCGTGCATGGAATAAATGGACAGCGGGGCGAAAAAAAAAACAAACACCAGGGCATAAGGGACCATGTTGGATCACCGAAAAAAAAAAAATAACTTATTTCCGATCGGATGTGACTTCTGAAGAAAACAAAAAAAAAAATTTCAACCGGACGTATTTTGAGGGTTACGTAATTTTCGGTGGAAACATGAGAAAATTCGATTTTTTCGTTTAATTCAAGGCAATTGATTTCGACGTCACTTCTGGTTGATAGAAAAAAAAAAAAAAAACGTTGAATATTTGCGAGTGGGAACGGCTGTCGATAATTTACCATCGGGGAAATTTTCCTACTTCCGTCTCGTAATGTCGGACCGTTTTGCCTCGCTCTTCTCTATTTGTCATAGCGGTGAAAAAAAAAAACAAAAAAAATCGCCAGCGCAAATGTAAACCGGATTCGTCGTGATTGAGTTCACGTTGCAGTTTTTGATTTTTTTTTTTGATTTTTTGATTTTTTTTTTTTTTTACGAATTTCTCGAGTCCACCGAGTCGACGTGCGAGCGGATCTTTCGATTTTTATCGAGACACGCGCGCGCACACACGAGTCTGTGCTGAGGAAACAGCGCGTAACGGCCACCTTGGCCATGATGATGTCCCGGCGATGGCCGCGGAACGAACACCATTGCCGGTTGGATAACGCGAATTGCGTCACACGCCCGCCGTGCTCGCCGTTCACTCGAGCGGTATCGCGAGCGAGGGGGCGAGAACTTTCGTAAGCCGCGCTTCGACGATAATCTCCGAGGTCCGCGACTCGACTCGGGCCTTCGAGCAGTTATTTAATCGGACAGCTGATGTCTGTTTGATCGTGTCCAATATCGACGCCCCTTTGTCCCACGCTCCGACGAGTCGTTGGAACGACACTTCCGGGGAAACGGCGCCGAAATTTCGAGCGGGAGACGAAGAGTGAAAGGTGTGTTTTTTTTTTTTTTTTTTTTTTTTTTTTTTTTTTTTTTTTCTTATTAATCGGAGCTACCTGTATTTCCATTTTTTCGTGTCGCGGACACGAAGGAGTTCAGTTCGGTGGTCGGCTGTCGTGACAATCGGCCAAGAAATCTTGCGAGTCATTTTTCAGAGCGCCTCGCCGAAAGCGAAAGGCGAGAGACCGACGGATAACGATTCGGGGCAGTTTTAGGGGTCGACAACCCGGTGACAATTTTTTTTTTTTTTTTTCTTTTTTTGGCGACAGTTTTTTGACCCCTCGAAGCGGTTTCACCGTCACGATATCTGCGTTTCGTTCGAGCACGACGGATAAAAAATAATCGCGTATATAAATTTCGACTTTGGGTCTCTCCGTCTCGCGGCTTCAGATCGGACTTTGATATTCTCGTGTTAATGTACTTTGCTTTTTTTTTTGTTTTTTTTTCCTTTTTTTTTTTTTTTTAATTATTTACTCACTATTCAGTCCCCGTCGCTGTGCGTTCGACGAGAAACGAGCGATAGAAAGAATTTCTATGATATTTTTATGATGAAAATTGCAGATCGTAATGATTTATTGTTTGGAAAAATTTATTATTCGATTGGCAGGTGCAACGAAATTTTGACGCGTCCGGAGTCCGGAGAGTTCCTTCGCCTCCGTTCTCACCGGGCAATCGTATCGGCAAAGGTGCGCTCGAGTGAGATCGAGTCATCGGCGAGCAGGTAGAAAAGTGTTCTTCGTGGCACGTGGTCCGCTTCGCCGGGAGGTCGTTGTCCTGTCGGCGACGACGAGCCCTTGCCTAAAGTCATCGCGACGCACGAATATTTCGTAACGCAGCACGGCACTCGTGACACGCAGGTGTGGCTGAATGTGATCAACGGAACAGCCGAGCTTGTTTCATGACATATTAACAAAATCGACGAGTCGATTATCGCTATGGGGCGGTTGAGAATCGATGGAAAATTCTCCGTCACTTGTCCCGTCAATATTTCCAGAAATCTCCCAGTCAATATTTCCAGAAATCTCCCAGTCAATATTTCCAGAAATCTCCCAGTCAATATCTCTGTTAATATCTCGGTGAATTTTTTTAATCAATATCTCCGTCATTCTCCCGGACAATCTTTCAGTCAATTTCACTGTCGATTTCTCTATAATTCTCCCAGTTAATCTGTCAGCAAATCTCTCAGTCAATTTTCATGCCATTTTTTTTTTTTTCGTCTCTCAGTCAATTTTCTATTTTATTGATTTCTCAGTCAATTTTCTATTTTATTAATTTCTCAGTTAATTTTCTATTTTATTAATTTCTCAGTCAATTTTCTATTTTATTAATTTCTCAGTCAATTTTCTATTTTATTAATTTCTCAGTCAATTTTCTATTTTATTCATTTCTCAGTCAATTTTCTATTTTATTCATTTCTCAGTCAATTTTCTATTTTATTAATTTTTCAGTCAATTTTCTATTTTATTCATCTCTCAGTCAATTTTCTATTTTATTAATATCTCAGTCAATTTTCTATTTTATTAATTTCTCAGTCAATTTTCTATTTTATTAATTTCTCAGTCAATTTTCTATTTTATTAATTTCTCAGTCAATTTTCTATTTTATTAATTTTTCAGTCAATTTTCTATTTTATTCATCTCTCAGTCAATTTTCTATTTTATTAATATCTCAGTCAATTTTCTATTTTATTAATATCTCAGTCAATTTTCTATTTTATTAATATCTCAGTCAATTTTCTATTCTATTAATATCTCAGTCAATTTTCTATTTTATTAATATCTCAGTCAATTTTCTATTTTATTAATATCTCAGTCAATTTTCTATTTTATTAATCTCTCAGTCAATCAAGTATTTTATTTGATATCGTAGAAGCGCCCGAAAATATGATATTTCATAGAATCGTTCGTTAATAAGGTGTGGAGTCGTGCTGTCAAGAAATTTACAAGTACGTGTAAAAATACGCGATTTTTCAGGCGTCGAAGAGCCTCCGTCTTGCCTCGTCCATCCGCGGAGAGCAACGTCCTCTCATTATCGAAATGCGATATCCAGTGACGCGACTCTCGGGGAGAACGCTCGAGTTCGACGTTCCAACGGGCATGTCGCCTCTCTCAGAGGTCCGTGACTTTGAACTATGTTTACACTGACGACGTTACCGCGGGCAAGAGAGAGAGAGAGAGAGGGAGAGAGAGAGAGAGAGAGAGAGAGCGAGAGTCGCGATAACGCGAACGGGAATGTAATACGCAAGGACGCGCCGGAGCTCGAGAAATTCTACACGACGGAGTGCGCGTTGTTCGTGCACGCGGAAGAGAGGATTTACATGCCCCGAGCTCCCGACGAACATTGTCGGGGCTTCCGGGATGAAAAAAAAAAAAAAAAAAAAAAAAAAAAAAAAAATTCGTTCTTTATAAAAAAATAATTAAATAATTTTTTGCGTCAACGATCCACGACGGCAACGAATCCCAGTACATTTCACGGACGTCTTCACCCGCAATTTTTCTTTTCTCCCGCGCATTATAATTCTTCTTTCACAAAAAAAAAATAAAAAATAAAAAATAAAAAAAAAATTTCGAATAACCAAAAACAAGGAGTAGATTGTGTGATTTTTAATTAAAAAAAAAAGAAAAAAAAAAATAGGAGAGAAAAATTGTAACATTTTTAATTGTTGAACAAAAATGTATTGATGGACACTAGTGGACTATTTTTTTTTTTTTTTTTTTTTTTTTTATAATATACGATCATCTTTGACTTTCGTAGCAACGCGGTCGATCGAACGAAAATCCATTTATCCCGGGACGGAAAAAAAAAAAAAAGTACCGGAATCGTCGAGGCAAAGATTTTTTTCGGGATCGCGCCGGAATCGTGGGAGATTGATTCGTGATGACTGTTGATAATTTTCACGGGTAAGAAAAGTGGTTCCCCGGCTTGGTTTCGGGAGGCCGGTCGTGTGCACGAAGTGGCGAGCGGAGGCGAGCGAGCAGCGAGCAACACACAGCGAGGCACCTGCGGTCGACGACCCTCGGAGCTCTCCGAGCAAGCTATCGAATACCTCGGGGCAGCGGCGCTCTGCTGGAACTCGCGGCGACAATGCCGCTGCCGTTGCTGCCTGTAGGAATGCCATCGGACGCACGTAACCCCGGTCGAGTGTCCAAAATTTTACGACTGGCCCACCCCGTCGGCGAGGCGGCACTCGAATTCTCGAGGTGACGCTAAAACTCCTTCATCTCCGGGCGATTTCTTCGTACGGGATAATAACGAAAAAAATAAATAAAAATATGTATGAAAATATTTTCAACAAATGAAAAGACACTGCTGAGCAGTGCGACTTGTCTTGTCCTCCAAGACGAGGGCAAGCGCCAATGTGCGAGGGGAAAAAAAAAATTTCTGGAAATAAAAATGTAAATTCATAAAGGGGACCTCAAAGATTATTTTTCGAAAGAATATCGAATTAAATGCATGAGGAACGTCGATGCTTCTGTCGTAATCAACGAGCTCTGGAGTTCGAGCTGCGAACAAAAATTATCTTGCTTAAGGATTTTTTTGAGTTTTTTGCTGAGGATTTTTTTTCTTATGAGAATGTCGTATTTAAATGATTTAAAAAAAAAATCGTACGACGTACTTGATGCACGATTGGGATGAGGAATAAACGTTCGGTGCATCGGAAACTCTGCGAGTACAAAATTTCGTAATTTTTAATATTAATTATAATTTACTCGAATTTCATTGTGAAGCAATCCAATTTTTTCGTCACACACGTCCATTAAATTTCCGCCTAAGACCTTTCATTCTGGTACATTAAATTTCCATATTTTTTTTTTTTTTTTGGTGCAACCCACTTCCAGAATTAAATTCCGAAATTTTTTTTTTCAAGCATGACAATCATCGAAAGTCAATGAACGAACGAGCCCTGCTGTAATAATCCTTTGCCGATAAACGAAGATCTCAGGTTTCTCGGGGGCGTCGTTGAGGCTCCCGGAGCGTCCTCCGCGACTTCAATGAGCGTCAAGCGATGCTCCTTGCCGCTCTCGTCCGTTTCTCTTCTCCGCTCCGAAAGATGTCCGAGAGCCTTCCGTGTGTTACATAATATACATACAACTCGGAGCTCCGCCGCGGAGCTGAGAACAGGAACAAGAAGGAGCCGAAGAAAGGCGACGTGAGACGAGTCGTTCGCTGGTCCGAGGGAGCGAGCGAGAAGCTCTCGAACGAGGTATAATACAGTGGCGAGACGTGGTGGACTCGCCGAGTAAGAAACAGCTGGTAAGTTGAACGAGCCGCGAGTTCAATGACTGAGGGATCGAGTCGAGCCTCGAGGAAACGAAAGCGTCCTCCTCCGCTTCTTCCTCCTCCTCGTCTTCCTCGCCGATTCCGCCGCGTAGGACGGCGCGGTGTTGCTCGCTCGGTCCTCGTCACGGCGGCGACAAAGCCGGCGAGAGAACTCTCCGGAGCTGAAGGAACGACGAGGAGGAATCTCTGTGAGTCACGGAGCAAGACGGGTCTTTCTTGCGGCGATGGCCGCGTAGTAGTATCGGCTTACGTCGGACTCTTCTCCCTTCGGTCACCGCGCCGAAGGGCGACTTCTTCCAGAGTCCTCAGCTCGCATTTGCACGGACTCGGTGACCGATCATTTTTTATTTTCGTCAATCGAGCGTCGAATGACGAGTCCGGAAATCGCTGCACGTGAAGAGAGACTCAAAAAAAAAAAAAAAAAAAAAAAAAAACGACAGGAATCAAGTATTTTAATTGCAGTGCCGTGATTAATCGAGAGCGGATCTAGCGAGAGGCATTTTGGCCTGGGAGGTGGAAAGATTTCTTAATTTTTTTTTTTTTCGTTGATAATTTTTTTTTTTTTTATGTACTCTGATAAATTGGTTGTCGAGTTTTTTTTTTTTTACTGTCTTATTCTGCGTTCCTGGACGGATTGCACTGTTTTTTTTTTTTTTTTTTTTTTTTTTTTTCATACATTGTCTACACTGAGGTTGTACTTGCGATACAGTTTCTCTTTGCGTGTAATAATTGAGTAAGTTTAAATCTCTACAGTCGTAACTCGAAAATCAAGAAATCACCGATTTTTTTAATTCGAAAAAAATTGCATCAATTTTATATGAAAATTTGAATCGGCATGAAAAAAAAAGTCCAGCGATGGTCGATTGACGCTTACAAAAAAAATTACTGTCGTACGAACTCTACCTTCGAGATCGGAGCCGATTAACTGAACGTCGAGCGTGTGATATCCTTCTTCGAACTATTCTTTTTTTCCACCGGCTTTCCGCACCTTTCCCCGCTATGCGGACGGTCTCCTCTCTCCGCGCAATTCCGCTGGCAATAATGATAATGTCCGCGTAGCTGTATCGCACGGGTTCGCTGCCAAGCACGATTCTAACGGCGATGATTATGATGATAGTTTACAGTTGTCTGTTATGATTCATTGCCGATGGGCGACAATTTATAGGGATGTTTATGGACCATTGTTTTGTCGGTTGATAAATCTTCGATATTTAAATGTTGGGAATTTTTTTTTTTATCGATATTTAAATATCGAGGGTAACACGTATATATATATTCTGTATATTCTTCAGACTTTATTTATTTTTTTTGACGGCGGAGAGTCGTGCGGAATGCGAATGGAAAATTAATTTTTGCTCTCGAGTATTTTGGACCAACCGTGGATTTCATTTTTTTTTTTGAAGATTTTACGAACCTTCATTTTATTTTGAGCTCGAGCGAAGGACATTAAAATCGACGATTTTTTATTTACTCCGATTACACGGTTTATTCATAATATTTATGACTTATTAAAAATCGTACAATTTTTGGTAGAATGATAAAGCGTACGGAGGATTTTCTTTAATAGCAAGAATATTTAAACATGCGATCGCTCGCGGAACAATTATCCCGACGTCGAATAATTTTACGTTACTATTTTTTTTTTTTTTATTTATTTTTTTTTTTTAATTTCTAGCCGGATATTTCAGTTCAAAGAGTCGTTGGAAATTTGGAGTCGGCGGTCGTTGACGAGGGGATCGGTTGAACGGAGGGTGAATTCGCGAATGGGAGAGTAACGAGGTGGGTATAACGTTAATTAGCTGCAAATTAACGGGTCATTCAACAATTTTCACCTAATTGACACGGTTGCAGAGTGTACGTCGTTGCAGGCGGTGCGGCGGCTCATAGAGCTCTGGCTAACGGGCGTCGGGCACGGTTAATGCGCATTTCGAAAGGCTATTTACGGAGCCAAGAGGGATAATACACCGAGCTAACGATAATCGCATGTCGTCCCGAATATAATACGAAACACGCGCTTTCGGACAGGAACAACGAGGACGTAACTGAACGCTCGCAGGAGCTTTTATTGAATCTCTTTATCCACGAATCGGGGCAGCTGTGAAATTATCAAAAAAAAAAAAAAAAAAAAAATTATGCAATAAAAAAAGAAAAAAAAATTCTATTATAAAATATCGAATAACGAATAAAAATAATACGATGAAAAAAAAAAAGGTCGAAACGGGTCGATCGAGCGGGGATTAAAAAAAAAAACAAAAATTTTAATTTTATTATCTCTTCCTATTATTGAATACTGAGCGAGTAAAAAAAAAAAAAAAAACCAATGAAAATTAAACGAAGGGGTTGATCGATGAGAAAATCGAAGAGGAGTCTCCGACTGTAAACAGCCCTTGCTACAAGTGTTTCCACCCCGTACTCTCGAATAACGCGTTGAGAGAAGCAACCGCAGAATCAAGGGCTGTCGATCGACAAGAGAATATTAACGAAAAAAAAATTTCAAATGTCCGGCTCGATTTATATCGTCGTTGAGTTTCGGGAATGTCGGGCCGGTCATTGTACTTGGCGTCGAGGGCCCCGAAGAGGCCCTCGGAGTTTCGAGACTCGGCTTCTCCCTCCGCTCCCCGTAACGGTACAACCCCTGCCGGTGGATCGGTAATTTGGGTATCTTCTTATGAACTTCCGGCAGTGAACGAAGCGAAGTGGAGTCAGAGAGAAAGAGAGGGAGAGAGAGAGAGAGAGCCATTGGTTGGCCCGCCGGTTTCTCGACGCTGTAAGAATCGTTCGAGCGTGAACCGGTCTACCGGCTTCGAATCTCTCTCGCGGTCTCTGCACCGGGTATAACGAACGATGTGCCCGGCACGTCGACCACCAAAATCCAATCTCTCAGCTCGTCACGCTGCTTCGAAGTAATCTCGACACCGGCAACTCGACCGCGAAAGGGGTGAGAGGGAGCGAAAACCCCTTTATTCGACAAAATTACTACATCGAGAGACGTTTTTTTTTTGGCCAAACATTCATAATTCGGAGTGACCGAAAAACTTCTTCCTTCGCCCTTAGAGCCGAGATCGTTTCTTTGGCAGGGTGGTAACAAAGGTTGGGGCAACATGGACCACTCTTTGAGATCGATGCTGTTCTTCACCGATCTCGGGGAAAACAACAAAATGCCACATCTCTAATGAGTCATCGTGCTCATAATTATTATTTTACGTACAGCGGAAAATATGATGATTATCGTTATTTATGATTTTTTTTATGACGAATTACCGCATCGTGTTTCGCTAAGGACGAAATTCTTTAAAATTCTGAGTAAATAAATATGCGCTCAGAAATCCAATTTTTTGAGTTATCCATCAATGAGCGATCAATGTTCAGTGACATTTAACGTGGTCCATATTGCCCCTATCTCCCCCCCCCCTCCCACCCCTCCCCCCTCTTCCCATAATATGTCAACTAGACGCAGACGAATGGACAAATAATCGTCTCACTTGCCGATAAAGGTGGTTCATATTGGCCCCACTTTTCCTTCTACGATGGGATAAAAAGACGAGGACGAGGAAAAATGAAATTGCGGTGGTGGGCGATGGTTTCGCCGATCGCACCGTATAGAATGACTGTTGAACCATTCGCTTAGGGTTACGCGGGGTCACTGGCGTTCTCGCGGGCTCGTCTTGCCACACTATCTCACGCCACATCTGTACGTTAGCGCGGCTCTCTATGCTCCTTTCTCGAGATCGAGAAGAATGAAGGAAAGAAACGAAGCGGGAGATGAGAATGTGCGGGCGCGTTGAGGAAACCGCGCGCCGCTCCGCGCCGCGGACTATCTCGAGACGAGAGGCCGTCATCGCGTATACGCGAGGGTCTTATCGCCACGGGAGATAAGAGGCAGCCGGAGGGCCCGCGCGAACAGTCCAGGAAGCGAGAGGCCGCGAGAGAATCGCCGTCGAGAGTGGGCGCGGAATGGAACTTCGGTCGTCCTTCTCGACTCCGTTGAGACGATGATCGCGAGGACGAGGAAACCGTTGACTTTTTTTTTTTTTTTTTTTTTTTTTTTTTTTTTTTTTTTTTTTTTTTTTTTTTACAGTAATTAATAAGAACGTTGCATCGCCCGCGGACACTTCCTGTGAGCGACGAGCCAACCGACGAGATTATTATCGCATTATTATCAATAATGGAGTTCGGTGGACACCCGGTCTCGAAACAGTCCCTCCGGGTTAATCGATGACGTTCAAATTGCCACGTTTCCGTGGTAGATATTGACGGATTGGCGGAAGTGAACCGACTGAGAAATCGTAATTGGTGAAAAAGACAAGACATCCGAAGAAGAAACCGACCTGTTCGTCATTTCTTTTTTGTCCAGAATTTTCGTTCTCGCGTGCATCATTTTTTTTCTCGCGCTCCGCAGTTCCGTTTTTTCTTATGCACGATTTTTCTTTTCTTTTTATCTTTTTTTTCTTTCTCTTCGTCTACATTTTTTTTTTTTTATTAATTTCCATCGAACAATTTATTTTGTCGAACCACCGGAAGAAAAAATCGTCGAAGAGTTTCTCTTCGTTAACTTTGACAACGTTTTTTTCTGTTTTTTTTTTTTTGTTCTTCACTGTTCACGAAGCGAAAATTCTGAATAAATATTGTTCGAACTCCGAAGGATCGTCGGTGTTGCCGAGAAGCGAACATCCCATAGACATTTCCTGGTAGACACGGTGTTTGAGAGGAAAAAAAAAACTGAAAAAAGGGGCTGCTAGTTTGGTCAGTTTGGGACTGCACACCGGTTTTGGAGCCTCGAAGCCTTCTCTATTCGGATGCTGCGAGGGTCCAGATCATACCTGGCCCGTCTATTCACACAGGTCCGACGAGAGCGAGTCGCAGTCATTGGCATGCTCAACAGCTCGCGAGTACACAACGGATTTTCAAATCCTCAACCCTTTTTTTTCCCCACCGTCCGAAAAAAAATTCACCGGTCAGTCAATAAAAAAAAAAAAAATAATTTGCAAAAAAAAAAAAATTATAAAACAAATATTTGTATTAAATTTCGACCTAATAATTCCGTCAAATCAAAGCCCCTTTCCACAGAACATATCTAAATTACCAACGGACATTCACGATAAAAAATTTCGTTCGTATTTCGTTAAAAATAATTGAAAGCTTTTTTTTTTAACATAAACAGTTTCAACAATTTTAATGTCTAGTATTTTTATTCCACGAGAAAATCGCATAAATATTCAATTGACGTAAACTTTAAATCCCACTGCCGCGAATATACAAATTGTTGCCGCAGTCGAAGAATCAACCCAGATATGCCAATGACTGTCTCCACCTCCGGCCACAACCCTCGAATTAACATTTCGGCGCAAAAAAAAAAAATTACCCCCCCAAAAAAAAAAAAAAAAAAAAAAAAACCCCCGACTTCTACATTCTCCTCCTCGTTACCGAATATTCTTGACTGCGCATAAATTTACGTTCCGCCAGTTTGGTCCTCTATTATTTAATCCTCCGCATCCGCAGCTCCTCCGGACCGAAAAATCCAGGTAGTCAAAAAAAAATAACAATTTTTTTTGTTTTTTATTTAAAAAAAAAAAAAAAAAAAAAAAAAAATACAGGGTAGAATTCCGTGGGTGTCTTTGGAGCGTGTGTGTCGGTCGGGCATGTATAATCGGCCCTCGAGTCCGTAAGGCCTACGTGCCGGCAAGTTCATTGACCCCGGGCTTTTGTTCGTGGCCGAACCGGGAAGCAACGAGCGGCTCTCTCGCCGGTCTCTCCCGCTCGCGCTGCCGGCGACTCGCTTCGGTTTCTGTGTTGCCTCGTGCGGTTTGTCGAGGTGGGCTCTCTTTCCCTCTCTCTCTCTCTCTCTCTCTCTCTCTCTCTCTCTCTCGCTCTTCTGCTCTCTTCCTCTCTTTCTCCCGATACGCCTTTGGCCATCGCCAGCTTCGGAAACCGGCGTGGCCGCGCTCGTTTAAAACCGCGCTGACCGACGAAACTCAACCACGTTGGGTAATCGATCGTAACGCACCAAGGTCTTTGCCACCTGCCGTCAACGCTCAGCCGGGGCAACCGGCTTCCGCGATCGCCGATATCATCGACGTTAAATTTACCTCGTGGTTCGTCAACCCCTTTCCCGATGCCGAGGAACGGATGAAATCAATTTTTTTTTTTTTTTTTTTTTTCTTTTTTTTTTTCTACACTCGTTGCCAGCCGATTTATCGAGAGTCATCGAAACGCTTCGATACTCGATTAATTTTATTGAGGAATTTTTTTATAGGATATTTATATTAGAATTAAAGAAAAAAATATCGCGCAAAAGGGGGTTGAATGAATCATAATGATTTTGCACACCCACCTTCACAGCAATCAATACTATAGTCTACGAACCTCATTTGCCAATTAAAAAGTCACATTATCGAGAAATCTTTTGCTGACTCCCTAATGGTCAAGAAAATAACGAGAAAAATATTTCGCATCCTCCAGTATAGAATTCTTTTCTTAAATCTTTTTTCCCGCAACCCCCCCCAAACCTTAAAACCACAAAAACAAAAAAAATTACGTACCAAATCTGAAAATTTTGTTTCCCACGAGAAAAATTATTTTATCAAAAAAGCAATTACACACTCCTCCGGCCGAAAATCGTTTCTCAAATCAGCGGACTAATTTCCCCTCCCCTGGAAAGACGTCGTCAATAATTCCGATGCCGGTAACGATATCGCCGATCTTCATTTTTTTTTTTTTTTTTTTTTTTTTTTTTTCATAATTTTCCAACTTTTCGTTTCTCCCGCTCGTTGCACACATCCGAGGGCGCACACCTGCATCGTTGTCGGGAGAGGACAACGTTCGATGCGAACGTGTTTCGGAGTCCGACACGCGTGCACCAACAGCATCGGCCACGCGATCGGGACCACACGTGACGTTTCTCGGTGCTCCGCGCGTGCAGAGGAGAATCGCATCGGGTTCGACTACTCGTTCACGAACGAGCTTTCGCGCGTCGTCGCCGGAATCGTCGTGTGTGCAACGTAGCCGTTCTTTGCAACGTCCACCTTCAGTGTGTTACTGACCCCGAGTGACCCTGCGATCGCGGGTAACGCGACGTCAACCGTACCGCGTATGCCGTCTCTGATGTACTGTTATATAGCTTGGGCGAAAAATATTTATTTATTCAACGTACGACCTTTCCCGACGATCGATGAATGCCGAGCTGCCTCGGCGAGCAGATGAGGGAAGAGCAGAAGATCTCGGGCAGTTCGAGGCGGCGATCTAATTTTTTTTTTTTTTTTTTTTTTTTTTTTTTTTTTTTTTTTTTTTATTCCGTACTTTGCGAAAAGTACCGAGGCGATGATGGTTTTAGATTTCAGGAAGACTCGACCGGAAACTGAGATTTTTTTTGCTCCAATAGGTTTTTTCTTTGTTTTTATTATTATTTTTGTTTTTTTTTTTTTGCAGGTGATATTGAAGAGTTTGGATTTAACGGAGGGTTCGACGGGAAACCTCGACGATTATGCATTTTTTAGGCTCGTATAGGCGTTTTATTTTATTTTTTTTTTCATTTATTTAATCAACGATTTTACAGTTTAGGATGGAGCGATTGTTTTTTTTTTTTTTCTCTGCACGTTGTTTGAGGAAGCGAAGAAAAATTTGATTCGCGGGGTAACGGAAGATTTGCCGCTCGCTCGCCGAGACGCTCGAGTGGTTCGAACGGTAAAAATAAAATAAAATAAAAAATGAAGATCGACGATCGGCCGGCAGTCACGGTTTGGCATGCATCGAGATTAGTTTGATTAATATTGCTTTTTTGCATTATTAAGGAAGCGTCTCGGCGCTCAACGTTGGGCGACGATAACGAGTCATTGACTGCGAATAGGGCGATGAACCGATTTTCCGAAGCTCACCTGTGAATCGATTTATTTTTCGTGGAGATCTTTCGTTAATCGAAAATTATACAGAGGGAAATATTGAAGAATTTCATTGAAAATTTTTTGACGTCGAAAAATCTCGTGCAATGTTATTGAAGAATTTTTTTCATTATCAATTTTAGTTCCTCCGATAAATAAATATTATCAAAGGCAAACGTTTGTTAAATACGATTTATTAAAAAATGTGACTCACCTCTTATAGTGCTAGGCATGTTGTACGCAATGGCATATCCTGGTATCCAAAAAATAGGCTCAAGGGTGATAAAAACCCTTTTATTTTAGCGACACAAATATCTTTTTTTTTTTTTTTTTTTTCACTGCACTGAATTCCGCGTTTTAAAAATCGTTGTCACGAACGATAAAAAATCGGCGCGAGTAAACGACGAAGAAAAATTAAAATGTATCAAAACGTGACTCTTGTCAGACGCACTTCCACCTCATCTTGGATCTTCTGGTCTTCGGCGCTTCCGGTAATTATCGGCGCGGGAAAGTCGTCGATTAAATTTTTTTTAACGACCGTAACAACGATAATCAATCGATTAATCGAGCAATTGATCGATCGAGCGTTCAGCGGAAGGAAACTGGCACTGTTTTCTTAGCATGGAGAACGCCGAACGAATCGGGTTCCGCGCTCGTACATCGATGCACAAGGTACGAGTCCCGAGCAATCGGAGTCGCGGGTCGACGACATTCGCCTCGGAAATCGACACGTGCTCCGGAGCGCAATCTCCGCAGACTCCGCCAAGAATCCCGGCAAACGATCGCAGCTTCGAAAGCTTCTCACCGGTCACGTCAAACTCACTCCGAAAAAAAAAAAAAAAAAAAAAAAAAAATGTATTTTAATTTTTGACAATCAATATCTTCGTACAATGCTCCAAACTGAACAATAAAAAAATAAAAATAAAAATGAACACGTAGAAAAAAAAAAAATCGTTCTTTCGAACAATTAACAAAATAAATCGGACGGTTCTCGATCACAGCACACGGTAGAGTCGACGTCACACACCTTAATTATTACTTCCAATTAATCCATCAATCGATTTCACCACGTTTGAAATTCGATCGTTCGTTCGATCGACGAGCGACGATCGATCTTTTTCACCCTTTCCCGCACGATTTATCTTCACGGTCGGACCGTCCGAAAAAAATTCACGATACGAAGAAAAATAAAATCTTGAAATTAATTAATTTCCTTATTTTACAAAGGAAAAATTATTGTAATTAACAAAAAAAAAAAAATTTATAATTTTTCAAACAATAAATTTATTAATATCCCGGAGATGTTCGATCGTCGATGAGCGATCGCGATCGGTTGATGCGGTTCGGAGCGCGACGTTCTTCAGCACACCGATCAAAAGTCATTCGTCTCTTTCTCTCGATGGTGTGCCGAGAGTTTCGGAGGTCCGATGGTGGTGGTCGGTGAGTGACTCTACCGCGGCTCACGGCACAGAGATCCACAGGTGCTCGTGACTGCCGTGGCCCTTGCCCCCCTCCTCTTTCCAACCCCCTTCGTTCGAGTGTTCTTCATCGCGCGCCTTCCCGTAGTAAACCTCGTCCGGCATTTCTCCCTCCACGGCGAACCTTCCCTCCTCCTCCCCCCCCGCCCCGCCCCTCTCCTCGCAGCCCCACCGGGACTCTTAACTTTGAAACGCGGTGTACGCACTCTCCTCCGCTAGTTTGTACGCTATAGAGCGTAAATTCACACACATAGCCTTGGCGTATGTGTGGAGCGGGAAGGTACACATGGCTGGTGAGAGCGAGCTGGAAATCTCAGACTTCCACCACTCCGAGGACGCCGGACCGGCAGGACCACCGCCGAATTCCAATCCTTTCATCGCGGGACGATGGAGAACATTTTTTTTTTGTTTTTGTTTTTTTGTTTTTTTTTTTTTTTTTCATTTTTATTTTTGGTCGAGTTTCTCCTAGAATTTTTTTCGAGATTTTTTTTTTTTTCACTTGCCGGGAATTTTCGGGTGATAAGATGGGAGAGGGTTGGCATTCGAGGGTTTTTTTTTTGTGAGCGGTGGTTTAAATATTCCCGGGGTGGGATGTTGCGTAAATGATTTTTTTTTTTTTTTTTTTTTTTTTTTTTTCAATTATTTTTAGTGAATTCAACGATTTTCTTGTCGGGGAGAATCGGAGTTGTTTGAGAAATTATTGAATTGTACGAGCTGATTGTCTAATGATGGGTGTTACGAGATACGAGAAACGTTTTTTAGTTTACAAAAAAATAAAATTGGAGACTTTTTTCATTTACTTTTTCCTCGACGTGGCAAAAATGTGGCACAGTGGGAATTTAAAGAGCTAACGAGGCGTCATCGATTCGGCGTGGGAGAAATCACTGCATTCGCGTTTTCTTGCTTCCCATTTGGTTTAATCGCGATTTCCTCCGGGAGTAAAAAAAAAATTCCCTCCGGGAGTAAAAAAAAAATCCAAGTAAGCGACAAAACAAAATACATAAAAAAAAAAAAAATTTTGTTTAAATATTTATCCTGCAATGGATCGATTCCGTGAGACAACAATTTATTACGTGCATAGATAAGAGCACTTATATATATATATTTCTTTTTTTTTTTTTTACGATTTTTAACGAATAATGTGTGTGTGGTTTACGCGGCGTGGGCGCAAGCCTGGCAAGGCTACGCCACCGAATGTCAATGTCGCGCTACGTCACGCCGATATTTAACCTACGGTCATCGACCTCTTGGGCGCGCGATGGTCCGAATAATTTCTGTGCGCACGACCGAAGGCCCCGTCTCGGATCCTTGGCCAACTATTTTCGGCTCGCCGAACATGTGACAATCCTTGAGTTCGAGGAAGAAATAAAAAAAAAATAATAATAGAGAAGAATTACCCGAAGTATTCTACTGATTAAATCACTAGAATAATCAGCACGTCGTTAACTTCTAAATTAAATTTCCATTAATCAATTGATCCTTATCGATTAAGCATACGATATAAGAAAAAAAATTAATAAAAACATTAATAGAGAAATTTATCATATCTGACGATTTATCTAGAATTCGTGCTTTAAATTGCGAACGCGTTTCGAGCATTAAATTATTTGAATTATCAACATGAAATTAATTTCACGTAAATCTCTGAACTTGCATCTAAGTACGAAACACCTTTAGTAAAATGATAATAAAATGAAAAATTATTTTTAAAAATATTGGCGAGATTATCCGAAGCTTTTTCATCCGCGCTTTAAACTGGAAGCCTATCTTCGGCTATCTTCGTTTCCTAGCCAATTACGAGTTCATTAATGAAGTCTAATTTATTCGAGCGGCAGGCACTCGAGCTCTCCCATTGCGGCGTATCCGAGGATCGTATTATTAGCATCGAGGAATATATTCAAAGACATGTTCGCCTCGGTGACATTGACCTCGAGCGGATGCCGAGAGGCTGCGCGCAAGGATCTGACAAAGGAAGAGGAATCGATTTTCTACGGTGGCCCAAGGATCATCGAGTTGTGAGAGGACCGAACCGTCCACCAAACCCATCAACCATTCGACATTGTTTTTTATTTTATTTTATTTTATTTTTTTTATTAAAAAAAAAAAAAAAAAAAAAAAAATTTTTATTTTTTTTTACCTCTTTGCTCTTCGGCCATCGACGGACCGGCGTGCTGGGAGGAGTGCATGTACGAGCTCACGGACGCGCACACACGTAGGACAAAGCTTTTTTATATGAGAAACGTGAGCGTGATGGCGCCGTTTCGGAGATTGTTGACCCCGGGCGGATGACTCGTTCCCCGAAAAACGGCCTCAAAGGTTCCAACCTGACTCAAGGATTTCTTTAGCGAGAAGACACGCACACGCATCGTCCTCCGGGGAGATAATAATTCCAGTGTAACGTTGCGCAATAGCTGTCGAAAATCCTTCCCGCACATAGTAAAATGAATTCGAGACACGAAAAACGTTTCTCGTCGACGAAACGAAATCGTTTCTGATTTTTCATTATTTCACAAATATTTTTTCGTCGCCGATAATTTCGTCCGAAAAAATGGGAAAATTGAAATGAAAAAATGGTGAAAAAAGTAGCCAATGAAAAAAAAAATGTTGAAATCGACGGAAAAAATGTCCGCACTAATCGGAAAAAAATTTGTCATCGAGAGTCATCGACACTCGTACGTCGATAATTTCACAAATATTTCTGTAGCAAGTCAACCGTACATTTCTTTCAAAACAAATTAAAGTATTATAAACACCAAAAAACAAAAAAAAAGCTAGAAAAAAATAAGTGACAAGCGAAATGTACGTCGATAATTTCACAAATATTTCTGTAGCAAGTCAACCGTACATTTCTTTCAAAACAAATTAAAGTATTATAAACACCAAAAAACAAAAAAAAGCTAGAAAAAAATAAGTGACAAGCGAAATGTACGTCGATAATTTCACAAATATTTCTGTAGCAAGTCAACCGTACATTTCTTTCGAAACAAATTAAAGTATTATAAACACCAAAAAACAAAAAAAAGCTAGAAAAAAATAAGTGACAAGCGAAATATTGTACGAATTAACTGGAAAAACGTAATGCTCGACGAGACGTTCGTTAAATTCCCCGTCCTCGCTCACCGCCCATTCGATCTTTCGTACACGATTTTTTTCGTCGACCGACCGAATTAATTTCTCGACGTGAATCATCGGAAATAAAAATCCCTCCGCAAGTTTTCACGACGCAAGTATGTGCGGGAAAAATGACGGGGGGGAGGGGTCAAAGTTTCGTTCCGCGGCACTAGCGTTAAGGCAATTGCCGGCGAACGTGACCGATCCAACTGCAATTAGAAGATCTTTCAGAGGGTTGAAGCATAATCGATCCCGAGTTCACGAGGCCTGCGAAGGAATCGTTCGTGAAAAATTGATGGAAAAAAAAAAAAAAAAAAAAAAAAAAAAAAAAAAAAAAAAAAGAATTACCTGCTGCCCAAGGTGGGGAGGCGAAGCATGAGCACGGGCCCCGTCGGCCTCATGGCCGAACGTGAATATTCCGATGGTCGTTGACCTCAGTCCGGCCTTTGGCGCCAAACCGTACACTCCGCTACTCTCTTGTGCATTAGCAGCGCAATTACGAGGCGGGATAATTGCGGTTCGACTCTCGTCCCTCGGCCACTGCTTCCATCCAACCCCCACCCCCTGCTCCTCTCAAACTCCCCACCGTAATTTCTCATACACAGGGCTTCGCGTATATCCGCGTTTCGCTTCCACGAAATCGAACTGCCGCACAAAAATTATCGGCGGACGGTAATTTTACTAAATTTTCGATAACGAACATCGCCATAGAAATCCAGACGTGTCAAATTTTTTCGAGGGACTCCGAACGAAAACGATAAAATTTCGTCCGGCTGAGTATTCGAAAAAAGCGTACGATAAAAATATATTTTTTTTTTCACCACTAAAAATAGATGAACGTTAAGATATTTGTATGAAGCGTCTGGGTTCGGGGAAAAAAATGTTGATTTTACCCGGGTGAACGAAAAAAAAAAATGTTCTTACGTACGAGACCCTCGGCCCTTGCGAAAGGCGATTTTCACGTCGCGAAATTAACGACGAAGCGTGCAATCGATAATAATAATAATGGCGACAATAAAAAACAGTAATATCGAAAATATCATGATAAAAATATAAAAATAATAAATCGCAATCATCTTCGATACGTTGCGATAACTGCGCGATATTCAATAACATGTGTGTGGGCAGTTAACGTTCCTCCTCGGCTCCATTCCACGTCGCGGGTACCAAGCTATATAGAATCTCGTTGAACGCGTCGCGCAGCGCCGTTAACTTTGATATACCTCGCGAGAGAGCTCGCCTCCTCTCTGTACAGCCTGGCGAAAGGTGAACGAACTTTGATCGATTCGATCGGTCGTACACCGAATTTTTTCTTTCGACGGACTTTTGTCCCAAAAAAAAAAAAAAAAAAAAAAAAAACGTAAAACCACCACGAAAGAAATCAATGAGAAAGATCAATTATTTTAATCGTCGTGGCACAAAAAGTCGTGGGATTTTGGGGGTCGCGTTCTTATCACCGATCTAAGGACGGCTCCGTAACTCTTTATTATCGCCCTTTCCGTCTGGCTTTTACACTTTTGCCAAACTCATTAGTTCCTTCGTTCCGTCGCGCGTTGACATCGCTCCGCGTCTGGGAACCGTTAAAGAAAATTGGGTAGTTTTTTTGCCGCTCTGCCTCTCGCTCGATTGGATTTGGATGGGGTTGAGAGAGTGTTTAAAAAAAAAAAAGGGGGGGGGGGGGGAGAAAAAAAAAATTCCGACCGTGACGAATGATAAAGTCGACGGGAGCGAGTTGGGCGTGCAGCGGCAACGAGGCAGGAAGCGCGGAGATGAAGAAACTCGACGACGACGGCCAGGCCGATCGATTTTGGTCGCGCGCAACTCTATCGCTCAATGACGTGGCAGTCCATGGTTGGCTCGTCCGTCGTGGAAGCCTCGGTGACGTAAAAATCAACCCCTACGACTGTCAACCACCCGCTCGTCGGAGCGGATCGACTACGGCAGGTGGCGAAACACTCCCCCGTCAAGCTTTCCGCTTTTATTTCCGTCCGCATTGTCGCAGGCCTTTTCAACGATTTTCCTCTCACTCGATCTGCCGACACGTCGATTAAACATTTTTTTTCTTTCTCATCCGAGATGACACGTGGACGACGAAAAAAAAAAAAAAAAAAAAAAAAAAAATCGAACCCTAAAAATTTTTTGCCACACAACTGCACATTTAATTTCCCAAAGTTCATCGACATAAAAAATCTGACCTCCAATTAATCCGAAAAAAAAAAAAAAACACGCGGTCAACCACAAATAAATAACTTTCGGTCAGGAAGTTTCAATGAAAAAAAAAATAAAATTCGAGACCCAAAATTCACCTGAAAGTCGAGAGACCGATAAAAAATGCTCGGACCTTCGGGTCGAATTCTCCGAGCTCAAGGATCGCCTATCGTTAAATTCAACCGCACC
This sequence comes from Listrodromus nycthemerus, assembly GCA_963978505.1. Classification (NCBI taxonomy): domain Eukaryota; kingdom Metazoa; phylum Arthropoda; class Insecta; order Hymenoptera; family Ichneumonidae; genus Listrodromus; species Listrodromus nycthemerus. The sequence continues at coordinate 1,957,944 of OZ021687.1, forward strand.
TCGATTGCCCGACGCACCTTCTTTCGCTAAAACTTAATCACCTCACTTCCGGGTATCTCTCCGGCGCATCGTCCTCGTCTCTCTCTCCGGTCTAACGGTTGCGTCATATGATCGTCTCTGCGAGCCGAATATGTCCGTCATCGGGCGGAGGAACACTCGCCTACCGGCGGGACAGAAGCGAGAAGCCGCGCCGAGGACGAGAGCGGAATAAACCGAGACCGAAGAAAAAGCGACGAGCGAAGATGAAGACGAAGGAGGCGAGGGAGAAGGGAAAAAACGATCGGAGGAGAGTGCAGGATCCGAGCGCGGGATCCCAGCTGGATACCGGATCGGAGGACGGTACCGGAGAGCCAGCTACGGCGGGGACTCCGGTACCGGAGGGGCGCCGGTGGCCCTCGGCAGAAGCAGAAGCCAGTCGGGAGTCAAGAACCTCTTCTTCGGGCGCGTCTTCGTCGCATCTCTGGTTGAACGAACTGTGGACCGTGGAGCCTGCTTTATGCTGTTGTGGGCATCGCGGGGCCTTCGTGCCGACCGCGGCGAGTTTCCACCGGGAGAAGCAGCACCGGCAGCAGAAACAGCAACGGCGTCGTCGTTCGGCCGACTCGACGTAAAACACGCGGCAAGCCGGGCAACGGTAAAACTTAGCGGTGTGCGCCGCGGACCGGGGCAAGAGTGAGACGAGAATGGGATAGGTGGAGAGGGCGGGAGAGAAACGAAGACGGTGGGACGGAAGGGGCGGAGGAGGGGGAGGGGGATGAAGAGTCGAGGAGAACGATGAGGGCGAGGAAGAGGAAGATGACGACGACAAAGCAGGGAGAGAAAGGAAGAGAGAATCGATGTAACACTGCCGTCTAGCTGTAAAGAACCCCCTCCTCGGGGACCAACCTGAATCCCGGATTTCAGATACTCGTCGAGGTTGCCTCGGTGTTGTTGCACCGGCAATAAATAGTCGACGTCCGTGTATCCGCAGCGAGGATTCGGGCCTAAAGGAGTTAGGGCCGATTCAACGAAATAGTCGTGGATTTTTTTTTTTTTTTTTTTTTTTTTTTTTTTTTTTTTTTTTTTTTTTTTTGGCAGTCAGACTAAACATAAAATTGTATGAACTATTTTGCAAGCATTTTTACGGTGGTCGCATCGCTTCGACAAATGCCTCGATAATCTTTACGACAATTTTTCGCTGTTCTCCTTTTTTTTTCTTTTTTTTTTTTTTTTAACAGACATGTTCGATTAAAAATGATTCTACATGGATGGTTATGAATAATGAAAATAATAAATATTTTACTGAACGTAAGATTGTGCCGAACGCGATATTTCATTGGATGTAAAATTTTACAAATTAATTTTTTGTGATTTTTTTTTCTTCAGAGAAAATCGGCAATTTTTCTTGATTTTGTGACGGCACCGATAGTGATAAATTAACGGTGCGGGTTAGCCGGATAGATAACTCATTACGCGGATTGCGGAATTAATGAGCCCACTCCTGCGTTGCGAGTAATTATCGTCGGATTTAATTTGTATAGTCTTACTCGTGTACAGTATTTTTTAATTGAAACGGCTCGTGGATTAGAAGCTCGCTGGATTCAAGTGCATCATCGTGTGCCCGCGCGCCGCCCGGTGGAAGGGAAAGGGGGTGGCTTCTCCTCAAGTCCCGTGTAATTGGCACTTAACACCGTCGACTAGCGGTACAGCGTTCCTTCTCATTCGCCGCTGGATTCACCCGCGGAACTCCGCGCTGTCTGGATGCACGCGACGACGCAGCGTGCCGTTTCGCCATAGTACGCTATACCGCTCCACGCTATAAATTCATTGAGAAAATCTTGATTGTCCTCTTAAAGTCCTTCTAACAATCGATTATCAAAGGCTGTTTGTTTTCCTCTCTGGAGCTCAGACAGCGATAACTCGGTCAACGTAGCTCGTTCAGTTACCAAAATAAGGCTTTTCCATTCGGACAAATATTTTTTTTTTATTATTGACGCAAACAATTTAATTATTATCGTCACATTTACTTTTTTATCTTTAACTCAATTTCACGACTGAATTATTTTTTTATTTTAGGGATTTTTTTTTTTTTTTTTTTTTTTTTCATTTTACCAACGTTTTTGTGATTGGTTTCACAATGTTTGGTGCGATGACTGGAAATTTGTAAAATTGTCGTCGGACTAAAAAAATATTCTTTCTTTTTCTAACAGACCCAAAGACGAATGTTTTTATCAATGTGAAACGAGGACGAAATGTCGTTCTCTCGAAGCCCTCAAAATTTTTCTCCCTCACTTTTTTTCGTGTCAACTTCAAAGTTCCTTTTTTCGATTACTCTTACCATTTTTAATTACCTGAAAAACCGTTAATTAAGAATCTTTCAACTATCGCGAGAACCCGACAGAAATTCAAATAAACGTGAACAATGTAAAAAAAAAAAAAAAAAAAAAAAAATTGCTCTATGAACAGCATTCTCAGACGAGAGAAAAATGAATTTTTTTTGTTTAACGCTCACCGAACGTCTGTCTCGTAAAATCTTCACGACGGGACGTTAAAAAAAAAAAAAAATGTGCAGCGAGAGGATGAGGAACGCGTGGAGTATCTCGTAAATCGTCGTTGGCGCCCGTAGGTCGAACGTCGAGGAGGTCGAGGATGATTCCTTCGCGCGGCTGTGGAGGCGGTGACGCTGCCTCGCCGGTGTCTTCGGGGTCGTGCGAGAGAGCCGCTTAGCGGTGAAGAGTTCGTGGAGAAGACGTGAAAAAAAAAAAAAAAAAAAAAAAAAAAAAAAAAAAAAAAAAAAAAAAACAACAACAACAACAAGGGAGAAAGAAGAGCCGCATCGAGTTTGCCGGACTCGGTGCACAATCCTAGCTGTGAGAGCCGCAAAAGTCTCGTCGTGCAGAGGCCAACGTATAGAAGCGAACTTTGTATAGTATCGGGGCACACAGTTGGAGGAGATCCGAGATCAAAGAGCTCTTCTGTTGGCGAGGGGGAAGTGCGCAGCCCGGGGCGATCAACGGTACATTCACATAACACGGTATAACGTACACATAACGTACAACCCGCCGGCGTTGCGGCCTATCGAACATCAAGGATCAAGCTCGCCCTCGCGGTGGTCGAGCGGTCTGCTGAGGGCTCGCAAATAAATTTTTTTTTTTTTCGTTATTCGGAACTGCGAGTTCCGGTAGGAATTTTTTTTTGTCAATTCAATGCGCGACAGTAAAAAATGCGAGTGACGGTCGAAAATAATTTTTTTTCGAAATTCAGGTTTGCGAATTAAAAAATTTAAATTAAGAAAGCGATATCTTTATTCGGAAAGGACACAGAAGTTCGGACAGAATATTTATTTTTCGAAAAGGGTAGGGGATTCGGTGTTCACGGGTCAAATTATAATTCGCAAAATTTTCGATGCGTTTTGTTTTGTTTTGTTTTTGCTTTTAAATTCAACTCTACAAGACATCCGGCTCGAAACGCGAAATTTGTAGAATAATAAATGTGTTCAAAAGAAAGGAACTGAGAAAAAAAAACGATTTTATCCGACACACCTGGCAGAGCGAAAGACAGGCTTGAGAAGCTCGCAATTAGGAAATAAATAAACGGTAAAAAAAAAAAAAAAAAAGAAGAGAACGTTGCAATTAGTATTTAAATACCGCGTGCTGACGGAGGAACTTCCAGTTAGCAACGCGATTAATCCGCGGCTTCCACAAAATTCAAGTGATTCCCAGTCGTGTCTTTCATACTGAATTAAAATAATAATAGCAATAATAAAACCGACGAAAAAAAAACAAAACAAAAATAATACGGTGAATCTTTGATCTCCGCAGTGTGGAAAGGAGTAGGAAATAATTGTCAGAGATGACCGCTACAGTTTGATAAACCCGCGGTCGCATTGACGAAGCGGAATTTAACGCTGATACGGCCGTACGGTAAATTGCTGCCGGGACAGGCTCGCGAGCGAGTGTGCAATCGTGCTCGCGAAACCGGCAACAGCAGCCGAGGCTCGTTTCGCGAACCAACTATATGTGCCCGCGTTTAGTTAATAGGCTGATAGAGATCGGCGCGTCCCGATGTGGAATAACGATTGGTGCGCTGTACGAGTCGGAGAGAATACGACACAGAGAGAGAGGATGCGAAATTGCGCGATTACAAAATCGGAGCCAAAGTGCACGTAGGAATGCTTGGAACGGCGCTCGAGAATATGCGATCCGAGTTCGTTCGATAAATTCGTTAGATTAAGAGAAATCTCTTAACGAGAGTAACCCGAGCGACGGAGCACTGCGGAAATTCCACGAGCCACGCTTCTCCGGTCAATTTTCACAAGATTCATTTATATTATGCGAGTATCGATTATTAAAATTGAAAAAAAAAAAAAAAAAAAAAAAATTTTTTTTTTTGCATTTCTTGTGAAATCGTGGGTTTTTTTTTTTGAGGTTTTTTTTTTATTTAATTAAATTGACACAGTCGAGCTATTAATTCGAAAGCTCGATTTGATACACTCGATAATAATTTGTACCACGCAATTACGTATTTGATTTCTCGTAAAGAAAATCATTGGTTGATCTGTTGTTGCAAATTTGATTTTAATGATTTATTCAACATTATGTTATCTGCCTATTTATACGTCGACACACGCTAATGGAGTTTATTGTGTGTGTGTGTGTGTGTGTGTGTATATTGCAAGCTCGTTCTGCAGCATTAATGCGGTACTTTTTGTTGCGTACGTACCGCATGAAGGATCGAGCCTATCGATCTTGGGACGCGAGTGGTACCATCTGTGAGTAGACGGACATCACACTTCTAGCCGGTGAAACCTCGCAACAGCAGCGAGTAGAAGCAGACCGTTACCGACAGACGGTTGATACCACGAAGCATTTAAAAAATAAAAAAAATAAATAAATAAAACCCGAGATTATTGAAAAGTGATGAAGTGAAAAAATTTTATTAATGATTTTCATGCAAATTCGTGAAGAATAATGATTTTTCAAAATTCTGCGCCCGCATTTATCCACGGCTGGTCCAATTTCAGTAATCGATTAACGCCAAGTCAACGCAATGACAATTTTTTTTTTTATCAAGCACCGTTCTGTCGTATTAAGTTAAATTGATGAAATTTTGTCCGCAATTAAAAAAAACGTTTTTCATTGAAGAATTTTCAAATTACACTTTTTTGTTGTTAATTGGGCGTTGAAATGAAATAATGAATAAATTAATTAAAAAGTTCATGTAAAATCCACAAAAAATGTATCCGTCGTGGAAATTCGTGAGCATCAATAATGTTTTTTTTTTGTTTTAATCCCGTTCTCGCATTCATTCACAGCCGGTTAAATTTCACCGATCTGCTCAATGACGAACTCTTTGCTTCATCAGAAATTGCAAAAATTGCTACAAAAATTTACAAACGTTTCTCGTTGGTAAATCACAATATTTGTTTTCTCCCACATTCTACGGAACGATCGAGAACAGTTCATAAGACCGTTCGTCGCCAAATAAAAAAATGTAGAATCACCGAGAAAAATAATGTTTCATACACGATCCAAGGAACTCCACGAGTCTACTATTTACTGAAAAAAAAAAGGAAAAATGCCCACGCCACAGAGCTCATTATCAACCGGCACAAACAATTGTGCATCGGGTAGAAAAATCACTTTCGATAATTCCCCGTCAAGTGCCTCGATGGCCGCCATTATTCGAGAACATCTGGAGGATTTGCGGTGTCTTCCCTCCGGAGAACGTTCAATCAAAGGCAAGAGAAAGGTTTCGTTCAAAACAACCTCATTCTCATTGCTCTTCGCTTAACGGGATTTCCGTGAATAAAAAAAAAAAAAAAAAAAAAAAAAAAAAAAAAAAAAAAACGTGAAGAAAACACGATTTTTGCTAAGGGTTCGATTTTCGATACTATCGTAGAATTGTGTGTCGATCTGAAGCCGGCATTGTTTTCAGGGGTCGCGGAGCGTGCAGAAGTTCGTTGGGCAATGATGGGAAAACAGGAAGTCGCTGATTTGTCCTCCATTCGATTGTCTCAAAGTCCATTCTATTCTCGGTGGGATGTCTTGTAAATCCCGGTTGGGTGTATATAAAAGGGGTGGGCCAGTATTCTCGATTCCCGAAGGATCGTAAAGCTTCGGCGGAGACGAACTACCACCGGGACGTCCCGAGGAAAAATCTCTCTTTCCCTCCTTCGGGAGAAAAGGGCGCTTGCGCAATTTTCCTTCTCTACCGTCGCATCCGACTATATAAAAGCCGCCACTTGTTGAGCAATGCCTTCATACCTTCACAACACCGTAGGTATCATTCGCAACCACCTACCGTCCAACTTTCGACACGTCCATTACCACCGCTCCGGAGATTACTCGGTCCGATAAGGTCAGTAAAAAAACTTTGGTGGAGTTATTTTTTTTTTAAATTTATTTATTCTAAAACAAAAAAAAAGGGGGGCGGGGGGAACTGTTGAAAGTAAGAAAAAAGAAGAGAAGGAGCTTAAAAATGAGAAATTAAAAACGTTCGGACGTCGCCGGATAAGTTTGATATAAAATTTCCGGCGCAACAAATCGTTCGTATTCGAGTCTAAATAAAGGAAGGAGAAAAGTTGCGTAAAAATGTAATCTCTGATAATCGAGCTCCATTATTAAATAATTTCGGGATGATTCAGTGTTCGTATTGAATCATCCGAATAAAATCATGCATAATAGTGGAAGTCTGTCGGAGAAAGTCAATTAAAATCATCAGCAGAATCATTATTTTTCATAGGAATGGGTTTTTTAAAGAAGAAACAAAAAATGTCGAAATAATGAAAAAGTGATACAAACTCGCTTGAAAATATCGGCAATCGGTTGTACATAATCGAATGAGAATGGTGAAAAATGTTCGCTCAAAAAATCCATGCATGACAATGAAAAGTTTACTGGATAAGGTGAACGAAAAATCTACAGCAAAATCAATATTAAAAAAAAAATAAAATAAAACGAAATGAAAACTGGAAAAAACTGCAGAAAAGTCATTTTTTTTTTTTTTTTAAAGTTATTTTTTTTTAAATAACGTGAAAATATTGCAGAAAAAAAAAAATGAAGAGTTCGATGCGATCGGCATTCTTTATGCTTGTGAAAAAGCCACGTTGCTCTTTCGATTCTATGAAGCTCGCGCGGAAATTAGAAAAGTCGGAAGCGGATGAGCCACGGACGCGGCCGAGCTTTTAATAATATCGACTGTCAGGTGGTAAAGCTCGGCTCTCTCCTGTTCATCCCGCATGGACTTTCCGCGTCGTTTTATCCGGCATTGTGAAATGAAAATAAATAAAAATAAATTAGTAAGAAAAAAAAAAAAAAATTAAATGACCTTTTCACACGATAAATAATTCATTGCGGACAGTGAGTTGACGGCGAAGCAGCCGAACGTCATTCAAACTTATGCGCGGCATAAAAATAAGAAATCCCCCTTCATCAGAGTCCTGTCAATTTTTTTTACGCACAACATACCGGCGATAAAATTAAAAAAATTCACACTGGCAAAAAAAAAATCACTCTCATACGGAAAAACGAAAAAATGTGAAAAAAAAAACATTCTACTCCACAAAAATTTTCGACGACAGGCCATTATCGCCGTGGCGTAAATGCCGGACGTTGTCCGCCGCGTGGATTTTCGTGGATGCAGTACGCTAGTGGAATTCGGTGTTTGGTGAAATCTAATTACAAACAAACTCGTGTATCCTACTTGGAGATCAGAGGGTTCAACCCGAGAGTTCCGTCTGGACTGTGAGAATTTCAGTCACGTCTCTCCTGCCGTAACGGGACAGTCCGCGGAGCTGCATTTTTCGTCTCGTCGAGCCGTCGCGTATGTTGCGTAAGCCGATGAGACAAAAAAAAAAAAAAAAAAATGCATATTTAAATAATTTTTTAATACAAAAAATAATAACCAGAAATTAATAAATTAATTAATGCGGACTGGCGCTGACTCAAACGTCAAGCGCGGGTGGACGAGTCTCGATCGCGTTAGAATTTGTGAATGCATCGAGTGAGAATCGACGATAATTCGAGATAGGTGAGTAAGAGCGAGAAGGGCTTAAGACACTCTCGTTTACGATTTACCGTCAACACTTTTACGTCTTCGTCGGGGAGCCCCGGTCAGCTTCCACGTACCCGTCGAGCTTTATGTATATGCATCAGCTTTCACTTCGCCGTTATGCTTGCAGAGCGCGATTTTTAGTTCGACTGCGACGATCGTTTACCAAAAATTTAATTTAAAAAAATGACGATATCTTGAAAATTTCATACACAGCTTTTATAAAATACTTCCGGTGCCGTTCATTAATTTTTCGACATAATTTTTTTACTATTTACTCACACATTTATTCTCATTTTTTAAGGACATTTTTTTTTTTCATCGAACTCATAAAATAAAATAATATTTCGTTTGTCTCGAAGATTACATTGGCAGATATGTTTCTTTAAAAAATCCGCGTAATTATGTTTGCCGTGCCGAAGGGTTAATATAATTTCGTTCGGGTCACGCGCGCTGAAAATTGCCGATCGGCAACTTTTGCGAAAGAATTTATTTGCGAGCTAGCGGAGCGGAAGTGCAGTGTTGTATTTGGTTCTAGGCCGTGACGAGCCTTGTGACACTAGCCTAATAAGCTCGGGCAGTCGAATGACGAACAATCGATGACGAAGCCATAGAAATCGTTTCTTGGTGCGATATACAGTTTCTCAATCCCGGCTAAGTTCGCGACTTCGCGGCTGCTAGGTCAAAGCGGATCGCCAACACGAACGTTCAGATAACCGCGAAACGCGTGTCGTTTCCGATCCGCCGTCTCGCGACTACGATATTTTCTTCTTTTTTTTTTTTTTTACAATTCTTCGATTTTAGCAAATTTTTTGGAGGAATAAAAAAAATAATCGTTGGGGACTGCGTTTGATGAAATTTTTGTTTATTCCACGAACGAACTGAAATCGATTTACACATGCGAATAAAACGGTGCGACCGTAACTTTGAGATCTGGGTTCTGTGAGTCGAGCCGATAAATCGGAGCCGCGATCGGCCAGAGAGAGTGTGAGCAATTTTTATGGATCGTTAACTATAAAAAAAAATAATTTTTTTTCTATGTTCACGCATAACAACACCTGGATTGACGAATTGTGTGCTTGCAGCGAACATGAATCTCGAGGAATATCGCAAGCACGGTACGTAAAAAAAAAAATGTTTTCCAACTAATTTCTCCGATGATGTTTGCGAGACTGAGAAATTTATTCATTTTTTTAATTCTTTAAGAACCGTCCCGTCGGATTTAAATTTTCCAAAAATGTATAACTCTTGTTAAAAAAAAAAAAAAAATGTGGACAATGAAAAAAAAAAAAAAAACAATACTCCGCTCTTCCGGAAGTAAAAAAAATAATCATATTACGTAAAGAGCATTTTTTCGAATATCTAAACAATTCAGTAATGTGACGCATGACTTTTTTAATAAGATAATGGAAAAAAAAAAAAAAAAAATCACTTCGCACGACAAATTTTTTTTCTGTTCAGCTTTTGTGATAATTATAATTTTTTTTTGTCTTTCGGGTCTTCACTCAAAGCAACGTTGGGTTGCAAAGTACAGTTTCCCGTCTGCGTAAGCGAGCAAATTGTTCCCAATAGCCATTCGTTTCGATAAAGAAGCTCCGTTAGAAAAGTGTGTCAACGCTCGCTTACTATGATAGTAAAAGGAGCCTCAGTGAAAATGTCTTACCCAGCCGGTGAAGTAACATCAGCGAGCGGGAACGTGGGTGAATTTTTATGGGGGTTGATATTGGCCCATCCGTAAGGTTTCATCGAATTCACCTGTTTGTCGGGTTGTCCATTTCGTCCCCCTATGTACACGAAAGAATACTCCACGCGAGGGTTTCGCAATAAACGTTTGTAAATTTATTCACTCGTGGCTTTATCCGTGGCGATAAAAAGTCAATCGGTAAACTGATTGCGTATCGGATGTGTTTTTCCCCCCGATTCGATTTTCCGTATTGCAAATCAACCCTCGTTATCGGCCAGTTCTGTGTAGAAAATTCTCGGACAAAAAGTCTCCGAAATATCGAGCAAGCGATAAAAGACGCAGCGGGGCAAAATGGACCATTGCACTCCATTCGTGACTGCACTTTTATTTTTCTCGAGAGTCTCGACACACTTTTGAAAAAAAAAAAAAAAAATTTTATTGAAATTTGAAGTCGGTTTTTGTTTTGTGGTTACGAACAGGAAAGGAAATGGTGGACTACATCGCGGATTATCTCGAGACGATTAGAACTAGGCGTGTTTATCCGGCCGTTTCACCCGGGTACTTGAGAAATATCCTTCCAATATCGGCACCGGTCGAGGGCGAACCGTGGGAAAACATCTTTCAGGACATCGAGAGATGCATAATGCCAGGTGTGACGCACTGGCAGAGTCCTCATATGCACGCTTACTTTCCAGCACTGAATTCACCCGCGAGCATGCTCGCCGACATGCTCGCCGACGCCATCAATTGTCTGGGTTTCACATGGGTAAAAAATTTTTTTTTAAATTAAAAATAATGAAGTTATTACCATATTACTAATGGTCAATTAATTTTTTTCATGAAAAATGAAACGTGAAAATTTCAGTTGACAATTTCCTGTTGTAAATTCCAGTGTCAATTTTGCCGGTTTTGCTTTCATAAAATGTAGACTTTTTTTTTTTTATTGAATTTTAATTATTATCTCATCTTTTTTTATTGCTTTTGATTAACGAATATCGAATTTCATGAGACTTCTTTATCTCTCGAAAAATTATAAAAAAAAAAAAATTTTCATTCAATAACTTTTTGTTAAACGGTAGTAAAGTCATTTTTTTAAATTAAAAATAATGAAGTTATTACCATGTTACTAGTAGTCAATTAATTTTTTTCATGAAAAATGAAACGTGAAAATTTCAGTTGACAATTTCCTGTTGTAAATTCCCGTGTAAATTTTGCCGGTTTTGCTTTGATAAAGTGTAGACTTTTTTTTTTTTTTATTGAATTTTAATTATTATCTCATCTTTTTTTATTGCTTTTGATTACCGAATATCGAATTTCATGAGACGTTTTTTATCTCTCGAAAAATTGATATACATCGTTGCGACTGATTGTCTCGAAATGAAAAAGGCATCGAGTCCAGCTTGCACCGAATTGGAGACAATCGTGATGAACTGGTTGGGGAAAATGATCGGTTTGCCGGACGAATTTTTGCATCGACCCGGGGGTTCGGGGGGTGGAGTTATACAAACCACCGCCAGCGAGGCCACCCTCGTCTGTCTGCTCGCTGCCAGAACGAGAGCGATAAGGGACGTTCAGCAGAACGAACCTGACAGCTTACCGGCGGAAATAAACTCTCGGCTGGTAGCTTACTGTTCCGATCAGGTAATTTATTCATTTTTTACGAGTCTTTAAATAACTTCCGAATTACCAAAATAAATCATGAATTTATTATAAATTACCATAAACAAATTAACCGCAATACAATAATAATAATAATAACAATAATAATAATAACAATAAATACATTATTATATAAAAATAAAAATCGTTATATAATCGTTGTATAAATCATAGAAGTTAACAAAATTTTTAATATAATCACAAAAATATATCATAGATATAAATCATCAATTAATTTTATTTTCTCAGGCTCACTCGAGTGTGGAAAAGGCTGGACTGATTGGTCTTGTGCGTATGAGGTATATCGAATCGGACGATCAGCTCAGCATGCGAGGTGAGATGCTCGTGGAAGCTCTGGCTCGAGATCGCAATGAAGGACTCGTTCCGTTCTTCGTGAGTAATTCGATAAACTTTATGAGCCTGCTTGTATTTAATCGGCAGAACCGCCCCGAGATCGTTGGCGCCTCGTAGGGCTTATGATTTCACCTTAAGGGAGAATCCTAGAGATTCGTGAGCATGTGGTGAGCCCCTTAAGGCCCTTTAAGGGCGCATCTTAAAGACCAGCGAGCATGTGCTCCGCGTTTGATTTTATGAGTTTCCTCGAGCAATTGAGCGGAAATAAAATAGGAAAGTCGACGGAGCCAGTGATTGCTCATCGGTAAACTTCACAGCGGTGGAGCTCCAAAGCCGTTGCGTGAGAGCAGGAAAATAATAATAAACCAGCGGGCGAAAAAAAAAAAAAAAATAAAAAAAAAATAAATCTTCTTACCGTGAAAGCTCCGCAATCCTCTCAGCCAATTAATTTCGACTCGGATAAAAGTTACCCTCAAATATTTCGTTCCCTTCGCCGTACGGAAAAGCCGATCAAACCGCTAACAAGTCCCTCGGGACGAAGTTCTTAGTTACGGAGACATCGAATTTTTTTGTATCCAGCCACGTGGGATTTGTTTTTTTTTTTTTTTTTCGCTCCGAGTACTCGCGTCAGTGTCGCTGTCTCGCTTTAAAATATTTATTAAAAAAATTGTCTTCCAGGTATGCGCCACACTGGGAACGACCGGAGCTTGTTCCTTCGACAATCTCGAAGAAATTGGGCCCATTTGTGAGTGCACGAAAATTATTATTGCCGTTTTTCATAATAAAATAGATACATTATTCCAGTACGAATTTTTTTTTTTAAGGCGAGACAAATGGTCTGTGGTTGCACATCGACGCCGCTTACGCCGGAAGTGCTTTCGTATGTCCCGAATTTCGTGGATGGCTTCACGGAATCGAATTCGCTGATTCGATCGCTTTCAATCCAAGCAAGTGGCTCATGGTCCATTTTGACTGCACAGCCATGTGGTATGTTATTATATAATATAGTATATATTTTATATTATACGTTGCATAACTGTAAAGGTGAAAAAAAAAAAAAACTTAAAAAATTCTGCAAGAGCCTCATCGGGAGTAGTTTCTCTGATGGGACGATAAAGAATTCATTATAGACATCCGTATTGTCGTTTCGGATAAAAATAGACCAAGCGATCTGCTCCTGTCGTAAAATTTCCGGTTCGCGAATTGTTAAAGGGCTCGCAGCTTCGCGGCTTTCGCAGCCTTTAAATCGGATGTGAATAGAAGAGATAGGGAAAGAGTTTTTTTTTTTCTGAATAATAATTTCCGAGTTAGAGATTCCTTGAGACACCGTAAGGCCGGCGAGCAATTTTTTCTTCGTCGATTTTTTGAACTCTCGGCCTACCTCACCCATCACCCGGATATTATTGCTCGTCTTCGTTCGAACCGGGAAATTCACTTATCCGACATTCTCAAGATTACGCGGTCGATGGGAATGTTCCATAAGATTTTTTCTTATATTTTTTTTTTCTTCGTCTTTTGTCACAAGGCTTTTTATTTTCGCAGGGTAAAGAGCAGCCAGTCCCTTCATCGCACCTTCAACGTGGATCCTCTTTATTTGAAACACGAGAATTCCGGTTAGTCGAAATATTTTTTTTACCTCTCATCGTAAAACATATCTTAATTTCGAGCGACTTTACAGGTCTTGCTATTGACTACATGGTATGGAAAAATCGAATTACCATTCTCTCCGTACAAAGCTAATAAAATAATAACGATGTGTCTTTTATGAAATGATTATTGTTATTTTTATTGAATTTCAGCATTGGCAAATACCATTGTCGAAGAGATTCAGATCCCTCAAGCTCTGGTTCGTCATAAGAAATTACGGGATAACCGGTCTTCAGAAGCACATACGTGAGGTGGGCGTAGAAAAATCGAGAATTTTATTAATCGTGGCCACTTTTAATTGGAAAAATGTATCCGATTTAATTTAATTTTTTCTCATTGGTTCACGTATCACGGTTGAAATATTAATGTGTGTAATGACATTTTTATTCAGGGCGTCAGACTCGCTCAGAAGTTCGAGGCGCTGGTCCTGGCGGACGCAAGATTCGAAATACCGGCTACGAGACATCTCGGTATGGTGGTTTTTCGTCTTCGCGGCGACAATTCGCTGACGGAAAAATTGCTGAAAAAAATGAACACGAGGGGAAGAGTTCACTGCGTTCCTGCAGCTCTGCACGGAAAATACGTCATCCGTTTCACCGTTACTTCCACCAAGTATATATGCGGCACGAACTTCGAAAATAATATTACGTTCAAAGCTTTCTCAATGGAAAGAAAATTATTTTATTTAAGAAGCCATTTTAACGTCAGATTTACTTTTATCGTGAGAGAGACGGTGAAGTAATTTTCTCAAGTTCTCAAGCAAAGTCCATCGAAGAGTCAATCAGATGAATTAATTGCGACTGATCGACCCGTCCTGGGTTAAAAATTGAAATAAAAAAAAAACTGACAGTCGACAATTTAGGATTTTTTTTTTTCAGCACTACAAACGACGATATCTTGCGAGACTGGGCCGAGATACGAAACACGGCGAGTGAGATTCTCGCGGAAGTGACCGGGTCACCGGTCAGGGTGAAAGTTTCCTTAGCAGGTAATAAACGAGACATTTTTTTTTTTTTTTTTTTTAATGTTATCCACAAATGATGAATTTGAGTAATTTTTTTTTTCAACAATTTTTTTACAAAGAGACACGCGAGAAGAACGAAAATTTTGGATCGAGTCTCTTGCTGGCGAATTCGCCGATGTCGCCGAAAATCGTGAACGGAAGTTTCGCGGCGATTTACGACACGGCCGACGTCTTCAACGACTGCATGAAGACATTTGGACAGCTTCGACTCGAGCCGCGGGACAGTCCAGGTGAGATTGAAAAATTTCTGAAAAAAAATATATATACACTTTTTTTTTCCCAATTTTTAAACAAGTATCTGACGGAGATGACGATGTTTCAGCGATGAGACGACGAATACGCGGAATTCTAATGTCCGGAAAACAATTTTCCTTGGACTCGCGCATGGATTTAGTACAGGGCTACGCGTCCTGCGGTCGATCACTTCCGGAGCCCTCAACGAATTTACCTCTAATGAAAGAGGACGACGACTTTGGCGCCGGTAGCGAGTCTACTCTGAGCATCGACAAAACCGGCACATCCGTAGGTAAGGGAATTGACGAAAATTAGAAAAAAAAAAAAAAAAAAAAAAAAAAAAAAACACACACAAAACTTAATTTAGCTGCGTTTTTAAGTAGTAGAGATCGATGTGAAGAATATGGCGAGTTGTCATTAATGGGGTACACCACATGGGCATAAAAAATAATTTTTTTAAAACAAATATATATTAAACCATATTTTAACGGTAACAGCAGAAATCGTTTTTTTTTTTAAGCAAAAGTAGATAAGCCTTTTTTTTAAGTACATTCTCGTATCGAAAATATTTTTTAAAAATATACCCAATGTGTAATAGTTTGGTCGTATTACGTATGTAGACAGATAGCGTGCAAGCTTGTTAGGTAACAGCAGACTTAATCACCGGAAATTTGTAAAAAAAAAAAAAAGAAAAAATTCCCCAACGATAAAAAAGAAAAATTATGTCGAATGGTGTACTCCTTGAGCGAAATGGCGACTAGGACGACGAATAAAAACATGTACTTGACGAAGCGCCGAAAGGAATTAACAGAAAAAAAATCGCCGCTCGACGACACTATGGTGATTGACGAAAGTGAATTGTAGGTAAACGAATTGAAATCGGTGTTAAAAAGAACCTTCTGCTTATTGTAAAAAAATCTTGAGTATGGGCACAATAATTGAACTTGTAATCGCTAGTTATATTATGAAGTGATTAAAACACTGAGAAAAAAACGAAATAATAAAAATTGCGTATGATTGCTTCAACCTCCCAATTGATCGTAAACCTTTTTCGTATTTTCAACGTGACGTACTCAAGGTCCTCATTGCAGCGTTGAAAAAAAAAAAAAAAAAAAAAAAAAAATTTTAATCCTTCTCACTTGCGAAACTAAATCTAGATTAATGCACTTTTACGATTCAGACTCGTCAAGTCCAACCGGAAGCTCGGATTCGGACGACTGGGTTAGAAGGACTGCTAAGACATCACGAAGAGGAAAATCTACCTTGCCGACCGTCGATAAGCTCGTGACAAAATTGCCGAACGGCACTGTCGGCAACAGCGCGTTCCTCTCGGCTGAAAGGGGAATGTTCAAGAGCGAGACGATCGGCACGTTCACCAGTCTGACGATAGACAACACACCGATACCGACTAAGCCACAATCGCATTCGGCAAACGAGATACCGAAGGAGAACGGCAGCGTGTGCCAAAAGTGCGGTCACTACAAGCAGCAATAATTTCATCGAATATTTATGTAAAAAAAAAAAGTAACAATGTAATTTGCGAATGAGATTTCAGTATTTAGGTACTTAGAGGAAATTCCATAGAGAACCTTTGCGTGGCTCTCGACGAAATAATTGACTCATGAAATCGTCGTGAGATACTAAAAAACCTAGGCGAATTGTTCGATCACGTGTCTGAATAAATGAGAAGGAACAATATAAAAATTGCATTTTTTTACGAGTGACCGTAATTTTTTTTTATATGATTTAAACGTTAGGGTTTATACGTGTGGGTCCTTAAAAAAGACTCCACTTTCCGATTGGCACTTCTAAGAAAAATATGTAGTTGGATAGCGCAAATGTGCGGTGAAATACTTTGAAGTTGTATTACATTGCTACAACGAAAACGTTTGTTTGAATCAATAAATATTGCATAAATTGAGACAATTAATGTTTCAACAGAACAATGTTTCAATTGTACCGATTAAATTACAGCGTTGAATTCATGTCATCGAGACGTTCAATTAATCCGACCATTTTTTTTTTCTCAGCGATCTCGGAAACAAATGGGATCAAAGGTTTTTGGTGAAACTGTCGGTATCTGGCGGACCCTTCATTACAAAAAAAAAAACTTACAACCGTTGAGACATAAACTTTAATATGATCGATGATATGACGTGACAAGATCGCTAATTTTCACAGCGTTTCAATTATCTTCAACAATTCTCGTTACGCTCGAAAAATTCGAGGCCGGAAATTCTTTTATAAATTCACATTTCTCTTCTATCGTCGAGAGCCGATATAACACAATTTTTCCGATCTTACGAGCTAGTGATATTCCGCACTACGAGATTTCTATATGTCGATCGAATCGTGTGATTTTTAGCGCGCGGTAATGAACGAGATCTTCAATTTTTTTTTTTTCTCGCCGTGTAAACCTGATCGCGTTCCAATGAGCACTTATTCGGTATATAACTATGATATTTACGGAACGCGACCTCTCTACTTTATTTTTATATATTTTTTTTTTTTTTCAAATTGCATCGGGACTTGTTGTCAGAGGAAGAATACTATCGTCGATCCCCCTCGTTGCGAGATTTACATGTTAAAAAACAAAAATTTACATCGGACAGAGGATCTCGCGACGAGTCGGTGAGTTCGCTTTTTTGTTTTTGCTTTTACTTCCTCTACCGCCCAATGCTATCGCGGACCAATTATAAATTTGTCAATGACTCGTAACAATTTTTTTCTCGTCGTATAATAATAACATTTCGCGAATTTTTAAATTATCCCGTATCAACTAGTTATTAATTTTATAATTATAATAATATTTTATATTATTGTTGCTTGCTTATTGGCTAGAGAAATATGTGACAACGATTGGACGAAGTCTGTGTCGACGGACATGCTTCTCCGACATATCCGCACTTTCGAGTATTTTTTTTATTGAATATATATATATTTTTTTAAACTTATTTTAAGTGTAGTCGCATTTTGTCTAGAAATTGGTCATTGCCCTAGCCATACGCAATTTTTTTTCGGATGCTGCGAAACACTCAATGGTGGGGGTGCAACACATAATTTTTATGATACATTGAGATAAGATGTTCCGAAGGTAAAAAACATTTTCACTTACGCAATGCTTACGTGAAACCGTCGATCAATCGTTCATCAATATACGTATAATTATGTATACAATATGTATAATGTATAATATAAAAAGCTTCTTGCTCGACTACCAACACCCAAGGAGATGTCAAGCGACAATTTTTTTTGTTGTTGTTGTTTTTTTTTTTTTTTTTTTTTTAATATCTTTCAGCATTTTTTTAAGTGTAAGAATTATACCTCACATAGCACGTGGATTCCGTTTCGGTTGCGAGGCCAATCGATCAATAGTCGTGATGGTAAAAAAAATTACCTCTTATCGCACGAACTTCGAGAGAAGAGTCGTGCAAATAAATTTTTCCAATTTATTTTTTTTTTTTTTTACACAAAGAAAAAAGATATTTAGAGGAAAAAATATTTAGAGAAAATTGGAAACTTATTGAACGTCCATTTTTTTTTTTTTTTTCATCAAGAGAAATTCGATAAGAAATGGAATTCGTGTAAAATTTTTAAAAAATAAAAATTGATCGAATGGCCTCGCAGCCGCGCGTGCGAAAATGAACAAATGACGCGGACACATGCCGCATGGCTTGCCAAAGGAACCTCGCAAGTCTGTTTCGCCCGTGACGCGAAGTTTGTTTGGCAAAAGGCTCTTTTAAACAAAAAAAAGCCTTTCTGTGAGGATACGAGCGTCCAGCTCGCGACGTCTATGATCCACGATGGTTCCGAAAAACCGTCGTGAGGTCACGCGTAACGAGTTGAAGGCTCACGCAGTGCGTTTGGTATTTTTTCATCGTAGTTCGTTTTTTTTTTTTTTAGATTGCTTCATCAGGATGGAAGGGGGTTGTCAAGGACCGCTCAGCCAGGACGTATTTATTTTTCAAACGAAAAATGTAATTATGCATTTTCTTAAAATCATTAATTTTTCTTATTTTTTGTTATATGCGATAAAAACGTTTTGGGCGAGCGGTCTCGATTCTGGAAGTAAATTACCGAGACAACATATTGTTATTTTTTTTTTTCTCTAGATCAAATATATAAGATATTCATGCAGTCATGCACAAATGTGTCGGTGTCGAAAGTTATTATTGGTGACAAAAAGCGAAATAAAGAAATACGAGTCCATCGATCGTGCGATTTACGATCGATCGCCCTCGACATGAATTAATTTTTTTTTTAATTTAAAGGTCTCGTTGGGTGTAATCGACATGCAGTGGTGTTTTCTTTTTTTTTTCAATACTTATCGTTCATCATTATACCGTTCTAATCAGTGATATGTGAGATAACTGAGAAAATTAAATAACGAAAAAAAAAAAAAAAATGAAAAAAAAAGTGAGATAAAAAATGTGTGTGTTTATCGATAGAAACAATTGAATGGAAAATAGAGGCGATAAGAAATATGTTTGCAAATAAATGCGAGATAAAATTGCGTTCTTTTTTGTTTTTTTATACAAACAAAAGTTTACCTTCTCGTTAGATAAACACATTGAAATCCTATTGACTCCATTCCACACGCATATCCACTTCTATCTAATTTAATTAAACTATCTACGTTTATTGATCGACGATTGTGCTGTACCGGAAGGTATAAAAAAAATACTCAGTCCGAGATTGAAAAATAAAATGTTCATTAAATCGAACTTAAATTTTTAAATCCGTTCGTTTGCTTCGATTTATAATAATGATTTTTTTTGCACCTTCCGGTGAGCATCATCGCGACAGCACAGCTAGAAATTGGTGGGCATGCCATAATCACGCCGTGTGAATGACGCATTCTAAGCGCGCGACTAACGAGTATAATTCCTCTATCGTTGGTTTTTCTTTTCGTGTTGGATAATATTTCGTTACGACAAAAAAAAACAAAAATTCAGCCGGTGTGGGGTGCGGAATTTTTTCTCGCTAAGTTACGTGAGAGTGTGAGCTGTAAAATCGACATCGAGTTAGTGTCGTTTTAGCTATTAATCCTGTTAAGGTGGTACAGGTGGGTCGAGATACTGTTGCAAAACGATCGGAATGCCGCGAGAGCGAGAGATATAGAATCGCGAAAATGCTACCGAAAAAATTTTTGCTATCGGAGCAGAGAATTCAAATGAAATTTAATATTTTAAAAAACAATTGTTTATGCATAGAAGGATTCGTAAAAATGCAATCGAGGATCGGAATTATTTTCTCGAGCAGTCTACGGCCTCTCTACCGTCTTACAAGGTTCGTCTTCGGGACACATTCAGTGGGAGCTTTTCTATGATTTTTTTTTTGCAAGTGTTTTTTTTTTTTTTTTGTATAGAAGGTGTTTATCACAGCGACCTACAAAGCAAGCCAGGACTCCTCAGTATCGAGCTAAGAACAAGGATAGTCGAGAGAATCAGGAAAAGGGCTTTGTTGGAGCACGAGGATGGGGCTACCCGATTGCACATATCTTCCTCACAGAAGCACATGTGACCAGTGCCGGTACTTTCCATCATGCACACGTGGTCCACCATGAATAAGTTTATCTGTAGCTGCGACGTGCATGTTCTTCGTACGCTCTCGTATGCTGGAAAAAAAAATCAATTTGACTATTAATTATATATTTTCGCCATTGATAATATATTTTTCTGATTGAAGTTAAAAACAAAAAAAAAAAAATTAAATCAGCTTGGTGAAATTCGAATCTTACGAGATTTGGCGTTGCGGACCATTTTAACGCAGCATCCGTTGCACGTCATGAGGGGTGGTTGGTCCCTCGGCAGTGCTGTGTAATTGAAGGGATCTTTGCATCTCAGGTCGGTCCACGAGTCGCACTCGTAGCAGTAAACCGATCGTGCTGTTTCAACGACAAAAAATGCAAAGTGTAATAATGATTATCGGCATTGAAATCAATACGATAGGACGATGAAAAAAAAAACGGTTGCACTTGTGATTATTCACTCACTCTGACACTCCGCATTGCAGACGTTGGCAACCGCCAGTATTATTGCCGCTGGAAAATAAAATAAAAGCACATCGTGCGATAGACATGAATCTTCGTATTTTTATCTTCTCACACAAATTTACCGATGTTTAAAATCAACTTCAACATGTTGGACTTGTATAACAACAAAAAAAGTGTCTATCTAATTATCTATGGCTAAGATACGTTTTTCCGCGTGAATCATTTACAGCTTCCCACGTGTGTGTGTGTGTGTGTGTGTGTGTTTATCCATACATATGTGTTTAATTTTTTTTCGCTAACTAAGGACTCACCGATCGATGGGACCAGCCGATCGGTTGCTCGAATTTTCTCCAAATCGTTATTAAAAAATATATTTCCGACATACGATCTTCGACCTTACTTTTTCGATTTTTCTTGTTTTTTTTTTTTTTTTTTTATTTTCTACACTAAGAATGTCTTACACGATATTGCTACTTGACGATGACGACGGCAATTTAAGCAAAGTTTCTCGGTCGATCATTATCGGTGATTGATCATTAATTTTTTTAAATGAATCGATAATTTTTTTTTATGTACATGGATTTATCGACTCACCAGCTATGACGTAATCCGGCTCCATGTTGCCGGCTGTGTCCTCTCGGCTCTTTCAATCCTTTTTTTTTTGTTTTTTTTTTTGTTTTTTTTTTTTTTTATTATTAATTACTTTCCAGTTATCATGACATTAATGTTTTTTTT
Organism: Listrodromus nycthemerus; assembly: GCA_963978505.1. NCBI lineage: Eukaryota > Metazoa > Arthropoda > Insecta > Hymenoptera > Ichneumonidae > Listrodromus > Listrodromus nycthemerus. The sequence continues at coordinate 1,979,307 of OZ021687.1, forward strand.
TTCTTCGGACTTTCGCTCTCTCCCTTCACCTAACTCTCTCAAGTGCGCGTAAACGTGACCCGTGACGAGGATCGCGAATCACGTCAGGTTCAAGAGCACCGCACTACAACGTGGACAATGCTCTGATTACAGTGGTAGCGAGATCCTCTTCGTATGTAGGGCAGGCATGAAAAACGAAGGCGCAACGGCATTAGTAGAGCTGCTGGCGTAGCGTGGGGAGCTTGCTAGTAGATAGGGTAATTGCCGATCAGACATGCAGTCCGCTCCGTTCTCGTCGACTCACAATTTTCGGACGACACTCCAAGTGACTTTTTCGGCTCGAAATATCGTTTCAAAGTGGACTTTAATACCGATTAAACTTTACTTCCATATTTGACTTTTTCGCGTTGCAATATTTCTCGAGTACGGAAACACCTGTTGCATTTCCGACAAAAAAAAAAATTTCAGTGACGCGGAATGATTTTCTAGAAAATTTTTCAATTACATTCTCTACTGCATCATATTATTGTCACTATTCTTAATATCATAATTTTCTTGACATTCTCACTCTCACTGTCTTATTTTTTTTTTTTTTTTTTTTTTTCAATATTTTCACAAAAAGTTCTCGGCACATAAAATTGGACATTCGACAGGCTTCCGCTCGATTGCGATTCAAGACTTTCGCGAAATTACCGTGGGACGTTACGACTTATTGACGTGCGCCTTGACGATTCTATGGAGCTTCCCGCAAAAGAGCTTAAGCCGTGCGAGCCGGTCGACTAAAGTGGTTGGAGCGTTAAGGGCTTCCACGTTCGCGGAAGTTGCGCAATCGTAGAATTTATCCAGCGATAATCTAGTTACCTTCGCAACTAGCTCAGATGTTTCTTCATTACCGCTGTTTCTCGTCCTACGAACTCTCTGCCTATTCCCCTCTCTGGGAACGTGGGGAAAGAAAAATTTATGGCGCGACTCCAAGGTCAAAAGCGTTTACGCTTCCGGTCGACGAAATCCGCGAATTATCGTCACGCGACAAACGCCGCTGCAATGCTTCAATTTCATTTTTCGATGTAGGGCCTCGGACATCGGTCGTCCAAAAACGATTCGATCACGACAGTGGATTTTCCCACATTTCGTCGTTGATTTTTTTTTTTTTGTTTTTTTTTTTCAGCCGACTTTCTTGTTCTGAAATCCACAAAATATCTTGTAGATTCTTTATAAGTTACAAGTGGATTTAACGAGCATTTTTCTACGGGCATTTCGTGTAGGCGGGATCGGCAAAAATTGCGTCTGGACGACTTTAATTTCTCAGTGAAATCGGCGGAAGAATGGATTAACCGGAGGAAGAGAACACTTTGAATAATTGCACGTGACCGCACAGTGAAAAAGATCCGTAAATTCAACGTTTCATGTGCCGAAGGGACGAGAATTTTTAGTACTTTGACACAATTTTTTCAAAGAATTATTTTTCACTGTCGAAAACAAAAGGAGAAACATGTAGAAACTTTTCGTTATATTTATGGAATCAATAAAAATTGTCCATGAAATTTAATATTTTAGTTTCCCCATGAAATCGTCCAATTCGGTAAATTAAATTTCATGCAATTTTTGAAATTTTTTTTTCATTATTCGAGCATCCGTTTTATCGGCTATCTCTCCTAAGCGAAACAAACGACTGTCCAAGGGGTTGACAAATTGCGCATTATCGAGGTCTACGTGTTTTCATCCGCAGGCCGGTACAATGACCCAAATTTCACGACACAGTTACGCAGGAGACACTGTGGCGTGCTCTCGATACAGTGTGTTTCATCGATTCGAGACGGTAGAAGGAGGCCAAGTGGTGTAGTTAAGCGCTAAAGCAAATGAGAGCACGCAATCCTGCGGCAAGGATCAACGATGTATGTTAGCTGGATCGTCAATGACTTTTTCATTATAAAATTTCCGAATTTACAAATCAGTCCGTAAGACATGCTTACAAAATCTTTCCTCAAATTAAAAAAAAAAATACTTAGTCGTACCGAAATATTCGAGCTTCTTTTTCATCATGAAACATTGCTTTTGACGAGAAATATGGTGTGCGGGGCTAATTGCAACAAATGGTTACCGTAAAAATTGAGGTAAACAATTTCCTTCATAAAAGAGTATCGATGGCATAAAAATAACGTTTTTAAACACGCATTTAATTTACGTAAGCCTTTGACACTTTAATTTTTTTATTTGAACGAAACGAAATTTTCCGGTGGTTCACAAGGCACGTTTGGAATTTACGAAAACGAACCTCTTCACTGTTTCATTGCGTGAACCGCGAATCCCGGTGAACCTGGCTAACATACATCATGAATTAATGAAACGACAAAAAAAGGTAAATAAACAGACGAACAAAAAAATCAATGAAAATAATTGATTGACGATAAAAAAAAAATTGCAATTTCACTTCACAAGCTCGACTATTTAGTAAAATCGTTCACGCAATATATCGCGAAAATTCTCACAAATATTGACGATAAAAAAAAAAACCCCAAATTCACGAAAAAATAAATGATTAAATGAAATACACGGATGAAAAAAAAATAAAAATGGTCAACAGTCATACGGTGAACGCTCGAGGATGAAACGGTGTAATTTCAAAGTAAAGTCGATTCTACAAAGCCGACAGTCTCAACTCAAGCTGTTTTCAGTGAGCGCAAAAGCGTGCTTCTTTCGTATACGTGTACGAGGACGAGCTTTTATAGTCAAGCGGAGCTTTTCGTTTTTTTTTTTTTTAAATATCGACACCCACGTTGATAACGAGCCGAGGGGCTCCGCGCTCACTGCACTGCCACTGCGGATGCACTTATGGCCGAAGCGTGTCGGCCGAGACAGGGAAAACTCGCGGTTCGCTACGAGTTTGCGCGTTTCCAACGCTCCGAGCTTCGCGTGTTCCCCGTTCGTTGCCGAAGAGTGGAACGGTCGGAGCTTTTGGCCGACAACGACGGGCGATTAAAAAATCCAGTGATTGGCACGGTCGCAGCCAGTTTGCCGGTTGAGTCTGACGTCGGTCCTGCCAATTCATGGACAATGGCCAACGTTTGGATCGGGTAAAATCGTGCTGCGGCGTTGGTCGCGGTCGGGAGGCCACGAGGCAAGCTTTCGCCTGAAAATTCTGGGCTACCGTTCTCACTCGCGACGATCAATAAGCTTTCCGCGTTTGCTGCATCGGCGCCGGTCTCACCGACGATTCAGCGCAGAGTGGGGCAAACGGAGCAGCGCCGGCCATTGTTTAATGACACTTTTTTTTTTTTTGCACCACAGAACTGTCGAGATGAGCTTTGATTCACGTTGTCGAGTGCGTCGTGACCAAACTTTCGTATCTATTGTTTCAGCTGGCTCAAAAAATTTACGACGTTCAGAAGGAAAATCTCTCGAGACGTTACTCTTTCAAATACGTCGGTTCCGACGAAAAAAATGACGTTTCACTTTTTCCATTGGAAAATCATATTTCTGGGTGAGAAATTGGATCGTCGGTGGGAAAATTTTATTTTCCGACGATACTATCGTGTTTCCAGTGTTACGTTATTTTCCGGTTGGCAAAGAAAATTTTTCAACAGGAAATGGGGTATTTCCGGTGTGACCAGGAGTATCGTCGAAACGACCGGTTAAGTTACCAGAAATATTTCCGGCAAGGATGGTAATTCGTCGTGGGCTTCGAGAACAGAGCGAAATGCGAGTCTGCGCAATATCGAAACGAACCACGACTATTTCATGGATCGCGTGTGTTAAATTGACCGTTGTTCGATGTTTATGTAAAACAGCGAGCTGCCAATATTGCACGAGTTTATTGTTGTGGAAGACGATCTTCTGACGTGCACGTTTTCGTGCGGTTGGCAGATTGTAAATCACAAATTAACGATGCCAATGGGCGAGAATCGAGGCAGCGATAAGAACGATAAAACGTGGTCCGATTGATATTTCAATAGTTCTGACATTTATATGCACGTGTACATACATATATGTATATATCTATAATATGTGTATTTATCATGCATGTAATTTAAACGTGTGCAGTTTGTGGAATTAGATAAAGCGATTTTTAATTTCCAGCTGGTGCTGAAAAACACGAAAAATTAATGGCAAACGGTTATTAAAGTCACGATTTCTGGGATGCGAATTTATTGATAATTGATCGGTGCGAGAAATAATTTATTCGATATCGTTGCGACGTTGCGGAACGTCGGGTCTTTATCGGTTTCTTTGCGAACCTCGTGGCGATCGAACGACGTAAGATCATGACGAGAGAAAAATTTAGCGAGTCAACGCAGTGATCGAGAATGAGAACGGAGCCTTGTGTGCGACTGTTGCTGGCGCTCGCGTCGACGCGACGATCAAGACACAGCGTCGATGGTTACGCCAAAGGTACTCGATATTATTGGAGTTGTCGTCGATCCTTTCTCCACCTATCGACTATCGGTTACGCGATAATTTAAGCTTATTCAACACCGTTTATTCTCTCGCACTTTGCCAAGTCTTTGAGAAAATTTAATCGTTCAATTGAAATATCGCAAGTCAAAGAGGAGCACGTGCAAAATTCCATCTGTGTCAATGGGAATTAATATTAAGAATAATAATAAAAATAATAATAATAGTAGGTGGTATTATATTAATTCAACTATAACAATGATATTATTATTCCCGCTAATGGTAAAGGGTTCGAAAAGAATAATTATTAATATGTTATTATCGATGTGCGAATCATCCGATATAGAGCGTTGAAATAGATTTCTCGACTCGCTGTGTCGTACAGATCGGGTGGCGTAGAGTGGTGTGAAACCGCGAGGAATTATCGGCGTCAAACGTCTCGTTCCCGATAAACGAAATGTCGCTGAGATTGTCCAACCGAACGACAGTCGCAATTTTTTCCAATTCTATGGTCGATCATACCGTTCCGACAGTGAGTCTCGGCGACGAAGGAGACATTGCTTGATCGAACGTTGAGAGCGTTCATGTGCGCGTTACGCCCTAGCGACGGTCAGATTGAAAAGAGTAGGAAAAAAAAAAAAATCGTATCTGGAACGAATGAGTTAGGATTCGGGAACTTTCGTCAGCTTGAATCATGGCGCGATGGGCTCCGTTGCTGATTTTCGTTACGCTGCTCTTCGCCAATACTGCGTGGCTGGAGGAGACGTCGGATATCGAAGGGAGCGGCGATGACGTCGACTATGTGTATGGCGACGATGAAAATGGTAATTTGAGAGAGGAAAACATTTATTTAACGTGTATGTTGTCGCATTGAAAAAGCTTGGAATTTGAGGATTAATTTTTCGGACTGTTATCCGGATTAGTGTCGGATGGATCGAGCTTCGAACCGATGAATTGGGGTGGTCGAAGAACCACTTCTAACGTACCGCCGAGGCAGCGTATATGGAAAGCCATTCGTCGCGAGGTCAGAGACATGAAGAATTTTCTGCCAACTTTGGCGAACAACATAAGCTTCATGGAGCTCGACGTTCGGGACATGAACAGAAATTTTTTCAGCATGGCCGGTGACGTGCGTTTCATAAAGAACGAGGTGATGTACATAAAGCGTCAGGCCCACGTGATATGGGAGAACGTAACGGACACGCGAAGAGATCACAAGCGCATGAACAAGACTCTTTGGTGGATATTGGGAAACGTGACGCAAGTGATCGAAGACATTGACAAAACATCGATGACGATAACGAGCATAGGAACGAGTTACGGAACATTGGTGGCTGAGTTGGACAAAGCGGTTAATCAGGTCACCGACACGCAGACGCTGGCGAGTGATTTCCATAACATCAAATCGGAGGTGAATCAGCTGAAGACGAGCATGGACTGGGGTTCGTCGAAGATGACCGAGGAGATCGACATTATCCGCGATATGGTTAGTCATTTGTCGCACGATATCGTTGGTATACGGCAAATTTTCGCTGACGGTTTTTCGCATGTCGACCAACACGTGAACTCCGCTCAGAGCCGAATACTGGCCAATGTTTCGGCCATTGACTCGAAAGTCCGGAGTCACGGCGGTCTGCTGAACTCTATAACCGACAATGTTGCGAATATTGGGAGCAATCTCGCTGGATTTTCCGGCAGGATCAACGACGTTTGGGACTTGATGAGGAACATAGGTGGTCATATGGATCAGTTTGATACACAAATACTCAAAGTCGGAAATCAAATGACCGGGGTCCACGACAATGTTGGCCAGGCAAACGCGCTCATCTCGAACGTGGGTTACAAGGTTCAAGACGTTGGTCGTCAGCTTTCGGATATGGAACATCACATGGGCTTGGTTGGATCTCAGTTCATTGGCTTTTTGGGATCGGTAAACGATAATTTCATTAAGCTCAACGTTCATTTGGAAGACGTGCACGATAGGATAATATCGAATGTGAGCCTCGTGAGAGGAGACCTCGACGAGATGAAGGAACAACTGAGAGATATAAGACAGGTTATAGCGGAAAAGTGTGAGGGAGCCTGCCCGAACGGTCAACCATCCACTGGCCATGGTGAGATATCATCGCATTTGATTGGTGCTCAGGTCTCATTGCCGGAAACGAAACCTGACGCGAAACCACCTGATTCTCCTCCGGACGGTTTTCCGCCGACACCGCCCTCTAATGGCTATCCTTCGAATGGTGTTGACGTTCAAAATGGGGCTGACGGACATCCAAGTATGTACCCACCGACATATCCATCGACAACCATGCCTGCATATCCATATTTTCCTCCTTCAACGACCCCTTATACTCCTGTGTATATACCCTCTTCGACAACTCCTTATCCTCCTGTTCATATACCCACTTCGACATTGATGCCGACACCGATGCCCGTTTATCCCCATCCATCCATTCCGACCTCACCGTATCCACCAGTACATTTACCTACTTCGACATATGCACCGATGCCAATGCCCGGATACCCGTATCCACCGACCACCCCATCTCAATATCCACCCGTGCATCTACCCACTTCCACATTTGCACCGATATCGTTACCCGGATATCCTACCGAACATGGCCCACCCACAATGCCTCAACCTCCTAATGGATATCCATCCGAATATCCTTCCAATGGTCAACCTCCTGCTCCTCCATTTCCGCCTGGATATCCCGTTGGATATCCTCCCGAATATCCTCTGGTCCCTCCACATTCGCCAACCACTACACCATCACCTCCGCCTGGATATCCTGTTGGATATCCTCCCGAATATCCTCTGGTACCTCCACATTCGCCAACTACTGCACCTTCACCTGTTGGATATCCTCCCGAATATCCATTAGTACCTCCGCATTCGCCAACCACTGCGGTTCCATTTCCGCCTGGTTATCCTGTTGGATATCCTCCCGAATATCCTCCGGTACCTCCACATTCGCCAACCACTACACCTTCACCTCCGCCTGGATATCCCGTTGGATATCCTCCCGAATATCCTCCGGTACCTCCACATTCGCCAACCACTACACCTTCACCTCCGCCTGGATATCCCGTTGGATATCCTCCCGAATATCCTCTGGTACCTCCACATTCGCCAACTACTGCACCTTCACCTGTTGGATATCCTCCCGAATATCCTTTAGTACCTCCACATTCGCCAACCACTGCGGTTCCATTTCCGCCTGGTCATCCTGTTGGATATCCTCCCGAATATCCTCCAAGTGGTCAACCTGGAGTACCTGCATTTTGGCCGAGCACTTCGTCTCCACTTCCACCTGGTTATCCCAATGGACATCCATCCGAATTTCCTGCGAATGGTCAACCTGGAGTACCTCCATTTTGGCCGACCACTTCGCCTCCACTTCCACCTGGTTATCCTAATGGACATCCATCCGAATTGCCCGCAAGTGGTCCACCACCAGTACCTCCATACCTGCCACCTACAGGATTGCCATCTCCTCCTCCTTATCCACCGCCATCTGTTCCGTCGTATCCGTCAGATCCTCCGCGTCCGTCATTACCTCAAGTGCCACAACCACCCGCCCATCCACGCCCAACAATACCGGTGATATATCCACATTTGCCAGAAACTCACATACCCTTAATTCCATTGCACCCGGGAGTACCGTCAGACACCGGCGAAGCATTACCAATTGGAATTCCTCAAGGCCCGATCGGACAGGGATTACCGATTGGCTGCGGTAAGGAATTCACCGGCTACTGCGCGTGTCTCTGTCCTTGCGATTGCACTTGTCCAGTTTTCAATCCCACCCAAACGTCGATAAAACGAACGAAATACGAACGATTCCCCTACTTGCGTAAAAAGTGTCAGTGTCTCTGCACTTGTCGATGCCGGCAATCGGCAATATTCGATAGCAGGCCAATGACTCCTGGTTTTCAACCTTCGCCAGCTGAGACGCATGTACCAATGTTCCAACCTCCGCCACTTCCGAATATACCGTCGACTACCCACAGTCCATTGATATCCAATGGACAATCGCCGATGCCGGTAGTAACAACCCCGGGAGTGTCAAGTACCGAAACATCAACGGACTTCGGTACACCCGGTGGAGTTAGCACAACAGAAGAATCCCACGAACAGACTAATGAAGAGGAAGACCATTGGGATTGTTGCAGTCAACTCAAAGAATACTTCGCTGAAGAAATAAGCTGGGTGTTGGAAGCTTTCGGATACGAGCTCGAACTTAAAAACCGCAGACTCCGGGAAGATCTCTATGGTTTCTTTGACGGCGTCGTGCGCTTCCACGTCGACGTCAGCGATCTTGCTACGGAACTGAAGAGTCAGATAAGCATCGGAATAGCCAACATTATCGGAATATTGAATGCTGTAGCTTCGAGAGTGTATAGTTTGCCAAGCCACGAAGATACTTTAGGTAAGTGTCGTATTTGATCTTCACTTATGTAAAATCTGATATACTTTGTTGCCCAGATGATGGGTGGTTTGGATCTGATGCGAAAGACAATCAACATCCCCCGATTTTACTTCCCGGACGACCCGAACTACACAGCCCTGGAATTAATCCACCGGGAGTACAACCTCCTGGCCAACCTTCAGCTTATATGCCGAACTTGCCAAACGCTAAGCCTCAGGGTCGACCGCAGCTAACTAATCCGTTACTTTCACCGAATCGACCAACTGTGCGACCCCAACTGCCGCCAAGACAACCAACCGATAGGCCAAATGTGAATATACATGACACAAGGCCACCACAACGACCAACGGGACCTCTGGGAGGACTACCCGACAGGCCTCTGGGAGGAGTACCAGCAAGGCCTGTGGCAGGTCTACCGACGAGACCTGTGGTAGGACTACCGACAAGGCCTGTGGTAGGGTTACCGGCAAGACCCTTCGGAGGACCACCGGTAAGACCTCTAGGAGGACCACCGGCAAGACCTCTGGGAGGAACAACGACAAGGCCTCTGGGAGGAATAACGACAAGGCCTCTTGGAGGAACAACGGGAAGGCCTCTGGGGGGATTACCAGGAAGGCCTCTTGGAGAATCGTCGGAGGCTGGGAGACCTCCTGGAGGATCGCCCGAGGCTGCGAGGCCTCTTGGAGAAACACCGGATGCTGGGAAGCCTCTCGGAACGCTACCTGGCCAGGCGCAGGGAGGACTCCCTGCCAGACCTCATACAGGACCCGCCAACAGGCCTCAGGGCGGATCATCGACGAGACCTCATGGAAGACCGTCTTTAAATCCTTATGAAAGACCATCTCTAAATCCTTATGAAAGACCATCTCTGAGTCCTTACGAAAGACCAACTCTAAATCCTTACGAAAGACCACCTGGTAGACCTCAATATCAGGGACAATCCACTGCACAATCTTCCGATCGACCACCACGACCACCCAGTGAACCCGCCCAAAACAATCCTGCAACTTCGTCATCCAAACCAAATATACCGTGGTCGCGAGGCAGAAAATTGAATAACGAAACAATAACAACGACTACGGAATTGAGCGAATATTCGACCGATGCTCGAAGATACTTTCCTATCGATGATAAGAGTGAAGAGGGAACGACAGTAGCGAGCTCTTCATCCGTCAAAAATAAAAAGAAGAAAAAAAAAAATGGAGAATGTGCAATCAAGAAAAAAGAAGTGGACGTCGGATCTGATTCGTCTCGGCCAGTGGAGGTCGGAGACAAGGAACTAGCGCTCGCGAACTTCGAGGGCAAAATCGAGTACGAAAACGACGGTGATTCCCAGTCCGGTAGGTACATCGGTAAATGAGTATCAAAGACTGGTAAATCATAAATGTTGTACCTTGAATCCTGTGCGTGATTCTACTTGTGATATGGAAACATCTTTATGGGCATTCACGTGAAAATTTCTGAAACAGCAGTATGTAAGCGTTTTTAAATATCAATCCGGAAGCTTCTCCGGAACTATTATGGTCCCGTGTCGTGACTTATAACAATCAGGGTCCGAGAGAAATAGTCTAGTGGAACTTAGAATATTAAGTATCGGGAAGGAGGTCCCTGACAGGGACATGGCATAATTAAGATGCGACAGTAGTGAGTAGTTTTTACTTGCAATGTTAGTGAGTATACGCAATTGTACTCCCTGCTTTTAGTCTTTTAGCTCTTATTTCTCATTATATAATACGCGGCCGATAGAACCTCCCCGTGCGAAATTATTCATCTTTAAATTTTTGCCAATATTTAGAAGGTGACTCGTACGATGCTGGGGTCGTGACGAAAGGACCGGACGAGGTGCCCAGCACCGAATTGGCAATTCCCGATGAGGATTCAGATATGATCGGGACACCGATCGATCAGTTCACCTTCCACAAGATGCTGCAAGAATACAATGAACAAATGATGAAAGCAGCCCAACCAGGTGAGAATGGCTATGTTGGCGATATTGAGCTGTCGACCTGAAACTCATTAAAAATACAATGCTACGGTCAAAGATTTTTGACATGAAATTTCGGCGAAATCTTTCCAAACGGTTAACTTTATAAACATTTTCAGGCTCCGGCTATCGTCCGAAAGGAAAATCATTTCCTTCGAGCTCTTGGCGCGGTCGTTCGCGAAATCGTTACAAATTACGACCGAGACCATTGTTTCCCATGACTCCTGGGTTCCCATTGATTCCACCTATGGGATTACATCCGCCGATTCCTCCCATTGATATTCCAATGCCTCGCATCCCCATACCGAATCCTCTGGCCATCAGACCACCTCCGATGCCAGATATATTCGGTCAACTTCCACCTGGTGCGATGGTCGCTGGAACAAACGGCTCGCCGTACAGTGTCTCCTATAACGACGGAAAAGGAAACTCGTGGAACGTAAACGTGAACAGGCGGAACTATCCGATCGATTCGGGTACGGAAGCAGATGAGTGGGAAGTTTCGGACGAGGGGCTCGAACCGCAGGACGAAGATTCTCCACAAGAAATCGAGGATGAGGTTGACGAAGGATCGGAAGAAGAAGATGATGAAAGTGACGAGGACGAAACGAACGAGACTGCGAAAGATGCAGAGACGGACGAAGGCCAGATCAGATAAAATCCGGACAACGATAAACGAATGACGTTGTGACTTTGAGAAATGAACTTCGCACTGTACGATCAATAAAATTTCTACGACCGCATTGTCATTGACTCTTTGATGACTGGATTTAAATATTCAGGAGATACAAATTAAATTTTCGGAAGTACACGAAATTTGGCGATGTAATCGGTCGTCGATATCGGAACGTCTTGTCTCGTCGAGGAGGACGGTTCCGCCATGGACGGTGAGAGCGTGCTCTGTGATCTTCCATCCTCGGTGAAGGTTTCCCCAATATTTTCCACCTTGCCCTGGCTTTCGCTGCCGTAAACGACGATCACTCTGTCGTACACGGTCTGCGGTGACTGGGGAGCCTTGAACAGCCTCTTGAGATGCTCAAAAATGCTTTTTCCAGCCATCCGTTCGAGATCTTCGTTGTTGCTCTCCGTCACTTTGATCGGAAGCTTTCTCGCGTCGGATTCGTTGCGAGATTGGTTTATGGCTCTTTGGATTCTGAGGGCGAGACCCTCGGCTCCGTAGTTGGGTATCATCCGAGGCTCCGGATTTTTGGAGGCCCTATCCGAGTTCCGCCTGAAGCCTCCTTGCTCCGTCTCGATGTAGGACAATCCGGGATTCGTGCTCTTCTCGCCGAACGCCTCGTAAGCGCTCGGCGAATCTCTGGGCTCGTCCGACGAGTTCGCGATTCCTCGATCTTCGTAGATCGGTCCGTTCCAACGATCGACCGGTGGACCCAACACCGCGGGTCCTCTCACCTCTTCCCCAAAGCTCTGACCTCTTTTCTTCTTCCCCGCGTAATCGTCACCACCCTCGTTCATGACGTTGTCGAGTCCCGAAGCGTTCGAGCGTTCCGGCTGCTCCCGAGGATCCTGAAGACTCTTCTGGCCGTATCTGAAGTCCTCCGGCTCCGGATTCATCTCCCGTCGTTGGGACAACTTTCCCACCGACTCTCCCCTGGTCTTCTCCGGGTCTCTCAGTAAATGCACCGAACCGTTGCTCCTCCTGACGTCGCAGTTTGGATCGATGGTGGCGCTCGGTTCAAAGTCTCTGGGATAATTGGCGTAAGCCGGCGAATCACCGGTCTCGTAGCCTCGGGAGTCCTTGAAGTTCCGTTTGGAACTCTCACCGGTCTCGGGTCTTGAAACCGACGGATATCTGCTGGCGACACCTTGGTTGGATTTCACGCAAGCTGGATTCTCCTCGGACCCACTCGCAGTCGGATCTCGCAGTCTGAACGACTTGTCGTATCTGTCGAGGACGATCTCGTTTCCAGGATCTTTCTGGCGAACGGTGCGTTCGAGTTTGTAGTTGCAGTCGACGGTCGATGATTCCGGATAGGCGCGACCATCCCGATAATGTTCTTCCCAGCTGGTGCTCCAATCTTGACCGGAGCCAGTCCGCGACATTCTCGAAGGTTGAAGATCCTCCTCGGGAAAGGCGACTTGATCGTCACGACGATTTTCGTAAGATCGACGATAATCTTCCTTGTCGGAAGCGGTTTGATCGACCCGGCTCGCAGCCGACTCCCGGACTCCCGGCTCGTCGTAGTCCCGGTGCATCCTTCGCTCGTCCGGATTACCAGCAGAACGACTTCGGACGAACTGTCCGTTCTCCCTCGCTTGATCAAACCGAGAATCTCTGGTGAAGTTTCTCATCGCCGCCGGATTCGCGACTCGCCTGCCGTGAAGAACCCGACGAATCAGCGGCAGGGTCTTGCGCTTCTCCTCACGCGACATCTCCGGCAGGACTCTCTTCAAGGTCACCAGACCATGCTCGACCTTGCTCGCTCTGCTTTGCTTCTTTATCCGCTCGAGCTGCTGTCTGAACTCACCGGTCAACTGGTCGATGTTTATGTTCTCGTCGGGACTCTCCGGGATCACGATCGATATTATGTTGCCGACGTCCATCGAGGCGTGGGTCAGCATCGGTGGATTCGCTGGAAATCGGAGGTCGGGTGGATTTTGGTAACGAAAAAAAAAAAAAAAAAAAAAAAAAAAAAAAAAAAATTAAAAAAATTGCGTTTTTTCCATCGAATCCGAGACGACTTACCGGCGGGTGCGTAAGTCCTGCAGACATCCAATAGGCCGAGAACGACGATCGCGAAGAATCCTCGCATTATGATTCGCGGATCGTGACGAATCTCGAATTTCACTTGGGGAAGGTGGCGAACCTTTGGAATTGGAAATTATTTTGTGACTCTGCGGGGACTTTTAGGTAAATGTCGACTAGACCCGTGAACCGGAGAGGCCTTCGAAACGAGTGGGAACAATCGATGCGGGGCACGTAATACCGCGAGGAAATTGCCAATCAGAATCTAATTAAAGCTCGAAGTGGCCGTGTGCCGTCGCAAACAGGAACGTTTTGTTTGCTAAAACAGACGATTCGATCGGAACGCGTGAGTTCACACACGTGCACACATTCATGTATACACGTCTAGTGTGTGAGGGAGAGCGAGGTAAAATGGGACACCGGGGTCGAAACGTCATTTCCCAATGACTATCCGAATTTTCTACCTTGACTCAACCACAAATTATTGGAACGTTACGTCATGTCCGACGATCTTATTTTTTTTTCAGCTCTTCCCTCCACCGAGGTCCGCGGCCAGAATTCTACGTTAGGACGAAGCGGACTATCGATTTGGCGTGCATAAAAAAAAATGGTTCATCTCGAGTGGAGAACGCCGGTCCATTTTGCCCCCGGCGGATAATTTTGGTCCGCTTCTCTCTATAGGTTCGTGTACGAATACCTCGGTACGCTTAACTGCCGTGTGGCTCGATCCGATCCACGTAAACAACCAAGAAATTAATCTCGCAGCTATTTGCATCAGTGCGAAATTGATTTATCCATTGACGAGCAAACTTATTTTCGATGAAACGTTGAAAAGCTCGATACGAGTGGAAGTCCGATAATCGACGAATCACAGTTTTCCGATTTATCAGTTAACGGATGATCGACACACCGGCTGCTTGATTTTTTCATTGATTGTGTGATCAGGGAGAGTGGGGTAAAATGAACCAATTTTTCGGGTGCCCAAAAAAATGTTACTCCAGAGACACGGATTCATTTTACCCCGCTAATCCCCGTGTCGATTAATATACGTCAATGATAATTTTTGTCGAGGAAAAATCAAAGCTCTGCCATATCGGTCGCTCGAACGTTTACACAGAAATCGAGTTCTCCAATAGATGTCGACTGCTCGAGCCGTTTGAGACATTTCTCTCGGCGAATCTCGGACTTGCCGACTGCTCGGAGCCGATACAAGCGGAACTTTGCGGTCGCGATGAAGCGACAACTTCCGTCCGGAAATTCAATTTTTTTTTTTTTTTTTTTTTTTTTACGTCAATAGTCTATTTAGAAAATACGAGTGACGGATTGAATATTAATTTATTTATAGAAGCGTACGACGAATAATAAATAAGACGATTAAATTAATTACATTGATCTTTGGAAATAAATAATTAATCAGCCGAATAATTGAATAAACATGAATCTCGTTAATCGGGAATGGCTAGTTGTCTGGGATAAACAGACGACGAAGGCGTCACAGGGTTTTTTTAGGGTGGTTTATTTGTTGCTGACAAACCGCGATCCGAACGAGAAACGCGTTGACCGTATGCGTGTTCGCCGAGCACGTTCATCGTGATTACAGAAATGTTTGCCATTCGTCTAGAGCGCACTGCATTTTCAAGGATGACTGATTATAGGCCAGTTAGAGCTGGGGGGGTCTAACAGAGGTCCAATTTATTATCCTCCCCCACCACTCTTAACCCTCACCAACGTAACACAAATGGAAACTATTTCCGTCGTTGAAAAATATATATTTAAAACGTTATCGTTAGAAAATGCAATTTTTGGCAGTTCGCGTCGAGAAAATAAAATCATCTTTCCCTTATCGTCATTATTATTTATTATTATTTTATGATGAAAGAAGCTTTCGTGTTGATGTTTATTTTGTTATTTCGAATGATATGATTTGTTTTTGTCAGAAATTTATACGTGCAGAGAGGTGAAAACGATACTTTCTCTTATCGCGTGTTTCGTGCGGAATGAGAAAGTAAAAATGGTTCGATTGGTGGGAAAATGACATTGACGGAACGTCAGTGATATATCGGCTGTCACATTATGTCGATTACTTTTCTATTGACCTAATCGACCCGCCGGACGGATGGGAATCGCTTTGTGACACGGACGATCGACGAAACACAATTGACGTCAATGCTCCACGGTAAAACATAACTTTGTACAAATAACGAAGAATTTATCTCAGCTGTGGCATAAAAAAGCGTTCCATAAAACATTGCTCCAACGAATGGAAATTTTTATTCCCAAGGGGCAAAGAAGTATTTTCAGAACTACGACTAATTTGTAGTCAGCTCAACGGAGTCTCAAGATAGCCTCGCAATTCCGGAGACGATACTTTGCATACAGAAACTGTAAATAGAATGGACAGAAGGCAAAAAAGGATAACTACGACTCTGACAATATTTAATTATTCACGAGCGCTGTGAGATTCGAGAAAAACTACTGAACGAGCTTCGAGATCCGATGGAATTAATAGGATAGAAAATGAACATAAAATTTCCATTCGCTCCTTTTCGTTAATAAAAGTTAATCGACATTCTCATGGAATTTCAAAGGATCAACGAGAATGATGACAATTAAAAAGCAACTCGTAAACATTTGCATGAAAATAAAAATACCGGTAGAAAATTGACGAAAAATAAAATGTGAGTTCCGAATATTTATTTCAATGATTAAAAAAAGAAAAAATATCATTGTTTCACACTAAACATACATTCATTGTGCAACGATAAACACGTCAATTTTTTTTCCGACACCCACGTTGACTCCGAGAACGAAAAAAAAAAAAAAAAAAAACATTTCGAGACATTTTTTTAACCGTGTCGAGAAAAATCTTTTCGAAAATCGGCAAAAATTCGTGTACGAGGGCCAAAATCTATATCGAAAATTCGGAGTGTTTGGAAGCAACTGGTCACGTTCTGGTGGAAGTAAACAGCTGAGTCTCCTACTCCTCGTTCGAAATACGTCACAGGCGTGGAATGTCGTAACCTCGTGAGCGTGTGTGAGGAAGCGAACGTATCGTTGGAGCGAGAAGCGAGCAGCAACGTGATAATAGTCACTGGACTGCCAGAGGGAAGATCAAAGTCGTGTGCGACGCACCGAGCAGCCACTTTCGAATCAACATGTGCGCACAATGTTGGACCTTCCACTCGGGCACACGCTCATTCACTCGTTCGGCCGTCGAGCGAAGATTACGCGTTAACTCAGCAGTAAAATGAAGAAACAAGAAATCCCTCCGTCACAACCATTATCATTATACGCTCATCGTCGTGGTAGGGGAACTCGTTTCCATCGCCACCAACTCGTTTTACAGAGAATTCCATCAGTCTACCAGTGAATGCATCAACGACCTGCGCTCGACTCCCGAGTCACGGAGTCTCCTCACTTTTGTTATTGTTTTTAGATTTGTGTATTTGTTTTTTTTTTTTTTTTTTTTTATCAAATTCACGTTTTGAAAAAAAAATCACTGTTCGACGGTGCAAAATCGCAATTCCGTGTGTCGGAGCAGGTGAGTCGTCGACCGAGTGGCGTTTTATTATTTTTTTTTTTTTTTTACCTTACCTTGCATAATATTTAATATTGTGCGCAACGTAATTGGGCGATTTTGCGCACTGAATAAATTAAAGTGTATTGTCCGATCGATAAAAAAAAATGAAATAAATTGAATCGATACAGTTGTTTATAATAAATATATGTAATAAATCAATGTGTATAATGAGATAGTAACGAGAATAAAATGAAACGGTACGATATGGTGAGGAGAGTTCTGAAGGTCGATCGTCGCTGAGACGCAGGTGAAAGCCTTCGGTGGATCTCACGAGTTTCTTGTACTTAAGGAGGTCGTCGGCCTGGTGGAATTAATCCGAGGTTCCGAGAGCCGATACATCGGTAAAAAATAATTTTGTTGTCGCAGCCAGAGTTCATTTGCCGGGCATTTTTGTGCTGTAACACCTCTTTATTTTCCACACATAACAATCACATTTTTCTGTCAACAAATGACGATTATTAAAAATTTCGGTTTCCACAGTTGCATTGGAAATCGACCGAATCATTAAAATTTTGTCTCCTAAAAATTTGTTGTTTAATATTACAAAAAATTCGAATTTAATTTCACCCGCAATTGCTCGTACTAAATATCCATCTGTAAATGACATAATCGGTAAATTCGTGACCAGGGTAAATAATAAATTAAATCAACGAAAAAATTTTTTTGAGACAATTTTTTAAATGAATGTGAACAAAAAATTAGTGATCTTGCCTATACGGGAATTATTTTTTTGCTTCTCGAGAACAAACGTAGACATGTACTTTCGAGCGATTATGAGACGAAGAAAAAATTGATAATCGATCCGATCGTTTTTCACAGCGATTGCGAAGCGACGTCAAAGTAGCTCGGATAAGAAAACCTCCGCGGTGTCAGAGGCTCGCTCGTACTTCGTACTGGTGTATCAGGAGCTTGTCTTTCTTATCCGTGAGACGAGAAATAACGTCTCGAGATGGGGTGATTGCCGGTTGCATCGCAACAATTCGTTAAACAAATATGCGCGTTGGAATCGCTTCAAGTTTTTTGCGCATCGCATCACACTAGACAATTGCCCCGTCGTTTGTCAATGACTTTGAAATTTATGCAGCTGTTCGTTAAACGGTGAATTCACCTTTTTTTCTTCGACTTCTCATTGTCCACAGGAAGCGAGCCAAGGTGACAGCGACTTGTTTTTTCGCACCGTTGAACCATCATAAATTCTCAAAAAAAAAATAAAAATCGAAAAAAAAAAAAAAAAAATAATTCACTATTTAAAAAAATGGTCACCCTCGCACGCTGCACTAGGCAGCTGGCTGGAGCGTTGGGAAGTGGCTCGAAGCTTCTTAGGTCGAGGACCGTCAGGCACGCCTCCCAAGCCGTCGCCAAATGCAAGATCATCGAGGGTAACAACGGCGAGAGGATTTTTACATCGCCTTACGGCGAGGTCGAAGTTCCGTCCATGACGATCCCCGAGTACGTCTGGGCGAACCTCCAACAATGGCCCAACAGCGTCGCCCTGGTACGTTTTATTCATTGACGGATGTCGATCGTAATGCGTGAACTCTTTTTTTTTTTTTTTGTTTAATTTTTAACTTCGATGGTGAACAGGAGTGCGGCATAACAGGAAGAAAATTCACATACAGCCAAGCGAGAGACGCCTCGAATTGGGTAGCGAGAAGCTTGATTAATTTGGGCCTGCGTGAGGGTGACGTAATTGCGATAATATTGCCGAACTATCCCGAGAGTGCTATAGCATTTTTGGGGAGTCTCGAAGCCGGCATCGTCGTCACAACTGTCAATCCGTTCTACACAGTCGGTGAGCAAAAAAAAAAATTATTGAGGTAAATTTTTGTGGACGAGTGTTTTCGTTGAATGTCCACACTTTTTTTTTTGTTTTTTCGCTACCGCAACACAACAGGGGTTCGACGTATCGCTGATTTGACGATGGCGGGTAAAACAATAAAAATTTGCATCACGATTCGTGATAACGGGCATGTGAGATAATCGAAATCGACGTGGGCGCGTACTTTGACCGTTGAACGATACCCCAATTCTTCAATCGGGTTATCTTATCATTTGACAACTACGATTTGTCGTTTGATTTCGAAAAACAAACAAACGCCGATAAATTCAAATGTGTTTTTATCGGCCGAGTTCGAGCGTGCTGACATTGCATTTCTGACATTGGCTATTCGGATCAAAAACCGTTCCATATTATGTAATGTCAATAAATTCACTGCTACTACTAATATTTAAAAAAAATTATTTTACTTGTCGTTTATATTTTATAAAAAAATTTTCAGACGAGATAACGAAACAGCTGGTGAACTCTGCCGCGAAAGCCGTAATCACGTCCGCCGAGATAGCGCCGGCAGTTTTGGCCGCCGCGAAAACTTGTCTGCCGGCAAACGCTCCTAAAATCGTCGTCGAAGATGGAGTCTGTGAAATTCCGGAAGGAACTATACCTTTCAAAGTAAATTGACGAGGAAACGATTTGGAAAAAAAAAAAAAAAAAAAAAAAAATTCCATGATTAATTCTGACCATTTTTTTTTTTTTTTTCAGGATCTCATCACACGAGGCAAGAATTTACCGAAATTACCTGAGACGAAGCGAAATGCTGACGAACTCGCGGCGCTCCCATACTCAAGTGGGACAACTGGTCTACCGAAAGGAGTCGAACTTACACACAGAAATATCGTGTCCAATATCGTTATGGTCTACAACAGTTTGGACGCAAAAATATTCGAGAGTAAGAACGGAACATTTTTTTTTTAATAAACACATACCAATATTTCTGACAAATTAAAAAAAAAAAAAAATCTAACAACGTCCTCGTTGACAGATAATTGCAAAAATTTATCGTGGAACGATTGAAATGTATAATTCTTGCTTATCCGGAATCCTCATATTTACTAAATATGTCCTCATCGAAATTAACAAACGTCGTACGCTTTGACGAGAATGACGTGTCCGAGACGACCTTTGAAGCCATTAAATTTCGTCGAATCACGACGGGCGACCAAAGGTCCCACATCGTAGTCACTTTCATTTGAAATTCTTGACTGCCCGCGGCGGTGAAAGAAGGAGAATTATGCATTTTAATGAAACCCCCCCCCCAATTTCGTTGATTTCGTTCTCTTCAGTATTTTATTTTCATTGAATGCATGGTATTGAAAAAATCTCTCACATATCGAACTTTTATTTTTCACTGTACATAATTCCACCATTAACCATTAACCCATTACCGCTACCACCATATTTTAATTCAGCAAAATTATAATTAATTTTTTTAAAAACAAAGTCCAATATCGTGGATCAAAATTATTCCACTGCTCGCGTCATGTCGATTAATTACAATTTCAAATTTAATTAAAGTACTATAATTAATTTACGCTTTTCTTCAGATAGCCGCAACGACGTGATACCAACCTTTCTACCACTGTTCCATATTTACGGCATGAACGTCATAATGCTCCCGAGATTGTCCATTGGTTCTAAATTCGTTACGCTGCCAAGATTTACTCCGGAAAATTTTATCGGCCTTCTGGAGAAGCACGAGGTAAGATAGGTTAGAAAAAAAATACCATCTAACGGTCCTGTTGACTGGCGGTCATTCAAAAGACCTCGAACTTGACTTGTCCTCAAAAACGTCCAGAGACGTTCCCTAAGTTTTTTTTTTTACATCCCGGAATTTTTTTAATCTCCGGTAATTTATTAGCATTTTATTGCAGCGTAGCTTAATACTGAACAAGTTGTTTTTTTTATTCGCTTTTTTTTTTTTCTCGACATTGGAACAATAAAAAATTGTTCGAATTCCTACACCGGAAATCATTGAAAAAAGTGTAATTAAATTTTTAATTTTTTTTTTTTTCCTCGTAGGTCACACAATTATTTTGCGTCCCGCCGATCCTTCTGTTTATCGCAGCATCGCCGCACGTGAAGAAAGAGCATTTCAAGAATCTACTGTCGATATTCAGCGGCGCTGCGCCTCTCGCTAAAATGGACGTCGACCGTGTCTTCGAAAAATTCGGAACCTCCGACTCGAATTTGAGGTTTCTTCAGGGCTACGGTATGACCGAGTGCTCGGGAGTTACGTTTCTGGAGTCGTCGAACAGCAAGTACTCGAGTATCGGTCGTCCGATTTGCAGCTCCACGGCGCGTCTCGTCGATCCGGTGACGAATCGCGATTGCACCGCGCCAGGTCAGACCGGCGAACTTTGGGTCAAGGGTTCCCACTTGATGAGAGCGTATTTGAAGAACGAGGACGAAACGAAACACACGATTCAGGACGGTTGGCTGAAAACCGGCGACATCGCCTACTTCGATGACGATCACGATTTTTTCATAACCGACAGACTCAAGGAACTCGTCAAAGTCAAGGGTTTTCAAGTACCGCCCGCCGAGCTCGAGGGTATTTTGCGAACGCATCCGGACATCGATGAAGCCGCCGTCGTCGGAATACCCGACCCGAGATGCGGCGAAGTTCCGAAAGCCTTTGTCCTGCTCAAGGAAGGAACCAGTCCTTCGGAGGAAGACGTGCAAAATTTCCTCAAGGGCAAAGTATCCGAGTACAAAGAACTCAAAGGTAAAATTTTTTAATTCAGGAGGTAAAAAAAAAGTCTCGTCAAGTTTTAAAATTCGTGGATTCAGCCGAAATTTTTCGTTTCTTGTGTTTCTGACGTCTTTTTTTGCTTCTGTCAAGGTGGAGTTACGTTCGTGAAGTCAATCCCAAAAAATCCATCTGGCAAGATTCTTCGCATCAAAATTAAGGAAATGTATTTGAAATGAGGCTGAGGACTGGACCGAAGGTTGGATGTATACGAGGGTTAAATTTATCTGGAACACGACGATTGGGCCGAGATGCACATTGCAGACTACACCGAAGAGACGAAAATTCGAGGTTTAATCGTGATGGAATCGTAGTGGATTAATATCTCGACGTCTCATTATAGATGAGATTAATTTTCTATAAATAAAGAACGATGATTTTTCCAAAGTTTTATATAAAAAAAAAAAAAAATTCCAATTTTTATTCTCAATTCGCATCATCCTGTGAAAATTTACCTGAATTTCTATTAGCAATTGTTAACAATTAATCATACACACAATTTTGCCACGGACTTTGCGAGATGTAGAATTTTTTTTTTTTTATTTGAAAAAAAAAAAAAAAAAAAAAAAATTCAAATTTCCCGACGGTTTTCACGTTTGTCAGAATTTTCGAGTAGCTTTCTCCAGGTGAAACCCAAAAACGATGAAATAATTTTCTCATTGACTATTCGTAAAGCCGATAAATTATTTAGTCTCACGTGCAAATAAATTTGCATCTTTTTCCACGATAGTTACGTTCAATTAATCTCTTCGATTAACAATATTGAAAAATGTATCCCTCGGCATAAATATCTCGTCATTAGAGCGACGAGTACAATGCTCACCTCATTAGTTTCGTCTCGCTTTGTCACGCGAGGCAAAGCCGTGCGAGGCGCATCGTCGTAGAGAAAAAAAAAAAAAAAAAAAAAAAAGAAGAAAACAACGCCGGAAGATATTAGCCTGTTTCGCCTCGCCTCGTTCGTTCGCGCTAATTGCGCTTCTTGAATAAGGCACGAAAGAAGATCCCGTCGACTGCGAAGCCCGAGAGTCCCTGAGGGACGAGTGCGCGCACATACACACCCTCTTTGTCTTAGAAAAATGTTTTCTTTCATCGAATGTTATACATGAACTACTCTCGTTGGACTGTATGCGGAGTAGAGAAAAAAAAAAAAAAGAAGAAGTTACACCAACGATGATGCGAGATGTTTATCTCTCCGGTGTGTTTACTCTGAGAAAGAATTCGGTTTCTCGCTCTCGTCATAACCGCGAGGCGAAAAAAACCACGGAATAACCTACGGACGTGACGATTTTTCCGAGTCCACTAGAGAAGGAAACTTTATAAAAATAAAAATATAATAATTTAAAAATTCGAAAAACGGTATGGAGAATTAATTGTAAATAGGGGTGCCATAAAAGAATTATATATATATGTATATATATATGATTGGAAAATGGATGTGGGAGAGATAGGGAGTGAGAAATAGGGACGACGTATGCCTCGAAGGAAAGTGCTTATAAATTTCTACGCGCGCGAGAAAAGCTAAGCGAAAATATTTAAAAAAAAACAAAAAGTCGGGGGACTTTTTTTGTTTATTTAAAAAAAGACACGTGAGCCCCGAGGGCGGAGGGTGAGAAGGTTCGAGGCTGTGACGAGTTTACGGGAAATTCACAAAGAAAGTGTGGATTAAGAGAGAAAATGGAAAAAAAAAAAAAAATTAATAACAGCCTTGGACGGAGAATTATTTTGCGAGAATATTCAAAGGCCCGCCTTTCCGCGCGTGGATAATTAGTAAGGGCTAAAAGTCCACTCCGGCGAAGGGCTTAAAGAGTTATAATCAAAGTGGAGGACCGCGGGATGTACGGGACTAAATTAAGTGGCGAAACACGAGTAAAAAGACGTCACCATTTTTATAATTTCGCGCTCGGTATTCTACGTGAACAAAAAAAAATTTAATAAATAGAAAAAAACATCGTAAATTTTGAGAGGGCTTTTCCGGCTTTATTAGCGCTGTGATTGGTATTTGCTCGTGGTAAAGCCGGCAACTATTCCCGAGAAATGTTCGCCGTAGCGTAAAAAAAAATCTGTACGAATATTCAGTTTTTTTTTTTTTTTTTTTTTTTTTTTTTTTTTTTTTTTCGGATCCTCGCGTTATTTTCCGGACCGCTAAGGGGGGTGCGAGACGGGGGGATTGAAAAATAGATAAATCGTGCCTCGAAGATAAAGCTCAATGTCTTGTTATCGCATGTCGCTAGTAGGATTCATTCCCCCTTTTTTTCCCCTCGGGTGCTCTCCACAGTCCTGCGTGACGAATTTTTCATCGGTCGCAGGGCGATAGAAGCCCTCCCGGAAATGGAGCGAGTCGCGCGGAGCGACATCGTAATTTCCGGTGTACACGAGCGTTCGCCGACTTCCTTGTGGCTCGTGAGGGGAAAAAAAAAACGACGAAAAAAAAAAAAAATCATCGACAATGTGATGTACCAAAGCCACTGAGAAGGGAACAGAGCAAAGGACGTTCTCGAGACAAATCTTGCGTCGCCCAATATTTTCCACGTCTACTTCGTATCGACAACTCCAGTCGAAGAGCTTTTAGTTGGCCTCATTAGTGGCCAACTAAAACGTCGTATGTCGTCATCGCTCCACGTACTCATCCTCAAAGTCCGACAAGAAAAACGAGTAATCCTCCTTTCATTTTCTCTACTCCGAAACCTCATCGGTAGAAATAAAAATAAAAAATTGCGCCGTTCGTACCTTCGACCTCTAACCATTTCTAGTGATGCGTCGGTAAATATTTTCGCGAGTCACAAAATGTACTCCAATAGAATAGTAATAATAATAAAATTATGTTGGGTGAAAAATACAACCGCTGTTTATATAATACCAATTATTATAAAAATAAATAATTACATATAGCAATTACAGAACACGTAAAAAACGTTTTTAAATGATAAATAATAATCTCCAGTTTCCAACTCTCGACCCATCAATGCAAAAGCGAGGAAGTTTCAGTTGAAATTCGTACGACGGAGCAGGAAAGAAGCGGCTGTGTGAAAAAAAAAAAAAAAAAAAAAAATTATTTGGGAGAAAAAAAGCGGCAGAGGAGGGTGCGTGGGTCAACGGGAATGGGTTTTTACACGGTCTGTGAACCGGCCGATCGCTCCGTTCGCATAATAAAATTCTTTCCTCGGAAAATAAAAACAACCGGTGTCATCGTAGCGTGAATCCGTCTCGGATGCTCCTGGGATATTTTGTGTCATCGGCGGGGCGGAAGATAATCTATGCACGGCTCAGGCTACGCGGTGATAAAGCTGTTGCCGGTCTCTGGGTTGAACGTTAAAGGCAACCCTCCTAACTCATCACCCATCCCGAATCTGTTTACCGGCTTGGAAAGATCTTTCCGCTTCCCCACGCCGAAGCAACTTCGATGGCTTCGTCGTGAGCGAAATCTTCGCCTCCGTCTTTCGTTTCGTCGTTTATACGAACGGTTTAATTTACGGAAGTTATCGTGTCAATCTCACTGCGTGGCCGGAAAGACCCGACGTTTTCACGTGCAATCGAGCAATTATCTGAAACGTGTTTTTTTTTTTTAATCGAAATACCTTTCAAAAAGGAAGAACGTCAGATATTTAAGGCATGAAAATTGAAAAAAAATCAAGGTGAATTACTCCAATAAATCTTTTTTTTCTAACCGAGAATATAAAAAAAAAAAAATCAACTCAATAAACAAGCAACCACCACGGAATTAAACCACATTGACATGTGGAAATTTCGACAGCCCCGGAGTCTTTAACACCCCCCCGTAATAAATTCCCAACTTATGAATCTTTGATGCAGCCCCGCAGTGGAAAAAGCACGAGTTCGGTCAGACGCGAACCTCTCTCGGCTCCCGAGAGACATTGGCCTATATTTTTGTTCTTATATATGTATATATATATATATATTTATTTATTTTGCAGAACAGACCCACGAATCTTTGAGAATTCGCCCGCTTTTTTTTGTTTCTTCTTGAGAGGTTTTTGCCCGAATCCACAAAATCACAAGAAAAGGGAACAGATTCAACAAAAATTCTTATCGGCCTCCCATGCTCTCAATTTTTCGGCTCCGATAGGCGCGTGTACGAATCAACATTTGGAACTCCATGCTGACTGACTGACAGTCCCAATGGGGTGGCATCGGGCGGGGGGGTTGCGCGGGAGAAAAAGAGCCGGCGAACACGGTCCACGGCGTTGATTGGTACATCCGGTCGGGTGTCCCGACGGACGTTCGGACGTCGGACTGTGAAACGCTGCCGGTTCGAGTCGCGCCCGTTCGTGAGACACACGCTTCGCCGCGTAAAATTGGAATACAAACGCGCGCATCAAGCCAGCTTTCCCCGTTCCCGGAGATTCCAATTAAAAATATTCAACCCGCACGCGCGCTACCTCACCCGTATAACCCGAGAGCTGTCCACCCTGTCCGTCACTGACGCGTGCTGCCTTCTGTTTTATCTCTCTCCTTCATTTTTATTTTTATTTTTATTTTTATTATTCAAAATAATTTGTTTCTTTTTAGTCGCTCCTCGTTCCGTCCAGCGGAGAAACGAGCACCATTTTTAATATATATACGCGTATATTTTTTTTTTAATCTCTCGACGAACGGCTCGCATTAATCATGCATTTGACAAGTGCCGGACGCGGCATAACACAGGAACTATCTCTGCTTCGCTCCATCGTCAAAGCTAAGCCCGATATTGAAATTCGTTTTTTTTTTTTTTTTTGTCCCATTTTTCTGTGCAGAAGGCTCTCGAATTTTCAGCTTTGTCCTCTTTTTGTTCGCACTTTGAGGATATTTTGTTTCTAATGGGAAGGACCGCTTCCCTTTGAGCGTTTCCTTTTTTGTTTTTTTTTTTTTTTTTTTTTTTCTATTTTTGCAGATGAAAGTCGGCGCGTTCAATTTTTTTTTTTTCTCCGCCGGACTTTTAGTGGACCTGGCGCGGTGCTGATTATAGTCTCGCCCACGAGTCCACGCTTTCGATAGCTCCGCCCGAATCTCCTTTGTAATTAGCGCGAGCCTCGAGTCTTTACGAAAAAAAATAGACCATACACTTTTTGTTGATAAAAAGTTCGTTTTATTCATTGATAGCTTGGAAAAATGCGTTACGTCAAGTCTATGCGTAAGGAAGAATTAATCTCACTGACATTTCGAGAAGACAATTGATTTTGTAATTAAAAAAAAATAGTCTCTATGGTACGCAGAAAATCGGTTCTGTTGCCAATGACTGGACGACTGCGTCGAAACATCCTTGATCGACGTTTCGGGGCTCTGTATCGATGCCACTCGGCTCTCGTCTTCTCTCGACCGCCCCTTCTGCACATATCGCAGTCGCGAACACCAGAAGAGCCAATGTGTCATAAACGAGCTTGCGAACATACGCCCTTGTGATATTAATCACACGATATATCCAGCGAATACGGACGATGGAAGAAGCCACGGCTCGGTGGTGCTCGTTGAATAATCTATGAGGACAGTGACACGGGAGAGGTTGGAGGACCAGAGCGCTAAGCTGGAGGGCCGCTGGCGCTTCTGTCGCTGCCGGATGGGAAAGCTCTATTTTCGTGGGAGCAGCCCTGTCGCTAAAACGTCGCCCAGTATTCTCTTTCTGGCCTCTCGACTGACCCAGTCGAAAAAGCTCATCGCGAACGAGAGCGAATTTTCCTAACCCCTCCACGCTCCGAGTCATTCGGTTCCAGGGGGAAAAACATACAGTCGGGGGGGGAATGAGAATCGCTAAGTCGGAGCGAAAGTCCCACTGGCGCCAGGGTGCTTGCGCCCCGACGTCGCGGCGCCTTCATTGTTTTCCCGTCGGTAAACTTTTCGCGAGTTTATATACGGAAATAAAAAAAAATAAATAGAAATAAAATTGAAAGATTTTACGTTGAGGTTTAGTGGACGAAGCTACGATAGGAAGCTCGATGCAAAAGGCCGATGTCGCGTCCGCGACGTCAGCGAAAGCGAGTCGAGCGAACGATCCGATATAGTTGCACAGGACGGCCCGGTGAGTAGTAATCCGCGGGAATTTATTAACTCGAACTCGATACGGAACGAATAAAATGAAATTTATGAAAACCGTAAAATTCGCGTATAGTTTTTCCCAACTTCTGACGAAGAGAAAAAATCCTTAGAACTTTTATTTCTCACTTTCAATTCTACACCAACGTATTTTATTAAAAACAAAAACAAAAAAATCAAACATTATTCGGGCTAGTTTTCATGAATTTAAAATTCATGAAAACGAGCGCGAAAAAAAATTGTGAAAATTTTTTTTGCGCCGATTTTCATGATTTGAAATTTCATGAAAAACTAGACGAAAAAAAAAAAAAATTGAACATTATTTGGGCTAATTTTCATGAATTTCATCAGCCCCTCGTCGCCAATATTTCCATCAACGAATTATCACGGCTCTCCTCCACTTTTCATTAATCCAACTAAAAACCCTTCATCGAGACTTCGCTCCGGCCTAACCTCGGTTTTTTCATCGCTAAGCCTCGCACCCGAACATTGGCTCTCCGACACGTTTTTTTTTTCCCCTCACCAACCCTCCATCCCTCTCCGCCCCTCTCGCCATTCCATCCATCCACCTCCATTTTTTTTCCTTCACCCCTTCGCTCACTCTGTCTCTCCGTCGCCGTCGTACTTCGAGACTTCGCTCCAAACTCCGCTCTCGCTCATCGCCTCTCTCTTTCACCCTCGCGAACCACCCTCACCGAGGATTTTTTATCGCGCTCGCTCCGATCCGCGAGTCCCGACGGCCGAGCGCGACCTCGACTCACCCCCTTCGCCTCTCGCAACCACCACGCCGGATGCCGTCGTCCTTCTCCCGACCCGGCGTCGCTGCCGCGGCCGCTGCCGCCGCCGCCGCCGCCGCTGCTACAGTGCCGCGCGCCACCGCCGACGGCCACGGGGTGAGCTACACCCACCCATGCAACCCTTCCGAGGCTCAGTCGTCCGCGCACCCTCTGACGGAGAGGGTGGCTTGTTTCGGTGACGAAATTTCATCCACCTCGGCAATCGGCCTCGCGGCACTCGATCGGTGCGCAAAATTCCCGCGACTTCCGTTTTGGTGACCGAGGAGGCACTTCGAGGACTTCCGGGAGAGTTCTCAGCGTCGGAGCGCACATCCGGTCAGCCTTGAGCCCGGAAGAGCTCGCCGAGAAGAGAAGAAACGCTGATAAACTGCCTCGTCACTGTCGCATGTGAGTAGAGCGGATATCGAAAGATTTTTTTTTTTTTTTTTTTTTTTTCTTTTTTTTTTTCATTTCAATGAAGTTTCTTTATATTTTCAATCGGATAAGTATTGACGAGAGCGAGGTGGAGGATCGATCGAAAACGCAAACACCTGTCGCTCGGGGATGGTATCGAGGTCGAGAAATTTCGAGATAATCGTGATCGACGAAGGAAAAGGACGAAATTTTTATTTCGGAGCACGGAAATGCATGGATCAGTGGAAAATATAAATTGGGGTTTCGGAGGGTTAATTGGTGGAGCCGGGGCTTCGAGGACGTCTGAAATAGTTGATTAGTCGCGTTAGCGCGGTTTACACGCTTCTCCCGAGCGAGACGAAAGACGGTGATAGAAACTCGAAGAAAAAACGAACGATAATGGGGCTTGTGAGGGTTGAAAGAAATGAAATGAACGAAAATAGAGGAGTTCGGAAGGAGAAAAAAAAAGGAGAAAAATCGTATAAATGAAAACCGCAAAAAGCGTCACTGGGAATGACTGCAGCGGCGAGTCGTTCGTCCGGGCTATCTCGCGCGTGACGTGCCGTGTAGACACGTGTGTCGCGCACAGACAGTGACGATCCTGCACACGACCAAACAACCCCGTACACCGGCATAAGTTTCCGCAATAAAAACGTTGAAACCGGACTACCGGCTTTAACGTTCGAGGCGCAAGAATGATGTCGAACGATGCACCGAGCGAGCCACAATGAATACGTGAGACAGAGAAGGATCTTTTTTCTTTTTTTTTTTTCGCGAAATAATACCTCGGTTTGTTTCGTGAAAAAAAAAAATGAAAACAAAAAAAATGAAAAAAAAAAAAAAAAAAACAAACAAACGAAGCTTGAAAAAAAGTTTCGATGGCATTGTTCTCGAGGCGTTTGCGAAGTGAGTGTCGAGGCATTTGCGGTATTCGAGCGATAACATCACTCGATGCCCTCTTAAAAGTTTCAGAGCCCATTTTTTAAACAATTATTCCCATGGGTTTACAGCCATGGAAATACGAAGAGAGCGTTGAAATGAAATGCGTGAGCTGAATGATAATTCCCACGGGACGATGAGAATAACGAGGATAAAAAAAATAAATAAATAAAAAAACACGCTCGGTGGGAAAGCTCGAGTGGAGGATTTCGCTTGACGTTGATAATTGGTCTGATACGGTAGAGATTCTTTGGTCGGCTTAACTGCCATGGTTTACCTCTTCGGTGAATACCGAGTTTGGTGGTGCTGACTGATAAAGACGGTAACTCAAGCGGTATTCGTGTAATTTTCGGACAGTTGTCGCTTGATTTTTGCGGAGTATTCGGAAAATATTTTTTGGCGGTACCGAAGTAGAATTTGTGCAGGATTTACGAGGTACTTGGGTAATATTCCGGCGGTATTCGCTCGGTATTTTTGATGCATTCGTGCGGTATTTGGTTGCTATTTCACTTGCGTGGTATTCACAGTCGGTCCGGGGTGAACCACGATAGGCTAAATACTTTTATACCGCCACGATGAATTTCCATGGGCTGAATATAAAAGACAACTTTTAGTGATATTGAATAAATTCATTTTTTTATTTGTCTTCGGGCCGCAAAAATTATTCTCGGTTTGTTTACCTCGTGAATTTTGATGGTGTATCCATGCAAATCGGATTCGCGGAGGGTCGGAATCCATATACATAGAGGGGCTTACTCTTCACTCACTCGGCTTTGTCGTCGATTTCGGGATTCTCGTATCTATAAAATTTGTCACGATACAAACGTGAACGCACGTTCTCGGATTCGAATAAATCGTAAACAGAGACGAGTACGATTTTTCAATTTATAATTTTTCAAGAACGAATTCATAAATTTTGGGACATCGCAACGGTTTGGTACAAGCAATTTTTCGCGGTAAAATGATGAATTCGTTCGATCAATCGACGCCAACAATTTACATGTTCGATGGGAGTAAAATAAATCACGTAAAAGCAGATGATAATTCGGAAAATTAAAGTACACGGCTAAAAATGAAGGTCGGAGTATTCGGATGACCTCCCGATGACACCGTTTTTATTGAGTCCGATTAAGCTCGTCGAATTCACAATAAAATATGAAATTTATGAAAACGCACGCGGGTCGCTGTGTGAATCGAACTGGAAATATTGTTCACCCGTGGGAGCCGAAACGATCCACCGATCAACGTTTTTTCGTGCGTAACTGCGCGAACGACTGGCCGCGCCGAAACTATAAAGCTCGATTGGTGAAAGGCTTCGCCATCGTTCCATTTTTTTCTTTTTTTTTGCTCCAGAATTTTTACGATTACGACGTTTTTTTTTTTGGTTTTTTTTTTTCATAAAATTTTTTTTTTTTTTTTTTTTTTTTTATCATCGACACTTTTTTGTCATTTTCCTTCGCGCATTTTCTTCTTACGTGTCGCTGTGTACTCTGCACGGGGCCGGCGACCGGTGTGGCCGGCATTTCGGAAAAAACGCTTCCTTAGCGAGAGCTTAGAGGGAAAAATTCGATTTCTCTTGCGGTTCGCTCGAGAGGATACCCTCGAACACGAGTTCTCCTCGTCCCGTAGTCGTCGTCGTTTGCTTCGAGAGCTTTTTCTTTTTCAACCCCCCCCCCCTCACCACCCCTCCCCCCCCCACCCTTCTGACCCCTGCCACAACCCCGTTCTCTCGCGATTCAACGTCTACTTTTCTCGAGATATATTTCTACTCGTTTTTTATGGGGCGTTGAACGACTCGTGATTTACAAGAGACCCTTTTAACCGGCCGTCCATGAAGAGTGTCTCTCACTCATATTTCTCGCGCTACGTCCAAACGCGGACCACTCAGTCCTCCCCTTTACCCAACTCGTGCAAAACCTCGAGTACACAACTTCCGCGTTTGTTTACTCGAGGGAAATTTCATTTTTGTAAATAAATACGTACTTCGGTGCGGAATGGGAGGGGGGGGGGGGTTGGGGTAGTATGGACCACTTCGTAATCCAGCGGACTTGGACATGCGACTGAAATATCGAATATTTCACGAATTATGACGCGGTTTTTCGCGTCTCGAAAAATGTTTAATATTCGGATCTTGGATAAAATAATGGTGATTGGGTGAGAGAGCGGAGAAAATTGGGATAATGAGACAAATAAAATTTTTCCAATTACTCGTGTATGATGGCGAGCTTGAAATCCGGATATATCGTTGGGGCAAAATGGGGCATCCCAAAATTATTGGAAGAATAAATTTAATTCACATATTTATTAAAAAAAAAAAGATTATTCCATAATAGTCGTTGGTCAATTTAAATGCTAATATTTTTTTGGAGTCACCACATTATTATTATTTTATTGAAACTCATCGCGATTATTTTCCTAATGTCGAAACCATCTCGGGTCAATCTCCACCCTCGTCGAATCGGGACAGAGCTCTCGCTTTCGGAGTCGCTTCGCAATATTCGAACGTCACGAAGCTCCCTAAAACCCTGTCCCATTAAGACCGTATAAATTTAGGCCGAGCGTGAGAGAAATAATCATAACTCGGCGGGATATCGCAGGCGAGAAGAAATCGGAGGGCAGAGATGAGCCTTCGCAAAGGGATGAGCGAGCTCGTACGAGGGAAAAAAAAAAAAAAGAAGATGATAGTCCATATCTTCGGGTGAGGCCGGTGACTTTCAGCGCGACGGGTCTGACCCTCCCTTGGTTCCGCACTAAACCGGCAAGGGTGAAAAGAAACCCTGAAAGACTTTCGTCGCGTCCGCGGCGCGAAAGTCTGACGGCCAGGGGAGAATAAGCCCCGGATCCGAATAGCGGGGGGAAACGTCTGTAGGGAGCGGGGGAGGGAGGGGGAGGGGGGCAAAACAGACCAGCCATAAACATAAGATTTTTTTTGTTTTTTTTCGTGTACGCGAAGTTACGTTAATAATTCTATTGACAATTTTGGTGTTTCGGGAGAAAATTTCAATTTAAAAAAAAATGGTCCACGATTATGTCAAAAATCAATAGACTTGTGTCGCGAAAAATCCACGACTCGTAATATGTATGTGTGAATTCGAAGGTGGTCAAGGTACCGAAAAAATGAATAGGAAACACGGAACGAGCTCGGCGCGGGTTTTCGAAATTTTTCTGCCTCTCGTGGATCGTCCATTTTACCCCGTTGTTAATTGTTTCGGGGCTGGTCCATTTTGCCCCGCGTACTCATCTAGCCCCACGCTCCCATATCTTTCGTCGCGGAAGCTTCGGAGTAGGGCGTCAGCCAGACGGAATTGAATGTCGGATAGCCCGAGTGTGTTCTCCGCACGGGGCCCTCTTCTGGTTCAACTTTCTCCTTCTCCGGCGTCCTAGTTGTTAGTATGGATAAGGTAAGCTGCTCCGGAATAAGCTCCTCGTGCGTACGTTGCAAAGAGGCTTTTCTCCGGGACTCCGTGCCGCGCGACGACGAGAAACACGACCGAGAGGAGAATCGCGGAGGACGGCGAGACACACCGGGGGTTTCTCGACGTTCTGCGCCCATGCCGGGGGGGGGGGGGGGGGGGGGGTTGAGGCATTCCTCGAAGAGAGGGGACGAAAGCTTGGGGAAGAGCTAACGGGTATATGCATCTTCTCTTTACTATCCTCGTCCGCCACGTTTACTTGTTAGTCGCGGTCGTTATTCACGGAATACACTGCGACAAGGTGCATTTACCTATTTCCGAGCAGAAGCAACCCCGGGCAACTTTCTGTACACCCTCGCCGAGGCTTACCTCGCATCGACGGGTTACAAAGATAACGGCGCTTGTTTACAAACCTGAGGGCCCGTCTCTCTCTCTCTCTCTCTCTCTCGGAGCTTTACGGACTTTAAGGTGGTTCCGAGGTATCGCATATTCGAGGAACCTCGATGAATTTCGAATTTCGAAAGATTTTTTTTTTTTTTTTTTTTTTTGGATTGTAATAAAAGGGTATTATTATTCGATGTGGAGGAACCACGAGGAATGTGAGATATTTTTGCTGGATTTTTCAAAATTATTCTGTGTAATAAAAAAATCGTGGCTTCAGCAACACCTCGAAGAATTCGTGGTTGAATTTTTCACGTGAGCTTCGAAGTGAGGCGTGAATGAAATGTAACACGTACGCGGGTTACCGATTTTTAATTTTTATATTTTTCATTATTCGATGTACGACAGTGTGTCGGTTTTGAGAGAAGAATCTCATTCGTTTAAATTTAACGGCTCATCCTCGACGCGTCGCGACCTTCGCGGAAGCGACCCTTTTCGAACCTCTGTTCAACTTTTTGCTCTTTTGCCAGCGTTTTTCTTTAAATTACGTTGTACTCTGTGAGGCAACAACGGGGTAGCGGTGAGAGAAAGAGGTGAGCTCGAAGGAAAATAAAAATATGGAGCAAAAAATGAAACGAGTTTTCGCGCTGCGTCGAGCAACGTGCATACGTGGGGGAGAGCGAGAGAGCACAGGGGTTGCACAGGCCGTTTGCTCGACAGAGCGTGAGCGCGGTACGCGCGTGTTTACCCCTTTAACGTCGAGTGCCCCGTGCGAGAGGGTCGGACCTGGGTAGCGAGGCAGGAGAGGGTTAGATAATACGAAGTGCCACACCGTTTTTTTTTTTCTCCCGGAAAAAGACTCAACCTCTGCGCTTCTCTCGCTCTTTCCCGACTCGACTGTGAGCCAGCTTTCCCCACCTCCTCGCCCTTGCGCCTTCCCGAGCTTTGTTCCGCGGACTGTAACGAGCTTCTTGCTGCGACACAAGCTCCCACGGCATTCCTCGATTAGGAAATCTCACTTCTTGCTTTTCCAATCTCTTTTTTTTCCCTACACGAAAAAAATTAAGAAATCAATATTTCGTAATTAAAAATCAATAAATCAACTATACAGTCATCTTGATTCTGATATTTTTCCATTGAATTATTTTTTTATTTATTTATTTATTGGTACAAAATGCCGAAACAATTATGAGGACCAGGAGCGAACAATTTTTTTTTTCAAGTTCAGAAGCAACTTCGCAATTTGATTTCGATTCGCTGTTAAGCTCAAATTGTCAAAAGTGAATCCCGGATTTGATCTCACTGCTGCAATAGGACAATCCGCTTGCCGAAGCCCCTCTCTGTGGTTTTCGCTCTCCGGACTACGCTTTCGAATAACCAAAATCATCCTTTAAATCCCTTAAATCACACTGAAAACCCCACGGACGAACTTTACGGTCTCGACGAGGCCGAGGGAAGATTATAACACCCACGGAATTTATAACAAACAAACGTACTTCGTCACGTTGATAATAGCATTTATCCACAAATTTTCGAGCTCGTTTCTATTATTTTATTATTCATCACATTATCCACTCATTTATTTTTATATTGATCATTTTATAATTACATAATTGTGGAATTTTATTTGTTTGCCTTCGGCTCTGCAACACTTTTAATCCAGGTAACTGGTACGAAAAAAAAAAATTTATTCTCGGTCCTCCGGCACATTTTTTTCTCTCCGATGCGCTCCAATTTTTCAAAGTTCTTTCTCTCCGTCTGGCCTCCTGAACCGAAGAGAATCTTAAGTATCGACGAGCGGAAAGTTCGGTTCGACCAATCACGCTCACGGCAAAGCCTCATGAGTACTCACACACATCCACATAGACGGGCACTCGCGAAAGGGCGGGGATGTAAGGGGAGGGTTTTCGAACTAAACGCGAAGTAATCTTGCATTAGCATAATCTCTCGCGGCTGAGAGGATCTTTGTAGCTGCTGAGCTCTCCTCTTCGCTGGGGCACGGCGTGCTCGGTGTTTGCCTCGACACCCCGCTTCATCCAGGCCCGAACCATCCCGATATAGTTTGAGGAACAGAGAGAACGTCATCCAAAGCTTCTAACGGTGCTTCAACCTTCGGGGTTTACATATTCCAGCGGATTCCACGCTAAATTTACCGCCAAATCGTACGAATATAGTAAATCCCATAAAGCGCCCGAACAACTCTATTCGCATCTCCAGTTTACGCTTCACGGGAGAAGCTCTCGTTGAAGCTTTGTAACAAAAAAAAAAAAAAAAAAAAAAAAAAAAGATAAAAAAATATAGCGAGAAAAAAACAAAGCGGAATAAAATTGGCCGCCTATTCATCAACTCGGCTTAACCCACGCTAGGTTTGCGCACTCGAGCGTAAACAATGCCAAGCTTTAGTGCGCTCACAGCTAGTCTTCCTCTATCTATATCCATCCGTCCGTCTGTGCCCAGACAACTATAACTGCCGAACGCATTTACTTCCAGGTCGAAAAAAAAGCTGTTCGATAAAAATATTTCACAACTATATCGCGCCCGGGCGTGTGTACGATAACGAGTTAAATTTCCCGTTTTCGGAAGGCTTTGTGTATAACGCAGGGAGGGAGCGAAGTATGGCGATGGCGATATAATCCCAATGAGAGCACGATGAGGGGAGACGGAGCGCTCGATAATCCCGAAATCGTTCGGGCTGATCACACACGGGCTTTACTACTTGAGAAAAATCTTCGCGCCTCGAGTGATCACACGGTAAAAAATAATTCCGGAAAAATTGGAATACGTAATTTCGTTAAAATAATATCGTCGAGTGAGTGACAAACCCGTTTATTAGAGCTTAGAAATACAAAGATCCCCATTTAATTCCTGTGGAATAAATAATTTTAGATTGTCCTGCTCTTCGACAAAAATTCACAAATAAAAAGTTCGGGTCTTTTACTGACTATAACTCGTTGTTTTGGACAAAAGTTTAGAGTGCGGGGGAGTCGGTGACACAGTCGAATACCCGAAAATTTTCGTTTCACTTGATATTTTATCCACGAAATAATTCTCTGGTGATTTTGGATAACAATCAGCATTTGCTTGTGTTTTTTCCACGACGAAGGTGAAGCTAACTGAAACTGCGATATTTCCATGAGTATTAAAACGATATTAATAATAATAATAATAATAGTAATACGAGTAAAAAATTTTTACCCGTAGGGACGACGATTTTGTCCAGTGGAGTAACGAATTTATTTTTGTTTTAAGGTCTGTCCCGTCGAAATTATTTTTTGTACGAACTAAAAAAAACCTGAATTCAATGACTATGTATTTTGAGGACGAATATAAAACTCTTGTGTTATCGATGAAAGGGAATTTTGAATGGCTCGCTGGAAACAATAAAGCCCGGTCCACACTGTGAGCCGTGATGAGGTGCGCCAATTTCGTGTTTCTCTCAGGGTTGCCGTCGGCCTCCGCTACTGTGTTTGATCCCTCTGTGATCCCTATATCGAGGCGGCCCCGAGAATACACACAGCCCTTCTACCCGCTAGCTCTTGGTTTACGTAAATGTATTGTATTGACCATGTTAACGAGTTAATTGAGCTCCGACAACCGCACAATGTGGAACGCGCGTACAATACAAACACGCATACGTATAGTCTCAGCGTAGCGGGCGACCGAATGGATTAAAAATTTAGTTTCGCAGCTAAGCAACAACGACCTGGATGCAATTAACGACGTTCATTATTCTCAAATCTTTCATCCCATACACGAGAATTTAATAAAAAAAAAAGCCGCTAATTTATTTCCGCCTTAATAATCCTTTCTCCACAAAAAAAATCTGGCACTCTGCTTTGAAAAAAAAAATTGAATTTCACCCAATTATAAAAAGGCAAAAAAAAAAAAAACTGGGGCAAAATTGATCTTTACTCATTCGCGTGTCGGACAAATAAAATTTGTACCTGCCATCGAACAATAAAAACTTGAACTTCTGAAACTCCGTTACAAAAAAAAAATATATATATATATATAACCGACTCGTATCGATCGAAATGTCTCGCAATAATTTTTTTTTTCGGAAATTTTCACGCGTATTTCTCGACTATCGATTCCGTTCACATTACTTTCTTC
Organism: Listrodromus nycthemerus; assembly: GCA_963978505.1. Lineage (NCBI taxonomy): Eukaryota > Metazoa > Arthropoda > Insecta > Hymenoptera > Ichneumonidae > Listrodromus > Listrodromus nycthemerus. The sequence goes on from OZ021687.1 coordinate 2,017,031, forward strand.
GAGGTGAGCGGATAGGTAATAGTCTCTCCGAGTGGGTGTACTAATTCCACGCGCTTCGACTCCTCGACGAATAGGGGGCTCGTGCTGGAGGTGCGGGAGAGAAAAGTCAGATATATATATGGAATATATCTATATACAGATGTATATAGTATAGGAAGAGTTGGAAGCGAAATCTCTCGGGATTCACGGACGGGCAGGTTGGCTCTTCACCGCGACGAAGCCAAGAGATAGAGGGAGAGCGAGAGTGATTCAACCGCAGCCGTTCTCTCGAGTGATTTCAAGTGATTTCACGCCGAATAGCTCTCAATTTTTTTTTTTTTTTTTTTTTTTTTCTTTTTATCTTTCTAATAAGCTCGTCGGTCGCCACGCGAAGCGACGGAAATATCCGCTCGCTGTGCACGGGCATTTCGTTGTGTAAACGACGAGCGTTAAATCGATAATTCATGTAATTAATCGACACGCAAACATTCGCTCGGTTTCACCGCACGTATTTTCGTAACAAATAAAGGTAATCAATTGTTTATCGCGATTCGATGCGAAACCGACCGTTACAGTTCGAATGCATCGTAATCAAACGGTCCGATTGATTAATAATCGGTGCCGTTTTCAATCTTCCGACCGTAGTTTCGCTTCAACGAAATTACACGCGGTCTCGTACGGGCAATAGACATTCAATTGACTGCTCCGAAACACAGTGACGAATCGTTTTTCACATTTAATTGACGTTTTATATCCACAACGAAAAAAACTGTGATTTCTTATTGGAAAAAAATATTTTTTGTGCAATTTTTTTTTTTTTTTTTTTTTTTTTTTTTTTTCAAATACTTAACAAACTTGTTTCGTCGTCGTTTCGTCGGCGACTGACGGAACCGGAAATACGGTGGATGGGTCGAGGAGGGAGAAGACAGTGCGACGATGAGCATAAATAATTTACGGTAATCGTTTTAACCCAACGTCGAAGGAACATACGTTATACCTTTCGGCTTCGTCCTGTCTCGCTTTAACTCGAACGTCTCCTCAACCGCATCGTAGCTTCCAGTTCAGCCCCGGAAACTCTACTGCACCTTCCTGCTTTCACCGTACAATCTAGCCGTTTACCAAGCCGCTGCGTCCCGTATCGCTGTGACCGTGTAGATGGTAATTTCGACCTCCTATAGGCTTACGTAACGTTTACAACCCCTAAGACTCGTGTAAATTATTCCATGGCTTAGCACACAGCTGAGTAATATAGCGGATCGTCGACGGTGCGACGTGCCCCGAGAGCCCGGAAACAAACGATTAAGCTGACCTGATTTCCAAACCCGTCGGAATTTATTTTTTCGTCAATTATTAAATCAGCACCGATCATCAGCCGGATCAATATCGTCACGTTAATAATTCGACAAATATGATTTTCATTTTTTTACCACCGAAATAAATAAACTGAAACTCTTTATTCTTCAGACTTCTTCCATCGAATCCATCGGCGTTAATATAGATTGAAAAAAAAAAAAAAAAAAATCTAAGGTCGACCAATTGAAAATTAAAAATTGGTATGAAAAAGCCATCGATAGCAGGTGAAACGGCTGATTCAGGATCGTTGCTGAATCAAATTCCGAAACACCATTCGGGCTGTAACAAATAGCTCGGAATCGGCACGGGAGCTCAGTTAGTCCGGCTCTGAAATCTAATGGGTAATGATCCGCAATGTTGAATTCACACGCCGCCCATCAAGCTCCGTTGCTTTCGGGCTCGTCCCGCATGCCGGGAGCTAGGATGGCCATGGTTCGTTGTTGGCTCTCCCGGTGCATAACTAACCTGTGCGAAATGGATGGTGCGTCGAGGTAACGAGGCGAGCGGGAAACATGTACACGCCGGGAGGGCCGGAGTGCGCGCATCTTCGTCAAAAGCCTCGTGGGAGACCGGACATCGATTCACGCAAATACGCCGAAGTAACCGGTGCGACGCTCCATCCCTTGACGGGGCGAAAAGCATTGTACAGAGACCTCGAACCATTCACGTTTCGCCCCACGGTCCTATCCACGGTACGATGGACGCGACGGAACACATGCGCTCCAAATTCGTTTTACCGTACGGCGAGAAACAGAGAAAAGCTCTCGCGTCGCGTCGACGACATTTCCCCTCCCCCACGCTCTTTTTCTTCCACCAATTTCCGATATTTCCCGATTTAATAAAATGCGAAAGCTGCCAATTAGGACAAAATTGGCGAATATGGCCTGGTTCATGTAATCGTCTAGTCGCTAATGCGGATGGTCCGTATACGCCACTTTCACCCTGAAAAAAAGTCTACGTCATTAAATTTCCAATTCACCGGGCTATAAAATTACCGCCTCGAGCGGAAAACTTCGTTGCCATTAACGTTGAACGGTTTACTCATTATCAACTTTCTCTTCATTTTTTTCGTCGTACTTTTTTATTTTTTTAAATGTGATTATCGTAAATATTGTTACTGTGTGAGGGCTGACTTGGCACCGAAGTATTTATTTTAACGTAATCCTTTCGCGATTAAATTTATTGCCGATCATCGTCACAGTGGAAATCTCTCAGTGAAAATTGCTCTCATGAACTGTAAACAAACCTGCAAAGGCTATAAAGGCTTCTGGGTTGCTGAAACAACGATGCTTGTAAAGTTGTCACAATTTATCCGAAAACGATATTTTCTCGTTGCATATCGACTCGCGTCCGCGAGAACGTGTTTACGTAATTATATTTTATTTCCATCTGGAATTCCAGACCCGTCGACGAAATTATGAAAAAAAGGAACAAAAATCCCGCACTTTTGTACAGTAATTTACGAGTGAGAATATCATTTGGCCAGGGGAAGGGGAGAGGGTTGAATTGGTCGTACAGAGACGATAAATTCTACAGTGATCCTCGTAAAGTCCTGAGAGGTCGATCTTACGACAATAAGAAAAAAAGATTAAAAAATACAATCTGAAGAATTTTTCCAATCTGAAGGGGAAGATGCTTAGTCGTCACTTCGGTATACAAACAAAAGTAAAACTGACGAAAAAAACACCAATTTTAATAAAGAATTAAAGAAAAAAAAAATAATAATTTTTTTTTTGCCAATTTGCGAGAGAGAATATAATTTGCTCGTTGTTGGACTGAAGTGGTCGAATGGAGAGTTTATAAATCCCAGAGTTGCACTGGTCGAGACTCGGGAGATCGTGAGAGGGGTTCGGAGAGAACTCGCGCTTCCCCGCCACTTCGTCTTGTGCCTGAGCAGAAACGTATCCTAACTACTGGCTCGCTCCGCTACTGCAGTTCTTCCCCCTATCGTTCTCCATTCCCCTCGTTGCTCGTAGCTGCGCCCTGTATTGTGTGCTCCCTGTACCGTGTCCTCCCTGTTCCACCGGCCAACAGTTAGCCCGAGGCACAAAGTGCTCCCGCAGCGCTCTCCGCGAACTTGTCTGACCATCCACTGCCGTTTCTACTTTATCCGTTACTACCCTCCGCTCCGATTCACTTCTACCGCACTGCACCTGAAGTATAATATTTTCTCAAGCTCCAACGGCCTTTCTACGTTCCCAAACTATACACCGAACTGCCACTGAAGCTTACTCGTTAATTAGAACTACATACAATTCGAAACAAAATTCAACACGGGGGGAACGGGTATTGTTTTTTTTTTTTTTTTTTTTTTTTTTTTTTTTTTTTTTTTGCCATTCTCCATTACTTTCCCGGTGTATATTGGACTCTCGGTTCGCTTCGGCGAAGTTCATTATCTCAAGAGACTCGTAAGTTTCTTCGTGAAACACTTAGAAGTTTCTCGCTATGGATACATTGTATACATGCGCGTATATATATTTTGAGTATTATGAGTGACGCGTCGATTGTTCTTGAAGCATGGAGTAGAAAACATTTCGTTCTTTCACTCACAACCCCGAGCGCTCCGCTGTGCTCTCGGTGGATTCGCTGACATTAAAAGGTCTTTTCGGCTTAAAAGGGAGCGCAGCTTTATACTGCGAAACTCTCGTTACTGTGCCATTGTTCAAAGAGTCCACTGCGTCCCAGAAAGAACAGCGGATCGAGCGCGAACGAAGAAGCGAAGTTAACACGCTCTTCTTTTTTTTTTTCTTTTTTTTTTTTTTTTGTTTAGCTGCTTCTCTCAAATAATTCACTGCCTCTCGGGCTTCGGATGAACAGACGTCGAGTATATATTTTGTTTTTATGCATTTTTTTTTCCTCGGTACCGTGCAAGCACGTTCGCCGTTTTTTCGTAACGTTGGAAAAATCATATTTGGAAAGAAAAAAAAAAATTGAGTGCGCGCTTGTATGCTTCCTCATTGTTTTCGTTCACGCAATTGTTCCTCGCAGTAAATGCCTGGAAAATAAAAATTAATAAGTGACCTTAAAAGAAAAAGAAAAAAAATTTCAACCTTCTCCCAGAAAAAAAATCATTCTGTAGAGACGAAAAATATGAATTTTTAGTCTCTCCCTAAGAACAAAGTTCATCCGCAAAAATAAAGTATGACACGCGTATAATCGAATAAAAAAAAGTGTTTCGAATCTGAATCGTCCAATTGTCTGCGCCTGCGTGCGTGGCTTCGTCTTTGCCGCTCAGTGACTCTTGGTCAGAACGAAATTGAATTAATCTCTCGCGCTCACGAGTGTCGCGTCATTTGCCATTGTAACTCGGGCTCGTGGAGGAGTCAGCGACGCGGCGTTAATGACCCTCTTCACAGTGAAAAAACGTTGGTGGAAGTCGTGATAAAACGTAACACTCGAGAGTCACCCCAGTCGGAGGGAATTGTGGAGGTTTTCCGTGGAGGAAGAAACGGAACGTTTCAAAGAGACGAAGCAGGCAAAATGACGAGCAGGGAGAGAAGCGACGAAGGAAGTGGAAAGGCGGGGGACAAGAGGGGCGGACTAAAGAGATGAGGACCTGATTATAAGCCAGAATTGCGGTATTATTTAATCCACCACGGTTCTCTTCTCCGATGTCGTTCGTCAGGGACGTCCCAGAAGTCTCCCGGTTAGAGATCCGAGACTCCACTCTCTCGACCAGTTTACCATCGCTACTTTGGCATTTCTTGAACCAGCGAGAAAATAATTTCGCGACGATTGCGTTTTAATTAATTTTACCGCGCGTGGGTGAAACGAGTCCTCGCCATGTTCCAGCTGAAAAAAAAATGGAGACGTTGAACGGCTTAACCGCTTTGGAGTATCAACGGGCTTTTAATTCGACGTTCTGTTCTCCCTCTCGACGAAAAGGCGAGATGAAGCTTTATGAGTTTTTGGCGATCGAGGGGTGCGTGAGGGATATAAAAAAAAAAAAAAATGGAGCAGTCAGAAGTTAGGAATTATATTTTTTATTTCAGAGAAGCGGACGTTGGAGCTTTTTTTTATGGCGTGGATAGATGAGCGATGGAGGAATCATCGAACAAGCCTTATACTCGCTTGCACGTGTCAATGGTAATGAAGAATGATCCTTGATTTTTTTTTTCTTTTTTTTTTTTTTTTTCATCCGATTATTTCCCATTTTGTGAGAAGATGAAACGAGGACGTGTCCCGATAAAGTTTCAGCACGGTTCATTCGAGAAATAAATATCGTGCTCTTCCACCGCTCACGTCCTCGTAACGTCTTTCTTTCTCGTCTGTGGTAACACATTTGAAGGACGAAGGCAAGTGGGCGAGGATACGAACGCCCCTGCAATCCTCATAAACCACTTTTAGTGGGGCTTTCCCGTGAGTAAATTTCCTTCTCCAGCTATAGCGATGGTTCTCGCTCCACTCTGCATCCCTGCAGGCTCTCCCGGTCTTTTCTGCTCATTCCCAAGTGGCAAGAGCACTTACGGCCCGCACAGAGTGCCGTGAGTCTGACCGCGTGTCGGGCCTTTCGCGATCGATGAGATTAAGGAGAAAAAAGAAAAAAAAAAAAAAATTCCACGAAAAACAGCACTTTCCTCACTTTCCCACCGGAAGATTGAGCCTCTTCGTGGTCTCCGCCTATATTTGGTTAATAATTTAGCTACTCTTCCATCTCGACGACGACGACGATCCATCACTCCGTCTTTTTTCTTCTACCTTCACTCGTCCCTTTTCATGGACCGGTAGAATGTTCCGGCGGTGACGAATTATTCGTCACTGGCTGAGTACAATCCCGGGTATTTTGCGAGACGCGAGAACCGTCGATGATGCGAGGAGCGAGCTGGAAAATTGAGAGTCACACGACAATTTGAGGAACGGTTAAAAATAGCGAAAAAGAAGAGAGCTTTGAGGTACTTTCGAGAATCCCGTTTATGTTAAATTCGGGATTTCGAGGGGCTCAGGCCAAGGATTGCTCGCGCCTGTGTGACGGAAGCTCTCGTGCGTATGGCGATTCGCAGAGGCCGAGCTGACGAATCGGATTTTACTCACGATGTTTCCGGACCTTGATCTGTCCGTCCTAATTTTTTTTTTTTTTTTTTTTTTTTTTTCTGGCTTTTATCCATGATCGATGGGAAAGTAAAAACAAGGTGGTAGCAGGCCTCGAAAGCAAAATAGCTCTGGCCAACTACGGCGAATTATTCGCTAGGAAACATCCGCGCGATTCTTGACGAAACTCCGTCCCGTCACATCGCTCATCCTCGCCGAAACTCGCGATATTTTCATTGAGGCGAGTTTCGCCTCGTTTCCAACCACGACTGATGATCTGCTGCGTCTTCTTTCATCCGGCTGGACATAACCGAGAGGTACGGTGAGCTTTGACAAGCATGAAAACCGAAACAATTTCGGCGCTTTAAAGCGGCCCAAAGGTGGCCTCGCGGAAGATCGCATTGCCGACTCGTCCGCGATGATGTCTGCAGGTACGGCCGGTGAGATAGCCGGAAGATCAAAGAGCCCTCTGTGTGTGTGTGCAACGTCGAGTAACGAAGTAACAGGTTGTAGAGAGCTCGTGGCGAACGAGCCGGAGCCGCCCCGATGCCGGATGAAAATTCGTGACCGCACGGAAAGCCCGTTCTCCGCTCTCGAAGCCGGAGCAGAGCGGGAAGAGGAGGAGATTCGCTGCACCGGGGAGGGAGCTTTGTCAGTTAATATCCTGCGGACTGGTCCCGATTTAATCTTTAAATTCAATTAATATTCTCCGCGTGCAACGGACGCGTTGGTACTTCCGTGGCGATACGTAACGAACGTTACCCGGGCCAAACGCCATTATAATTAGAACAATAAATCAATTCGACTACCGAAAATCGCGATCTCCGTAAGTAGAAAATGGAGAAACGGAGCAACACGATTTTTCCAATGTGATACTGGAGCCGGATACGAAATAAAGTCGGCTGTCAGCGGCTTTGATAAATACATTTTATTTTATTTCTTTCGGACATTTTTATTTTATGGAATTTTTTTTTCTCCACCCCGTGAAGAAAAATAAATCTGTATTGTCACAACGAACTGATACATGACTGTACGATGTACGGTACTTGGGATAAACACCGTTGTAATCAGAACGATTAATCTGCCCGGTTACGGAAAATTTGGAGCTTTATCTATAAAAAAAAAAAATCGAAGCTCCAATATCGATTGACCGATATGACATTGCACGCGAATTCGAAGCACGTTTCGTCTCACCGACTCGGATTCTCAAATGCAGCCGATAGTCCATTTTTTTTTCCCTCAATTTCCTCCCGTCACAATAAAAAAAAATCGGTATCGTCATTACCGACGGTCGATACATAATTGTTCACGATAATGGCAAAAAAAAAAAAAAAAATTAAAACAACCCATTTAGTACCACAAGCGAGTTCGGGGGTTTAAAGTCCTGCAGGGACGCTCTCGGGTACGATTTCGCGGTGACGAGCGCCGCACCAAGCATGGATGTAAAAATAGAGCATCGGAGTATAAAAGCGCATCGGGCCGGAGGTGGAGTCTCCGCCTGGAGCAAAAGCTCTCTCTCCCTCCGTCCCAACCGGTGGAAGCCTTTTTCCTTCTTCTTCTTCGATATTAACGTTTACCGAGTATGCATTCGTGTACCGGCTCACATCGGTTTCTCCACCGATCGGTATACACAGCGGTAGCCGGGGGAAGCCCCGGCCACAATAACCTCCATTGTCGGGCCGGCAAAGTAGTTTCCGATATCGCCCGATAAATTCAAATACCGGGAGCAACGGTTGCGGGCTTGCCTCGCTCAGGGCTGTGTCCCGCACTCCGAAACACAAACACACATAGGCACATATAGATGGACACGTGTGCGACGACAGAAAATCGTTAAGGATGCTGGCGGGAGAGAAAGAGGGAGAGAAGAGAGAGAAGAGAGCCGCGGGAGGTGGGGGACGCGAGGGTGGCGACCGACCTCGAGGCCGGTACTATTGAAACCGAAGGGGGCTGTTGGGGGGGTGAAAGCGGTAAAAAAATAGAAAAAAAAAAACGAGGACTCGGTTTCTAGTCGAGAAACCCACTCACGGCTGTGTTAACCTTTAATCAAATAATTTAGCGCCATCGGCCCAACTAAACAGATTTGGTGCTTTTACTCCCCAAACTGTATTACCGACCGTCGGTAATTTTCTTTTTCCTTCCAATTTTTTTTTTTTTAATTTTTTTATTTTTTTTTTAATGCGTGGGCGAATTCAATTTCGCATAAAACTCTCGTAACGTCGATTCGCTATCGGAATCCCGTTGATTTTATTGTGGACCGGTGACTCGGCGAGAATGTTCCCGAGGCGAGATCAGCGAAAATAAAGCGGCGCTCCTCCCCTGTATTGGATCGATCCGCTGGCGCAAACGCTTCGTCTCTCACTCTTCGAGCCACGCCGAGATTAGAACTTCTCAAAGGGATCGTGTTCTCGTTCCGTTCGGTCGCGATCTCAACAGCCCCGCAACCGAAGGCGACGAGTCGTAGGTCAGTATTAATCAGATCGCGCGGGATTCTGCACGGATCATCGCCGGTGACTTCGGAGCAAGGAATCGGTAATCACGATCTCTCAGACCTTTCCCCTTCGGGATTTCTCTGTCATCCTCGCGCGGGCTTGGGAATAACCGGCGGGAAATGGGAAATCACGGTTTCCGAAGTACGAGAGCGGACGATCGCGGCTCCTACGTTTATTAGCGTCGTAAATTAAACCAGACTCGGATTATTCAGTACTTTCTCACTGATCAGGAATAATCCAAGCTCGGTTTCGACCCGATGAGAATTTTTTTTCTACATCGCCGGTAAATGAAAAAATAATAAAAAAAAAAAGGTCTACGAAAAGATATTCAAGATAATAGTGGCGTAGATTTTTTTTAAAATGTCTTTCGAATGTTCGAATTTCACTACGAAAAAAGCCGGAGCTTTATTTCTGACAAAAAATTCACAATAAAAGTTTCAATTCCAGGACATTGGCTTCTTCGGCCAGGAACACAAGAACGACGGATCGACCTATAGAAAAAATTCATTGCCAAATTCAAACGCACGAAATTTCAGAATCAGTAAAAAAAAAAAAAACCAACCCCGTTAATAAATTTAAAAAATTAATACACCGTTATTTTCATTAAAAATCCGGTCCTATCAATTTTTTTTCAATATTCAATTTCTGAGCTGCGGTGAATTTAACCCGAGAACGCAACCCCCTCGTCCACCGAGTAGAGCGATGCTCCATTCCATGTCGCTCCGATCGCGCAGACTCCTCCGCACAAACAGCACCGGTCACGCCGTCGCTTCCGCTTCTGCGACGCGTCAGGCTTGTCTTCTCGAGGGTGTAACTCCACATTGATAAAGGGTGACTTCGAGTGGACACCGATATCTGTAATTCCATGCTTCGCCAGTCATCAGCGAACCTCGTGGTTGCCGCACAAGTGCACGGTAACATCGACGCTTATCACAACTCCGGCTTATCGGCCTCGCTGTATTATGCGGCAAACAGAATCACCTCTCGGCCCGTCGCGCTTTTCCCAAAACTATATAGCGAGGCGACACAATAGCTCGGAGCCACCGGGTCGCCAGTGAGAAAGCTCCATCATACATTCCACGAGTGTTCGTACACTTCGTCAAGGAGTTGGAACCCTCAGCTGTGTCTGCTCGTACATCATGACGATGCAAGCCGAGCGGTAACGGCACACGGCAAAGACAGCAGGGACGAAGGGGTGGTTTGGAAATTCAGAGTTAACCAAACTTTCAAACTGAAAGTTTCGTACTTGCGACCGTTGGATTCAGCCAGCTTGCGGCCGAGGGTGAGAGAGAAAGAGTCGCCGATCGGTCACGAAGAATGGAGAATGTTCGCGGTGCTCGGTGGAAAAAAAGTCCTCGGACCACGAATCCTTGTTTATGGTCTCGTTTTATGGTCTATTTTTTTTTTTTTTTTTTTTTTTTTTTTTTTTTTTTTTTTCACCGGGGCGAGGGGGAAGGGATTTTCAGGAAAAAATGATTACGGTAAATGAAACTGGAAGATAAATCGGGGTTGAAAAATCGTACAATTAAAATCAATGGGTTAACCGAACAATTGTTGAAACATGTGCGGAATCGTCGAGTATGGCTAACAATTTTTTTTTTTTTTAATTCCACTAAAAAACTGTGCCATCGAAACAACCCTCTGCACATCCCGCCAATTAAACTGCACTCAAAAACGTGGGCTCGATCATTTTTTTAATTCGACAATTCGATAAAACCATCGGTTCGAAATGATTACATAACGTTCCAGTGCCATCCCCCGCGACAGTTATATTTATTTTCATCGCCCGAATGGAGCCTCATATTTACTGTCACTGCCCGTCGGGAAGCGGCGAAGTAAAAATGAAAATAATATTTGCCCGGAAGTGGGACCGAATATTAAAAAAAAAATAAAAAAAAGCTCGACGGGAGGGACGATCGAATTCGATAAAGAGGATAAAGCGGCAATAACGGTCGAATGGTTTGTGGTTCGAATGTGGTCCACGAAGCGGAGGGTTGTCTGTCGCTGCTCCAGAAGGGGTTGGTACAGGGCCGGGGGGGGGGGGGGTAAGAAATATCTTTGAACCCTCTTATTGCGCGTTTCGTCCGGGAACTTCGGGGATAGAGGGACGAATAACGGCTCGATATATCTTGACTGCAGCGGAGGATAAACTGGTAATTGAAGATAGAAAAATCCCTCCCTATCAGACCCGGAGGACTTTGGTATTATTCGATGATTCGCGACTCTCCCGGGAGAACTCTTCGCGTTACTCATTCTTCCACTTCTCTCCCACCAACACACATTCTCTCGTCTCTTTCGTAGCCTCCAACGTCGCGTCGCTGATCCTTCCTTTTACTTCAGCGTCGGGCAGACAGAGTTCCGGGCATTCTCGAGATTGGAAATTCTACGATGCAGAGATACAAGCGTTATGCGAATAACGCCGGCGTAAAACGGCTCGGCGAGCTCGCTTTTCCTCGCAAAAAATATTAATATATTTTCTCACCGAGCGTGAAGTAGATACAATTTTTATCGATGCGCCTCGACAATAGGGAAATCGAAGGGCCTCGAGGCTGCGACGCGTTAAGATGCGTCTCCTTGAAAAACATCAATTCTTTTTCTATTCCATAAATTTATTTTTTATCGAAATAATCACATGTGAAAAAAAAAAATGACAAAATTATGGCGGAAACTATCGACGATTATGCGTTCGGGCTTGAAAATATATTTTATTTTAACCGAACAGCGGAGTCAATCTGAGCCTCGGAGGGTCGATTCGACTGGAGAAACAAATAATTCCAAACTTTTATTTTTCTTTATTTTTTTTCTTTTTTTTTTCTCTGCGTTTTGATGAATAAGTCATCGACATCCGGCGTCTTCATTTCGGCGGAGTCTCGGGAGTGGTTTTTTCCGCTGCGCTCCAAAGAGGCAACGCGCGGAGCTTGCGAGCGTAAAAGCTTACTCGGCCGACGAGCGCGGCTTGATGCGCTGCCGGCAACGAATTATTTACGGCACTGTGAAAGTCGCAGTCGCCGATGGTGAGTCGCTTTCGTCTCGAGGGGTTTGAACCAGGACGGGGGCGCTGCGCAACATGGAAAGGGGTGAAGTTTCCGGGTTCCCGTCTACGGGACAAACAAGAACCGTTAGTATCGTACCGTCGTGTTTCGCTCGCTCCGTCTCACTGCGGTCTGCACGTGTGCTCGTGTCTTTCACGAGGACCGAACACACGGTGAGTGAACGGCACCCTCGAGAATCCGGAAAGTACTATGAAAGTCGGACACCAATGTTTTTCCCCCCACGCCTCCACGTATCACACTTTTAAAGTTGCTTCCGTGCATTCTTTGCCCGCATCTTGTAGAATTGCAATTAGAAAAAAAAAAAAAAACAAAAAAAAAGCTCAAAGTAATTTGCAGACGATTTTCTCTTTTTTTTTTTTTTTTTTCCAATGCGGATTTTTTCTGTCTTTGAGAAGGTTCTTCCATCGATCTTGGATTGTTGCAAGGTGCGTGAAAAATTGCGATAAATTTGGGTGACGTGTTGGAATGTACTTTGGAGAATTTTTCGTGACACAAATTTTGACGGGGCTTTAAATTGGAGTCGTGACAATTTCCGACGAAATTAATCGTGAAAAATTGCGAAGTAAACATTTTGCGATTTTTTCGTTTTGTGATAATTTGAAATATGAATTTTCCAACGTCGATTACAGAACCGTTACTGATTTTACTCCGGACGACATTTTTACGTGAACTTTGTGGCTACGAATTTTTTTTTTTGTATTTTCCTGTCAGATAGCGAGAGAGAAGGAAAATATATTCGTGGGTAATCCTCAACGGATACTTTCACTTTTGGCTGTCGCCAATAGCCCGTGACAGATTGCCTCGGTAACAGTTTACGACTGGGACTCGAACTAAACCGTGACTGAAAATTCCTCGTGAAACAGCGACAGGTCAGTTTCTGGATCTGCAGATCAATCAGCACCTAATTTAGTTTGCGCGTGAGTGATAGAGGCGTGACGGGATTTGCGCGTACGGGATAGCGAAAAGGTTTTCGCTCTCGTGAGGTAAAGGGCAGCCGAGTTGACTGCGGCTCTCACGGGCCGCACCGGTCGGGAAGATATAAAGTGATTAATTGCCGTGATTAATTGGACAAAACCCGCGCTGCCGTGGCGCGGATCCCTCGGCATCGCGCTGTTGGCTCACGCCGGTACGAGCAGAGAAAAGTAATGATAGCGCGCTCGTGAGCGCACACACCGTCCACGAGGAAAGCCACACGGTTTGCCGAATTAAAAGTAACTTCGCGTTAGTGTGTGTCGTGCATGTGTGAGCCGGGTGGACCAGCCAGCGACGGGGAATGGATGGTCACGTTTGCGAGAGAACGAACGCGGCTCGCTTATGGAATTACTCCAGCGCGGCGCCCACCGCTGGCTCATTCCCCATCGGAAAAATATCATTGCGGAGCGTGGACACTCGTTTTTAACTCCCAAGAGTCAGAAGCCCCTCGTAAATAATTTTTCACATCCGAAGGAATTACATTTTTATTTCTAATTAAGGTAGAGCCGCGTCGCGTGACCAAAATTTCTCCAATAAAATTAAATGATCGACCGCGAACGCATATTTTTCGCGATGAGAAATATGAGGCTTTGCAAAAAAAATTTCTGTGAAATCTGAGCTCGATTGGTAACGAAAATTCGGATAAATTTTCCGAACCTCCAGCTTGTACTTTTATATGAAAAACAAGTACATTATTGCTAATGAATTTTCGATTCAATCGTTTCGACCGTGTACCTTGCATCGCGAATTGTTTGACAGTGCAAAAATAAAAATCATAGAGCGAAAGAGATTCTCCATCGAAAATTCACCGTCGAAAAAATCATTGTTTCGTGACTGAAATCGAGGTAATGTTTTTTTCCACCGCTATCAGCGGTCTCCGCGAGAAAACTTGTTACGCCACGGAAAGAGCGGCCGGGCGACTGGTTCATCTCGTACGAAGATATAACGACTGGCCATATCACCCTTATATACTCCACAGTATCGAATTAGCTTTGAGAGGCTCGTACAGAGAATTTTTTATTCATTGAGAAACGAGCTTCTCCGATAGGTTGAATATCGACCGGTCCACTGACACGGTAAGCTCTGGTTCAGGAGAGGCTTAACGCACATGCGACAACCCTGACGTGTTTTTTTTTTTTTTTTTTTTTTTTTTTTTTTTGCATAAGGAGGAAAAACTTGATGCGACTGTCGAGTGTATGGGACGGTCCATATATCGTTGAGATATGGCAGACGCGCAAGGAGGATCGGGTATAAAGTGCAAGGTTGAGTGCAAAGTTGTCGGACATCGCATACGTGCGGCTTGGATGGAGGGATTTGCGCGGAGCGGAACCGGGCGACGACGCTCCCTCGAGCGTTCGCTGCGAGAGAGAGAGTTCGACCGGGAGCTTTTATGGGTAGAGTCGAACTTCCTGAAACTCCGTTTTATTTTAGATCCTTCGGGTGTGGATGTGGAGAATGCGAGAGACCGAGAGGAAAGGAGGTATCGCGAATTCCAGGAGGAACACAGAAACACATCTATGTGCACACACACACACACACACACACGCGCGCACACTCGCACACGCATTCACACATATTTGCTCCGATTCTTGGAGCTATTTCGGCCTCGGGACTTATTGGGATTGGTTGAGAAACGCTAACTCACATTGTCGTTCGCTTCCTTCTATTCGGACCGGGTTGCTGAGCGTTCGTCCAGGATTCAAGTATATTTTTACACACGTCAAAGCCACGTGACTGGGGGATTACTCGACCGACGTACACAGCGCCCGATCGGTGGAAATGTTGGGGCAAATAAAAAACGTATTAAGAGGAAAACTAACTTGTACTCGTTCGAGATGGAATTAAGCCTCGGCTAAGCGAATCTGCAAACTTTGGATACGCGTTACAATGGAAAAGAATGGCGGACAGGTTCGGAAAAAATTGATTGGGGAACTTTGGAGAGTTTTTTTTTTTTTTTTCTTCGATGAGCCAGAGTCGATTGCTTGTACACGTCAAAGTTGTCGCTAGGATAATGCTTCCATCGATGGTTCCACGGCTCCGGTAATTGACTTCGAGATCCCAAAGATTCCGACTACTCGCTGTTGTTGTTTTTTTTTCTATCGTTCTGAATAAATAAAAATCGGGAGCTTTTTTTACACATTTTTTTCGAAATTCCGAAAAAAAGCCATCGAGTCTTCGTCCACCATGGAGCCTTCTCTATTTAAATTCTTTTCTCCAACCACGTTTGTCAATCATTGTTTTATCAAATACGAATTCAAAAAAAAAAAAAAAAAAAAAAAAAACCGAAGATTCTCCTTCCAACTCTACATAATTTCAACTCCCTCCGAAGCTTCGGCTGTCCGTCGTCGTGCGATTGGGGCATTAAAATCCGTCGACAAACGGTTCTCCGTAACGTCGCCTCAAGCCGCAACGTCTCCTCTCTCCCTCTCTCTCTCTCTCTCTCTCTCTATCCGAGTTTCAACTAATTTTGAGAAGCGCCACCCACGGTTGACATTGTTTTCTCTGACGGGAAACGATTCCTTCGACTCCGGGCGAAGGATTATTATTATCCGTCGGTGCAGCCATCGTCTCGGCGAACGTTATATCGTCAGACGACGACGTCGCGGGTCCGGGTCGCGCGACCAGGTGAAGCGCACGGCGAGAGGGATCAAGCTCGAATTACGATTAATCCAGGCTTGACGCCAAAGACGGGGCGTGCACAGCGCTCATTCCTTAGCTCCGAATCTACCCAGTTACAGAAACGGAACCGTGGATCGAGTCGGAATCTAATCGGAAAGGATGGCATCCACGATGTCGTACTTAGTCCTCCATAAGTCACCACCGGGAATGCAATTGTAGCCCTCTCGAGGATTTCTCACCCCCTTCGAGCCCCTCGTCGCGTTGAACAGCGACGAGCGAACCACCCCGCGAGACGCGAATTTAATAATTGAAACTGGACCGTTCTGCCGTCCGCTTGGCGCACATTTTCCTCGAACAACCCCCCGTCACCGATATACCGGTGCAGACGTGGGGTTAATTCCGAGTACCGCATAAACTCGATTTTAGCCGCTGTCCGAATTTTCGGCCGTGTGGTTTTCCATTTGGGGTAACAATAATCACCGCGCGACGATCCCTGTTTCTGCATCGTTGCCAGATCGTCGCTCATCAACTGGAATTTAATTCGGTGAATTGTTATTTGATATTTAATGGACTCGAGGCGTGTCAAGGTACGGTCGAAAGTTCACCTGTGGCTCGGCGAGCCTTTTTTCCCAAGGGAGTCGACTCGAGTCACGTTCACGAATACCACTGCTTTATTTTTGGTGCTTCGGGGATTCCGTCGAGGAACGAAGCGAGCGCACGAACTTTTTACCTCGATTCGCAAACTTCGCACTCCGACGCATTTTTTCATGCGGATCATCGCGACGCCTCGCGTGACCCTCGAGAGAGAGAGAGTTCAATAATCGAATTTAACGAATCAAATGACTCCGATGATAAATCATTTCTATTAATTAAATTTTCTATAATTTGCGCGAACTAAATGTTTTCCGGATACTCGCCGGCTAAACTGCATCTTGCAGTTCAATTCCCGTAATAAAAACTCCTCGAAAATTTATTTTCTAGAAACATTCTTCGATTCTCGAATCATGGATAATTTTCGGGCAAACACACTTTGTTTGCCGAAACATATTTCACTTCACCGTAAATATCCTTCGCTGCGCAAACTCCTCGCTCCAATAATGCATTTTTCGATACGATTAATCGCAGCACCCCCTCCAATATCGGCCAATTATTTTTCATAGCCACCCCTTCTATGGATCCTTGGGTCAACGGGGTTGGAGAGGCCGGGAATAAAAATCGTCCGGATACACTTCGTAAAATTCCACTGGGGTGTATTGAACAGTATGGGAGGGGACAAGTCGTATCGGAGAGTTCATTAATTCTTTGGCGTAAACACGCGAGAATCGAGGCTTCGAGTGAAATTCGCGATTGGAATTCGAGCCGGAGGGGTAGCGGGCGATACGCGCATTTACGACGATTCTCGATCGGGACACTGTTTGCCCGTAGGGAATTTTCTCGATGAAGAATTCACATCTCGAGCATGGTGGATACGATCGAATATTCATTCGCCGGACAGGTTACGCGGCAGTGTAATCGATCCTGGGTCCCGATACATGGCCACGAATTTTCGGGGTTGTAGCGAACGGAACTGCGCGAGAATGCGTAGTGGCGCAATTAATTATTCAATATGTGGAGAGACTACGTATTGTATGGGAAACGGCCAGGACAGCTCGATTATCCCTTGCAGTACGAATACATGATTCACCAACGCTGCCATTAAATATGGACGAGTTTTCGGAAAAACGGTCGCAGTGAAAACCAAGAAAAATTTGGTATTCTGGAATTTTTTTTTTTTTTTTTTCTATAATATATATGTATGTCTGACGGTATAAGAAATATATTTCTAGGATTTTTTTTTTTTTTTGGTTCGAGTGGAGAAAAAAAAAGACAGGCTTGAAAGTATTGAAGATTTCGTGTGAAGCGTGCGTAAAACTGCAGTTTGCGTACGGAGTGGACAAAAAAATGTTCTAGCTCCTGTCCTGTCTGTCGCTTCTTTTTTTTTTTTAACCGCCACAAGTTAACAATACACCGCGTATTATGACGAAGTACCAAATGAGTCTCGGCGAATGATTTTTAATATAAAGTTCGAGGGTAGTCGTTATAGTTCCTGAGGGGGTGCTCGAAAATATGTTTACGTCGGCGAGTAAGAGATTTCTCGAATAGTTTCGAAAAATCTCCCTC
The DNA here is from genome assembly GCA_963978505.1 of Listrodromus nycthemerus. Lineage (NCBI taxonomy): Eukaryota > Metazoa > Arthropoda > Insecta > Hymenoptera > Ichneumonidae > Listrodromus > Listrodromus nycthemerus. Next base: position 2,034,684 of record OZ021687.1, read on the forward strand.
TCTACCGAAACTGGTGAATAAAAATTAATAACCCGTTTCGAGTGGAGAAAACGAAGGGCAGGAAGCTCGAGGATATTTGAGAGCGGCGAGCGCAGCCGCCGTCGCAAGTAGACGGAAGTGGAAACTAAACCGAGGAGGAGAAAGTGAGGGACAGCGATGGAATCGAGAAGCGCGAGACGCAGGGGGCAATCTCGAAGTTGGCAAATAGAAAATTACTTCGAGACCCGCGGTTTAGCTCCCTCTATATATATTATACGTTTTACCCTCCGGTATGCATCTGCAGTACGGTCGAGTTTCCTCGCGACGCGGTCGCGACAGCGAGACCGACCGCTCGCGCTCTCCTCGTATCGATAGAACGGGGCAGAGAGCGGGAACCCGCTGAATTAATGATGATTGCCGCTAATGACCGTGCGCAATTAGGGAAACGAGTCGATGATGCTGACGTGCATCGAGCTAACGAGCAACCGACAATTTCTCCCCAGGATCTCCACGGGGATTCGATGATCATTTCGCGTAGTCATCGAAATACCGGGCGGTCACGAAACGTTTTCCCAACGGTGAATCATTATCGTACGTTCTTCATTAAAACATTTTCTTTTTTTTTTTTTTTTCACCAAGCTCGTCGATAAATTTTCAAAGAAACCGCTTACAAAAATTATTTTATTACATATTACACATTATTACATATTATACACGATTTTTTTTTTTTTTTTTTTAATTTATGTGAAATTTAGAAAACAAATAAATCGCTCAACTTTGTTGAAAAATAAACGTTGCGTGTCAAAAATTTTTCCATCGCATTACATCTTGTTTGCGATGTTGCATTTATTTCGCCGAAAATTATTGCTCGTACAGCTGATTTTCCTGAGGTATAATATTTTTTTTATACTCTCTATCAAGGGTGAAAAAAAATTTAGTGCGATGATTTTTCTTCATTCTTCCTCGATGATAAAATCATGGAGTTTCGATATGCCATTACCGAACCAATAAATTCTGCTCTGCAGACGAGAAAAAAAAAAAAAAATAGTTTACGCGCCCTTCACGATCCCTTGTTTTTTTTTTTTTTTTTTTTTTTTTTCTAAGTCGTGTTCGACTTACACGGTGAGCGACGGCAGCGTGTCCAACAAGCAGGGATAATGACGCGTAGTAAGTCCTCACCGAGAACTTCCGAGACCTCCCTGAAAGACCTTTGGGAGGAAAAAAAAAATTAAATAAAAAGACCGAAGCAACGATCATAGGGTTTCCTTCGAAGCGAAGCTCCGCGTCTTTCGAGCTTTTCGCCCTTCAGGTGTCCGTGTCTCGGTTCGACTATTGTGGGGGTTTCGCTATTAAGGAAGTTCCCACAAATGAAAAGACGAGAACGGGGGAGTTTTGAACGATTGAACGTGGCGGATTAGTCGAGAGGGTCGAGAATTCCTCCGGAACTGAGTGTCGTGTCGGAAGATTCGTTCCACGAAAAAAGGCACGACTTCTCGTTAGACGTCCTCATTATGACGAAAAGTAGAATCCCCGTCGCTTTTTCATGCTTTGTCACAGAAAAAAAAAAAAAAAAAAAAAAAAAAAAACTCGAGTTCCTTTCGCCAAGCGAGGCTTTTCGCTACCCGTAGAGTCCTCGAGATATTCATACACACGTGTCTGAAGTGTTAATTCTTAATTGCGGGGTAGGACTCGGAATTGCAAGGTGCTCGTCTTCTACGACAGGGTTAATTACAAAAAATTATCTACGGGGTTAAAAAGCCAAAATAAAAAAAAAAAAGGAAATTACTTAAGAATATGCATAAATTCTATCGTACAGATATATAGTAGAGAAGACCGGGGTCAAAAGTATGGAACACAAATATATATTTATTTTCTCTTACAAATATATATTTTTTCTTTTTTTCCAAATATATATTTTTTTTCTATTTTACAAATATATTTTTTTTTTCTATTTTACAAATATAAATGTCTTCTGTCTTACAAATTCATTATTCAGCATGAATCACGGTCCGTCAACCACGGGAGACTACAATAGTCGTAAAAAAAGGTATCGTGCTGGGGTAAACAAGGGAATTTTCCGTTGAATTCCCCTTCTTGTCGGCAACAACCCCTTCCACTATGGGAAGAAAATCTAGTGTACGAAGATGGGCAAAGCAGTTCAGTTAGCATTGAACCGCCCTAGGGATATCATCGGGGTTCGCGACTATACGTGACGTTCGTTGAACCTGGCCTTATTGAAAGTCGGGTTTCGTAGTTGTTTCAGCTCTTCAGTAAAGATCGTGTTTTCGAGTACGAAAAAATCAAAGTCTCGAGGAGTTTTCTCGGTGCTATGCGTAAAACTTGTTGCACCAATATTCAAAATTTTATGTGCAAATAAATCGATGTAAGTATTTATACTACTTGCTGTTGGCATTAAATAAAAATAAATAAATAGAAGTAAGCGAGGGTTTCGTTTTCGGAAATGCCGATCATTATCGGTTTGGTTGGCGCATTGTTCCCAGGTCGCGTGCAAATTAATCCGCGCGCACATGTCGTCGATAAATTATTAATTACGATGAAATTTCGTGGCCGAGAAATTTACATCGGCTTCGGTTGTAAAGCGGAAGAGCAGCGTAGCTGCCGAGCGTCGCCACCGGAAACTCGATTAACCGAAGGTTCCGTCGAACACGCGATCCACGTACACATCACCTTCTCGGCTTTTCAGCGTCGCTTGTGCTGACGCTACGAAATTGTACCGGTAGTCTCAGCATCAATTTTCGGCTCCTGGGAAGTATTCAGACGAGACTGGGCAAACGCCAGCTGCCTAACGAAGAGCCTTAATATCTTCGGTGCAGAATGAAGTTTCGACGATGAGCGCTCGATAGTTCGCGGTTAAACGAACTTCCGCGTAAGCGAAGTTCTGCCACGACTGTACGAGGACCTCTCGCGAAATGAGCAGGCTGAGAAACATGATCACTTTTCAGGATAGTCAGGAGAAAAGCGTTTGCCACGAGGCACGAAGTCAATTTTCACCTCGTCCGAATTTCCGTCCTCGCCTCGGACGGGGGTGAAACTTTACATTCGATGAAATACAAAATAAATACGGTGATCTGTGATCTTCGCTAGATCCTTGTTTCAGCGTGCAATTACAAACTTTCGAATATAAATAATAATTTAATAAATTTATAAATTTATTGGTATTCTCCTACTGCCTGAAATTATTAAACTATATTCCGTCGATTTATTTAAATTACGCAGAAGAATCAGTAAAAATTAATGTCGACATTACCGCGCGCTTCGTTAAATTTCGTTTGATCCGCATTCGTTCGATCTGCCCTGCGAAGGGCGACGCTAAAATAAATATATAATTGAAAAAGGATGGATCTGGACGTAAACGACAGCAAAGATTAAAAGCCTCGGGGGCGTCAAATTTCTCTTTTACGTCGCTTCTGCATTATAGCCAATATATATACATATATATTTACGGGACGATCTCATCCACGGTCGTTTCGGAAACGCACCGAGACCGGAAGCTGGGGACAAAGTTTGAAGTAGGCAAAACTTGGCCTCGCGCGCACCTCAGCTCGCCCATGCGCACCGATGCCACACAAGTCTGAGCTACTTCTTGCCAACCGTCAGTTTACCTCCCTTCTCACTACTTTTTTTCCCTCGCCACGTCGGGACGAAACTTTTCAGCAAGAATGCGAAATTTTATTCACGCCCGAAGGCCTTTCCCTGGTTACATTTATCCCACCGGGAGTTCGTAGTTAGGAAATTATAAATGATGATTTAATAGCTCGTGACTCTTGTCGAAAAGTTTGAGCTGCGAAGGTGATTATGTATATTTCGAGTTATTTTTAACCTCGCGAAGAACCCAGAGCGATCGTAATTTTTCGTTTGCCGAAAATTAGATGCGAGAGAAGACCGTAAAAAAAAAAAAAAAAAAAAAAAAAAAAAAAAAAAAATCGTGAATTTAACGTACCGGACTGGAAACTTTTATGCGAAGACTGGTGGACTTAATTCAATATGCAACCGTCTTCAAAAGCTGATGGACTTTCCTGAGGGAAATTTTAAAGTACAGCGTTAGAATCGAATTTCTCTCATAGGACAATCGATCGAATCATGAAACAGCCATGAATTATCAAATTCAATAAAACTGTTTGTGCATTAAAAAATTTCAGTGGAATTAATTTAAAACGTTTTTTTTTTCTCAGCAATTCTTCGCAACGCTGATAAATAAAATTCCAGACACGAAAGATTATGTCCGTTGAATTATGATATTTTTTTTATCGACGCTTTTCCGTCACGAGCAGAAAAAAAAATAAAATTAAACCCGAACCAGCGTCCAGTTTTATCGACTGAATTTCTCGCACGAATAATCCGCGACGCGACACATTGCGCGATCTCCCGCTGTTAGGATTAATAAATCATTGGATGGACAGTATTTTCAGCGAGTGCACTCGGAGAGCTTCACGGTGATTTCGCATCTACCTCCCGCTATTCGGCTGGGAGGCCGCGAGGGTCGCGCGTGAAACTTGCGTGAAAATTAATTCGCGATAACGTATGTCGCGCCGAGGGAAAACCCCGAGCGGTCACCGCTCGAGATAAAAGGGAAACTCTTTTGGTTACGTCGAGGTGAGCAGAGATGCTTTTTTCACTGCGCAGCGTCGCATTGCCAGTTGAAAGCGGGGCAAAACGGATCGTTGTCCTCCATTCGCGAGGAGAACTCTTCTTACGTCCCACAAAAAATTAGTGACATGGTCCATTTCGCCCCGCTCCCTTTCCCAAGCGATAACAACCGGGGAGTCGTTGCCGGCCGACCGTTCGGCTCGAATCGATAGAGTGTGGGAAAAATGTCTCAAAAAAAAAAAAAAAAAAAAAAAAAAAAAAAAAAAAAAAAAAAAACCACACAGCGGTCGATGCTCTTTGGAAAAAAAAAAATTAAAAAATAATAAAATAAAATAGAATAAAATAAAAACAAAACGGGGATTCTCGGAATATATAGAGGATGAGTTTTACCTGAATATGCATGGCAGTGGTAGCGGAGTGGCGAGACGAAAAATAGCGCTGCGCCGGTCGGCCACTGCCCAAGGGAAAAGAGCGCCCAGGCGGTAACGAAAAATGCTATCTCATCCAGTATCGCCCAAGGGTGAGCGGAGCGACGAAAAAAAAAATTGTATATACGTCAACGTACGTATATCCGTCTCTCTCCTCCTGTAACAACCACGTCGCCGAAACTCCGACTCTTTATCCTGTTTTATGCTTTTCGATAAATTGCACAGGTGTATTATTCTCTGTCGGGTGTAACTGTTCGCCATACGTCAGGGCGAATCTTTGACTACTGCACTGTCAGGTGAAACATTTCGAGTGTCGCGTTCTGAAAAAATTCTACTGGGTAATTTCTACTGGGCTATCCGTCGATAAGCCGCGAACATTCGTAATTTCTTTCGGCCGAGTCGGGGATTCGTTGTCAAAGAATTTATCCGATTTTACGTCTTCTCGGTGTAATGGATCGAGAAAAGTGGCGTTCTTCGCGAGCGAGACTCCCCCACGCGTTCGAGCGGCTATCACGGCTTTCTCGGACTTCGAGAACCGGGAAAAATTCGCGAAAAGTTTCGATGTTCCGGGGGCCTCGGGGACCTATTAGAGGGTCTTGGACGAGCGGAAGCTTCGACGAAAAATTGCTTCAATCTATTTCGGGTGAAGTTCGAGGGGAAGATCGGGACGAGACGAAGACCCGTGCCAAAATGGACCCTTGCCATTCGTTCGAGATAAAACTCTCTTTTTTGTTATCCGGCGTGAAAGAAAAATCCATATAAACGGTCCGTTTTACCCCACTCTACGTTCATTCCACCTTACAGCTTGGATACCGTGACAGTAATTGAAACGTGTATTTCCGAGGGTGGTCGAATAACGCGCCCGACCAATCTTTCCACTTTTACCTTTGGATATTACTTCGAGCGTGAGTTTCAGAATGCTGACTCTTCGTCTCGTGTGTGTGTGTGTGTGCAACGCACGTTGATAGCCTCAACGGTCAACGATCTATCACTCGCTCCCATATTCCCCCGCCCATTTGCAACCGAGATGCGAAATCGCATTGCCCGCAGCGAGCTTAATTCGTTATCGTTATCACCCGTCAAGACACCGCGCTGCATGGGCGCAACATTTTTTCCCGAATTAAAAATAATGAAAAGAGCGCGGCGAGATGATTTTAAAACCGGAAGTGGGGCATCTCCGATAGAAGCGTAAAAAACATTTTCTAACCATTAATTCATATTACTTTATTTCGGTCGTTGATTCTATAATTTTTTTTTATCGACTATAATTCAAGTACATAAACATATTTTGGGTGGATTTTTCGGATATATTTTATTTTCGCCTGGGGAATCTTCACATTTATAGATACATAAATTAAATTATAATTACCAATGATACACGGAATTAATGGCAATGTCATCAGGCACGAAAGTCACGTATGTATTTTCCCGAATGCTTTCGCGTTTCTCTCCGAGCCATTGCGCGGCGAAAACGAGAAACGGACAGAGTGCGGTTAAACCGGAAGCTAAATGGCTTCGAATTTAACAAAAAAAATGTATTGCCTGTAAAATTCACAACTTAAAAAAAAATTTCGTTGGTTATTCAGTCGAAAATTTATGAATTTTTCATCGACAATAAATTAAACATATAACTATAAATAGTTTCTCTGCCACGATTTTATATTTTTTAAATTCCGATCGTTAATTTTCCAACTGAATTTTTTATCAAAAATACAAATTAAAGATTTCATTGTATCTCGAGTTTATTTCCGCATAGCTGATTTTTTTTATTCGGATTTGAAAAATTACCGTGACTGCTCTCATTCGAAATCGCCGTTAGCGTCATCGGGCAGGAAAGTCACGTGCGTCTTTGGCGGAACAACGTCACGTTTCTCCCCGGCCATTGTGTCGCGGAAGCGGAGATAGGCACGAACAGAGTTAGTCCGGGGAGTTTCGGAAAGTGAGGAAGTAACAGAAGGAGGCGCGTTAACGTAGGGGTTAAATCGGATGCCGGCGCTCGGACTGGGGCGAGGGATGAGAATTTCTCGCCCAGAGACCGCTTCCGAAGGGTTCGGCCACGATCTGAAGTGGCTCATTTTGCTACCTTCCTGCCACTTCCGTTTACGTTCGTCTCCCGGCTTACGCCACGCGCCGTTTTTTTTCCACGTCCGACCATTTCCTTCCCGTTACCACTTTCGCTGAAATAACACGGGCGCGCGCGCGCGCTCTCGGGACTCTCGAGGACAAACTCGCGTCAAATTGCCTCGTGAAAGGCTCGTCGGTACGGCGTCGACCCCTGGGAGGATCCGACGGCACCGAGCGCGAAGCGAGAAAGCAAAGAGAACGAGGAGAAAACAAAGGAAGAACATTAAACTAGAAAAATATCGCGCACGGAGACCCGGCGAGACGGACCGACGGACTCGGGGCAATAACGGGTTGGGAAAAAGCTCGCGGGGAGGTCGCTCGGAAGGCGCGGGAAGGTCGAGGGAGAGAAGCCCGGTGAGAGGGCTGCAATGCGAAGAGATACAAAGAGAGAATGTTGGATAATGGAGCGAAGGGAAGGCGAGCCGGAGAGAAAAGAAAAAAGCCTTTTGAATATCGGAGGCAATTTTGCGAGCAGTTCGGCGTCAAACTCGGGGCGAAAAATCGTCCGTGGAAAAATGTGTTTCATCGAGGCTGTGCGAGTGTGTTTGCCAACGAGATATTGTTTCGATTTTTCTTCGTCGCTGTCGGCGCTTTTTTTTTTTTTTTTTTTACGAAACCAAAATATATGTATATTTTTCTTTTTTTTTGAGCGTGACTTCCCGGTCCGCACAATGGAGATAACGATTTTACTCGGCCAGGGGCGATAAGAAATATTGTTCATCCGGCACTGAACAAAAATGTTCCCAAAAATATTTGCACTGCAAAGAGAAAATGAAGGATAATGATGAGAAAGGAAGGCGAGGCAGAGGCAAATAGAAACTTTAATATCAGACGCAATTTGGCGAGTGGCGTGAAGCTCGTGGCGAAAAATTGTCCGTTGAAAAAAATGTTTTTCGTTCGGGCTGTGTGCGTGTTTGTCACCGAGACACTGTTTGGATTTTCTCTGGTGGTGGTGACATTTTTTTTTTTTGCGGAGAGCAAATGTTTTTTTTTTTTTTTTGCACTCCACTGTCGCTTCCGGCTCCGAAGGGCGGAGATAGCGATACTTTTACTCCACCGGCCCGCGATAAAAATATTGCTTGTCTCGCACCGAACAACAACGACTTCCGCGAAAACGTTTTCAAGGAACAGAAAAAAAAAAAAAAAAAAAAAAAATCCTACGCCGCGATTTCCTCGCGAAATGATTCTCGTTTTCCCTTCCCTTTTTTTTTTCATTCGGCAATAAAACTAATGAACCCCGAATGAAGTTCGGTGTCGCAGTCGCATTCGTTGGAAACTTTGCCTCGGAACTGCAACCGCGCAAACCGAGTCCGACGGGTATAAAGAATTCTTCTTTTTTCCCTTCCTCGTCCAACGAAACTTCCTTCCCATTTTCGCGAGCAGGTAAACCGCGACCGCGGTATTCCGAGAAAATGGGAACGAGTGTATAAGCCGCCCACGGCCAATTAAACTTTCCCCTGCATTATTCAAATGATAGGCTCGACTCTTGGCTCCTGCGCTGCACTCTCGGTGAAATGAAAAATGAAAACTAAAATTAAAAAAAATAATAAAATAAGAAAAAAAAAAAAAAAGAAAAAATAAAAAGGCCCGTCGTCGAATAGAAAAAGCTTCCCGCATTTTTTTTTTCTCCACCTCCGAGGAAACTGCCTCGCTCGCGGATTATACATCGTAGTCCAATTACGAAACCCTTAATTAATTATCCCGGGGGTAAACGACGCCGCGTTGTAACCCTGTCTTTCGAGTGAGAGATCCGCGTGTCGTTCCCCGGTAACTCGTTCGGGCGACCAAATTCCGATGCGGCTGCGAGACAGAAACGGGTCGGCGTGCTCGCTCTGATTATTTTACGCTAATTAATTCTCGGAGAAGCCTCCCTCGGCTTTCCCGGGGCCTCGCTTCTCGTTCCGTTGCAAGGCTTGCCCCGATAGCTTCCGAGCAGGGCCTACGGTCGTCCGAACTTCGGAACATCCGCAAAGTTTCGCCGTCTGGCGAGCTTTCGCTGCGGCCCGCTGTGTCTCACGGTGTTCCTTTCGGACTGCGACCGAGGCAACGTGGCGTAAGCGTATTGCTCGGAGCGAGCGAACGTCTGGGACATTGTACAGACGGCGCTCCGGTCGTATAAAGAGACCGTTGGGAGCTCGCTCGTACGTCGGAAAATTCAGCACGAAATTTTGATATCTTTGTCGTAAAAAGTAAAATTTTCAAACAAAGTGATTGTAAGATTCAGACTTTTTATTTCCGAAATTCATTATCGATATCGGAAGCAAACGCTCTTACAGCGTTTCGCGCTATACAAGTTGTCGGCAATCGTCCGACAATTTTTGCCAGCCTCGGGATCGCAGATTCCGGTATTGCGAAAGGTGAAAAAAAAGGTCTTACAACAAACAAACAAAAATTGGAAAATTTTTCACATTCGTTCCGTTTATTTTCTCAGCGTGTAAAAAAATCTGCGGATTCAAACATTGAAAATTGCAGGAGTATCAATTCGTTAATGTAGAAAATAAATAAGAAAATACTGATATTCCGACAGACGGAACTCTTTTTGGAATTTCTATAACGGGTGTTGGAGATTTTTTTTTTAAACTATGAAATTATACTCCATTTTTTTATGTCGACGATAGCAAGATAAGCCAAGACTGATCTCGACATTACTGCTCAATTCTGTGAAATTACTCGAACGGGTATTGCCCACCGATATTTGTCCACTTTGCCCAATCGACTTCGTACCTTTCCTTGGTGTAAACACAGCCAACAGCCGAGCGGCTCGCCGACTGTATATTGAATTATCTCGAGTCCGCAGAGGAAGAGGCAAAGTCAATTCTGTACAGGACCCCGAGTCACCTCTTCGGCCGCGTCGTCCTCCCCATTCCATCGCCAATTTTCACTGGAGTAGCAGCAGAAACATTTTCCCGGGACACTTCCCTTCTCCCGAGTCATTCGATCTTCATGTTCCATTCGACCAGCTGCTCGAATAACGTTTGAGATATTTGTTGGCACATGTTACAGCTCCTCGACTTTGAGCTTCAATGAGCCATATTTACACTCGTACTTAAACCGTATCGACAACGCTGCTGACAACCCCACAGCCAACTGTGATGACAACGCTTTAAACGATTCTGTCGACAACGTTTCAATCCTATCGCTTGCATTAATAATTTTTAATTTGCCACCATTGTGTTACGAAATGGCAATTTAATGTGCGACAAAAAAAAATCCAAAAAAAGGAAACTCCTCGATTTTTATTCGTTTTCACAAAACAGATAATTAAAATTGATTAAAAAAAAAAAAAAAACAATCAAACAATTATACGATTGAAGTCAAAAAATAGACGGAGCATTGAAGAAAATTCGGGAAAAAAATCGAAGCTTTTTGAAAATTAGTTGCCATTGGCACCGACGTAACAAAATTTATATCGAACGTTCTAATGGTGAAAATGACTATAGAAAGTCTTAACACCGTTCACCGTCCACCAAGAAACACTCAATAAAATACAGGTGAAATTTATCGCTTCGGATCCGATCTACGATAGGCAAATTTAAACTCCTTCGAGACTTCGGGAATTCCTACAAAATAAAAGGCCCACTGATACTTCTAATGTGACGTGAAATGCGCGTTTCCTTTTTCCTTCTCACAAATAAAGGAGAATCCACGTTTTAGAGGAGAGACAAAAAGTGGGTCGAAGCAGAAGTATTTCCGGGATACTCGGGACATAGAAAGGTAGAAGAAACACGTCGTGCTAGCTCGTTCCCTACGTTTCCGTACGAGGAACCGCGATGTTTTCGTTGCGGAGAAGATATACGTGCACACGCCCAGGAGCGCTGCAGTAGAAAAGATCGGTGGAAAGTGAGAAGGATGAAGATCGTCGAGGGATGGTGGCGAGGGGGCGAGGGGGGGGGGGGGGGGGGGGCGAGGATCTTGGGTTTCTTCCGAGCGACTGGGCTCTGATTCCAAGGAATTACTCGCCCCAGTGGTTACGCCCTGTAAGCGCAAGACGAGCTTTTCCAAACGCTCCTCCTCGACCCTCGCCGCCGATGCCCGTCGAGCTTTCCACGGCAAAGCTCTTGATTGGCGAAAAATCAATGCTTCGAAGCTAAATAAACGCACGCGATCCATTCCGTCAAACACAGAGCTTCTATTTACACTGTCCGTGTGTACATCCACCGCCGAGGATCGAACCTTTAAAAACCACAATACGAAAACAATACTCCAAAGTAACGCAGGGTGTGAGGCAACGTAAAGAAACGGAAAAAAAAAAATTGTGCTCGGTAGAAAAAAAAGTTTGCAAAACTCTCGATGAAAAATTGTATGAAAAATAAAATTGCGTCTAGACCTTTTTTTCGGCGATGTTATTTTTACCTTGTGTTGGTTTTGGGATATTTTTTTTTTTTTTTTTAAATTGTTTTATTATCAACTGATCATGTAAATTATATCTACTCAAATTGGTTTTCCTCGCGGAAGCTTCAAAGCTCGCTTTCGCATATCACATGTATATATTTCATGAGTCATAAATCTTTGGAAAAATTGTGCTTGGTCGCGAAAAAAAAATTTTTTTCGCCGATGTTGCCAGGTTTTTTTTTTTTTTTTTTTTTTTTTAAATAATTCTATAAACATTTGGTAAAAACGTCACTGGCTCGATCACGTGACCCTCCATCTACATAATGTCTCGACAACTCACATCGCATACGAGAATTAACTCCGAACATTACAGTCATTTTATATTTCGACGCTGTCTTTTAGCGTCGCATTGGCGCGTCGCCGATCTCGATGAAAGCTTTTTAATCTTCGATTTTTTCTCGCACCTCTCCCGACGATCGGAAAAACAAGGGCTTGGACGATTCCGAAGTACAGCACGGAGCACTGGTTCGCAGAAAAGATATGGCACACTTATGGAACGCGAGTAAAAATAAGAGAGAGAATGGAGTGTCGTTATTGGAAAAGCATCAGGTCGCATATTCGAAGAAGCGGAAGAGTCTGGCTGCTGCTCTGCTCTCCTCCAATTTCTCAATGCCTCGTTTTTTCCTATGCCTCCTTTCTTTCCCGCTCCTATCCTACTTCTCATCGTCTCTATGTATAGATTCGTATCGCATATATGGGCCATTTCACGTCACCCCATATATGTATTTATATATATATATATATATATATATATATATATACGTGGTACGTCCGTGAGTCGCCAGTTTTTTTCGTCGCGTTTTCGAGCTTTTTTCCGGCCCTTTTTTTTTCTACGAAATTGTATCGTCTCAGCTGGACCACGCGATGTCAGGCTCCACTTGGCCGCAACGAATTATCGCAAATTTCTTTCTTACATAATTTCGCATCGGTCTAGCAGAGCCAGCAGCCGGTGTGACGGAGCGAGCGGCAACTGGGTCAGCGACGTATATCAAACGTTTCGTGTGATTCTCCAACTCGCCCTCTCACGTCTCTCTCTCTCTCTTTCTTCTCCATTCTCTGATAAATTTTCACGTGGCACCGCTGACGCGAAATTCTGCACTCTCCGAATCCAACTCCTCAAGGGGTGAGACTCGGTTTAATCCTTTTACACAATCAAAACACTTTCGCGGATAATTAAAGTTCACGAAAGTCAACCGAAAGTAAGACGATATTCCACTTTTAATTGACAAGCTTCATTTTGCGCGGATTTTTTTATCATCGATTAATTTAATCCTTTTTTATCCTTGATTATTTAAAAAAAAAAAAAAAAAAAAAAAAAAATAAGAAATCCGTTTCGAGTACGAAAAGCTCGTCGGCTAAATTTTCCCATTTACATCGGATCCTCCGTTAAGTCTCCACCATTGTGAAATTCTCTTGGAAGTTTCGTCGGAGGCTCTCGCGCAAATTAACCCAAGTCGGCGTGGATGATTCCGACCCCCCGTTACACAATATTACACCGCGGTAACTACCGATGGTGGAGGCGAATCTATCCGAATTTGGAACGGACCGATTCAGCCCACGAGTGGATTTTGGTCCGACGAGTGTTTCGCTGCGGAAGCAATCTCTCGAGTGTGCATCTCTCGTCCCGTCGACGCGATCACGGAAACTGATCTATATTTTCGTGACGGTGAAAACGGAACAGGAACAGCACCGGGCGGGTAGATATAGAGAACGGGACGGAGAGCAAAGCCTCTACCGTACATTCTTAACGCGTATTGGATGCTGCTCCCTATAACCTGGCGTTAAACTCGGCAGCGCGCTCTCTCACCGGGAGTCTCGCTTACGGATGGTGGCGGCGCCGGGATGGAAAGTCGATATCGCCTTAGCTCCGTTATAGCCCGGAGCTTCCACTGGCCCTCCGCCGCTCACTTCTACCCTTAGAGTTCCGCCAATTCGAGCACCGTGTTACGGCTCGTATAACCCATGCTCACCTCCCGATATATCTATGGGACGTTCCATACCGTTCCGAGCTGAATCTTCCCCTTCGGAAATCGCATTGGGCCCGCAATTTTTTCATCGATAGAACGAGTCTCAAAATAAGACGAATTTTTAGTATTTTTTCTCTCATTCATTTTTTTCTTTGATTTTTTTTTCTAGAATTCTTTGAAATTTTTCTGTCGCAGCTGAGTTCACGGAGTTCATTTTTTTAATTATGAATAATTATAGGGATTATCAAAAAAAAAAAAAAAAAAAAAAAATCTGAGTACTTTTGAGAGTGAGCTTGTCGATGTGAAATATCACCGGTGCAATCCACGGGGTTAAAAGTTAGAACCGTGTTGAAATTACACGGAATGCCCCATATGTACGTATATATATATATATATATATATATATGTCTATACAATCCGTAACACGTGGCAAAAGTACGTACGCGTACGTCTCTTCTGAGCCTGTAAGACCCTCGTATTTTCCAGATTCATTAACTTTTACTATCAGAAAAATACATTAAATGTAATAGATATTGTACAGATATATATATATATGTATACATGGATGCATTAAAAATTATCTACTTTAGCTGTTCGTCGTTACCTCGAGAATGGCTGTTGGCTTTTTACAAATGTCGTAAAGTTTTGATTTATCTTGAGGAACCCGGAATAAAATTTTACGGTGAAGCTAGTTCAGGTTGCGGAATGGCCAGGAACGACGAGCCTCGATTCCGTCGGGCGTCGATTCATTGAACTTAGAAAATCGAGGTCGGCGATGAAATTCCGTCAAATTTTAAGACACCGTTTATCCCTCAATTTTCGCAGTTTACCGCGAGATTTTGAAGAATTAACATAATTTCTGTGATTATTCTTATTAATCTCGATATTATTTTTTTTATTTCGTTAGAAAATAGAAATTAATCTACAGCAGAGGAATTTGCATAAAATCCTACGTCGACTCTGTCGCGTCTCATACAATAATTTATAATATTATAATTAATATCGATATTACTAATGAGCAAAAAAAATATTTTCACCGCTTAAATTTGCTTCGATATCGTGCTGATAATTTCGTTGAATGGTGTTACATTCGAATTTGGTGAAAGTCAATTGGAGCGAAGCGCTAAATGAAAAAAAAAAATTGTGTCCGTTCGTGGAGAGTAATTTATTTTTTAAAAAGCACCGACAATTTTTTAGTGTACATAAAAAATATATTATTTCCGTTGCCGTTGTTATTTCATAATTTCATTTCGGAGTGAAACGTCGTCCATCGTGCGATAGTCAATTGGAGCGGAGCGAGCATATCTGGGAGTGGCGCGATAGCTCGTCGGTGGCAGGAGAGCGAAAGCTCGTAGGACAATCACAGCTGCATTCACGAATGGAACGGCCGATAACGCCATTCATCGTGTCGAGTGTGAGTTAAACACGGACGAACTTTAATCGTAGTTTATTACCGTCACGTATGCCCACCTACAGCGTGTTCCAGTTTTGACTTACAATTATTATTAGATACGAGCACTGCGCTCGCCCTTGCGGACTCGCCCGAGCGGAGTATTGTGCAAAATTGAAGTTTCACCGATAACTCGACGATACGTGACACTCGCTGATTGCGCATTGTTCTTATAACGAATAATGTGTCATCTTTGTTGTTCCAGCTCTCTTCCCGGCGTGACGCGAACAATCAATCCTCGCCCCGATATGAAATCGCGTGCAACGAAAATTAATCAACGATTCTTTGAATTTGTTTTTCGCGATATCGAATCTGACGAGTGCGACGCGGTTGTCGATCCTCCCCGACCCACTGGAATAATAATAAATTGTAATAAAAAAAAAACTCGAACAATCATATTATTTTTAATGATAATTATTATTAGTCAATAATACCACATAAACCTTTACCAATCGTCGTAAATTTTGGGTTCTTGAAAAATGTCACTGATGATCGTAATATTGAAATTATTTTTATTTGAAGCGTATTTTTTTATTTATTTTTATTCTCATGTGGAAACCAATATCGTCTTCCACAGCTCCGATATCGAATCCAAACACGGTGTAATTTCGATACGGAAAATATTTGATGAAATTATCGAAATTTGTACGATTGAAAATTCCTTGTACGCCATTGAGCGCATCGAGGCCCGATAATACCAGAACGGTAAACACCCATCGTTGAATCTGTCGGGAGTGGGCTTGTCTCCAAAATCCGCAATACCCGTATCGGGTTAAACGTCCGCTGCGCACGGTAAACCAAACTACGAGCCACTCAGAGGGATCCCACGAAGCCATAAGCTTGCTCAAACATCTACTCCAATGTCTAGTCGGATACATAATGTCCACATTCCATCCAACACATAAACCTCGTTGGATGATTCTCCCGTACAGCGCGCGTCAACAATTGTCGCGATTACTGTTATTAAAAAAAAAAAAAAAAAAAAAAAAAAAAAAAAAAAAAAATCGACCCCTCGCAATCCTAAAAATTCATGTAAAAATATCTCCGGTAGCTTTCGGATTGAGCGGCATATTCACATTTAAATATTTATTGCCCCGACGAAATTCACGTAGTCGCGACAAAGTTTGGACGGCTGTCCGAAGCTGTCCGGGACGGTCGGATAGGACGCTTCGATAAACGGTGTTTCGGCCTCGAGGGCGGAAATACGATAGACGACAGAAATAAGAGAGAGGCCATAGAAACGTCATTGTGTCGTTCTGCATATCTCTCACCGCCGTCGAGTGCGGAGAGACCGAACGGGGGGGGGGGGGTTGGTTCGAGCCCGAAAGCCCGACATTCCGTCCTCGTAGTTGTTTCCGGGGTGGAGGAAGTGGCTCGTAGAACCGGCAGCCAGAAGCGTAGAGGCTGCAACCGCGACTCGCTGGAAGCTCACGGTGACGTCCTACGGCGCAACCCGGCACGGTATATCGCGATATGATGAAGGGTTGAACGCGATGGTGGAACCGAGACCACCCACTAGCTCCCGGTACTCGCTTCGACTCTGGTAAATTATACATACGTATGTAGGTACACACGTGTTTATATATATATATATATATATATATATATATATATATATATATATATATATATATGTATAGGGGGTGAAAATGCAACGCAGCATCCCGGTGTTCCAACTCGCTGTCGTACGCTGTCGCGTACTTCCCGCACGTCATATGTGGATTCACACGTGTCCGCACGTATGTAAATGTATGCGTGCGTGTTGCCAGGGTGTATGCTATAATGCCCCGTACTTTTAACTCCACTAGATTCGAGACTCAAGTGGACTCTTTTGAGATACTCGACAGTCCATCGTATACACGTTGGAGGATTTTTTTAAACTTCCGGGCACTCCGCGACCGTTCGCACAGGAAAATACACTCGCCGACTGTCTCCACGGGGCCGTTGGTTAGTCGGAGAATTTTTTTCGCCGTTCAAGCGACGTCGACATTTTCGCGAAAGCCGACTAAGTTTCCACGTGGCAATTAAAATTTCGGTAATTTTTCGTCGTCGGGGATTTTTTGTTTTGTTTATGCGGTGGATATTTTGGTGCGTTTCGGAAAAATTTACTTCGAAAATCGTTTTGATTTTCGATTTTTTTTGTTTTTCGCAATCGAAGATATTCCGTACTGTCAGAAGTGTGATGAAAAAAATTATCATCGCCTCGGTCGTGATTCGATGGGACCGGAAATTCTGAATATTTATGTCCGCGCGACCCTGCTCTCGAGTGCGGTGCGCATGCGCCCAGGTGCGCGAGCACATTCCGAGTGCACACAATTGAAACTCCACTCGTGTACAGTGCAGTCGGCAGTTTAGCATATGCAGTAGGTTAGAGCGGTCCGGCACGTGTGTTCCACCAAGCACAAGTTAATACGTATACGCTACCGGCAGCTTTCCCATCCGCCGACTCCCGACTCGCTCCACCGGCCCAAATTCCCGCGTGCTATACAGTACTTGCTCCTCGTACTGCGCTATATAAAGTACAGTAGGTTAGAGCCTGCGAGGGTGCGCTTCGCCCTGCGTCAAACATTATGCAGGCAAGCAAAGGCCACTTGAAATGCAAATGTTTGCCACGGTCGCAATTAAGGTTCCATCCGCCCTTGGCGAGACGCTCCGTCTCGGCATCGGCCTCAACCACGTCACGCCGCAGAAATCACTGCAACGAGAAGCGCGGAAGGATAATTCGGTCGTCGACCAGGTCAGCCGGATCTTGAATTGGCTTCGATGGGGGATTCGTGGACGGAGCAGCCGAATTTTGTCCAGTATTAGTTCGGTTAGTCAAAGAACGTAGCTGGGCCTATGAAGATGACACTTGACTCATCTTGGTTCGCTCGAAGAAACGAACCTGATTATTAATTTTCTTGAATCGATGTATTTATCGTACTGAAAGGCTGTTTAATGAAAAAAACAAAAACAAAAAAATTGAAAAATACCGAGAGGCGCTTCTGCGAGACAGTTGGTGAAAAGACAACTGGATTGAAAATCGTGAAACGGCGACGATTTAAATTCGGTCGAATTCCCGCGACAAGCATCGATCAAGCCAATCACGTCCGGCGTCCCACGGCGAACCAACATCGCCCAATGTCGAATGAATTGACGAATCTCCTCGGGGTTTCTCCGGAGCGAAATGAATATGAAAGAGACGAGGGAATGACGAGAGTCGAAGGAGAAAAGCCACGAGGGATATAAGAGTAAGAAGGAAGGATAAAACTCCCGAAGCAGTCGGATAGCAACGGGCCATCGTAAATTTCAACCGGACGCGGAAAGAAGCTTCGACGAGGATAAAGACGAAGGGCGAATCTGACGGATTCTCTTCACCGTTTCTTCTCCGCTTGCTCTTATTTCCCTCCGTATCATCTCCGACTTTTGCCACGGTCTTCCGTTCGCAAAACATTCCCTTTATTTCCTCCGCTCGTGTCTGACTTTCTTGACGTCCGACAGAAATCCACCGACCGACGTTGCCGATCCTCGGAGCTCCCGGAGCCGATGTCTACGTAATTCTTGAGCCCGCCATATTCCTCGATGCGCCTCTCGCATGTACATCGTTCCCTTCCTCACTCACCCCTTTAATCTTGGATACGACTTCGCGTTTGCTATACGATTTGATGCACTTGATGCATATCAAAGCGCAATCAGACTGAATTCACGCCGTCGCCAACTTGCAGCTGTGGGAATACCGCGACGGCTTGGGAGAAAACATCGTTCATACTCGAGTCCCTCCCTCCCTCGACAATGTTCTCTTGGTCCCCGGTCGCATCCGATCATCCCCTACCGAAACCACCCTCGGAAACACTCCGCCGTTCGGGGCTCTCCAGATTGCCTGGTCATTCGTCGCTCGGACCCCCTTTCCTCTCAGAAGTCATCAACGAAGCTCAACACTCCTGTGAAGAACTCCTTCTGACCGGCAGTCCCGAAGGGTCCGAGAGTGATCGATGGAGGCGATCGGCCTAAGTACAGAATGGAGGGCAAAAACCAGCCGGCACCCCACGAATCGGTAGGATTCCACCCGTAGATATCGCAACGCCAAAATTTCCATTACAAAGACCGTCCGCTTTCCGTTCCTCGCGACGTCTCTGCGAAATTCTCCACCCTGGATCAAACCTCCGGCGAATGCCACTGGAATATGTATGGTTCGCTCGAGACACTTCGCAAAGAGGCAACTCTCGCGCTCTATCTGCCATGACTACTACCACGGTATCGTTATAGTCGCCACGAAATCGTCTTACACCACTACTGCGACGAGAGGGTCTTCGCTTCAGAGGCAAATTCTCGGTATTCATCGGGACATCCGCCACTCCGGGTGGATCTTTGCCTGTGGACGGAGGGCTTCGGGGCGCTTTCGCCAAGACGTTCTTTGAGTACTTCCAGGCCGAGGACCCGAGGGGATGCCGCGACGAACGAACAGACGAGGTGGACCAAGATTCAGCGAATAATCCCGATGAGTCCGAGACAACGCGGTCGAGTTAAATTGTTTTTTTTTTTTTTTTTTTTTTTTTTTTTTTTTTACCACCGCTCGGCTTCCGTCATATTTAATTTTTTATTGTCTTGATTGTCAGTGCCGCAAAAAAATTCTCATAATCGTTACGATCTCCAATGTCATATCCATCCGGTTGTCGGGCTAGCCAGATTCATTTTGCCGGGTGAACGTGCTGCATTATTTATTCACGTATCCGACAAGACGTCTCACAATCACCTCTTCAACTCTGCTCAGTTTACTTTCTTCTCTCTAATCAAAAACTTCCGGCGGTAAATGAGTTCGCTCCGTGGGAAATCGTCGGGGAATTCGACGAGATTCCACTCCTGTTTCTTCGGTACTCGACGCTGGATTATTACCTCGGCGAGATTCCTTTCTGCGAACCCGAAGCTTCAAAGTTCGTCGGGGAAAATGTCTTTCTCACGCGTGACTCAATGCCGAGTTGCTTCGCTCGCAGTTCAAAGCTGATTAGGTTCGAAAAAATGTGCATAGAAAAACAAAAAAAAAAAAAAAAAAAAAAAAAAACAAAAAAACGTCGCACCCGACACCACGGATCTTACTACGTAATCGACATCGATGAACATCGAGAATACATCTGCGTATCGATGTGCCAATTTCCGGGGTGTTAAAACTTTTTGACGTTTCTATTCCGCCGTGCAATGTTCCGCCCGTTTCGTGGACCCTGAAATTGTCCTGCTCTGACCGCTGCACGCTGACAGCCGAGCGGTAGGAAAGGGGTGAAATGGTGGAGGGTGGAAAGTCGGAGTAGCGAAGCTATCGGAAACAGAGTTTACTCTCATCGCTGGTGGAAAACATGTTTGGGAGATCGCGAAATTTTCCGAAATGTCGGAACTTTCCGGTGTTGAGGTCGACGTGAGCGTCGTTGGAAATCCAAGTTTGTCCATCGAAAGAGCGATCGTAACTCTGAGGAACAAATCCTTGGACAATTCGCACGAGCTTCTCAATGACGTATATAAAATTCTGTCACTCGATTTTGAGTATGGCGCTGATCGGCGAAATTTTTATTCAACCCTGTGTTGGTTTTGGTAATGGAAAAGGGCTTTTAGACCACTTTCGCGATTTAAACGTTCACCATCGCCCGCGCCCCCCCCCACACACAGGTTCGGGCACTCTGCTGTGGCCAACCGCATCGCATTTACTGGCGCGTCACCGAACTAGATTATCTCCCAATCTCCGGTTACATAGGACTGAAGGCTGCGCTCAATATGATGCGTATACCACGGTGAGGCACTTTTCATCAGCTTTCATGACAGTTCATTTACGATGGATAAATCGGCCAGAGAATAGGAGTCAAACAGCGAAATTAACAGGCGATCGGACTGGAAAACGAACTGCAGCGATGAGTTGTTTCAACGCTCATAGTTGCGATGGCTGTTTCGTCATCGCAATTTGACGTGTCAGCCAAAAATTCTGTGTCAGCCAATTTTTCGTACGCTTTATTCGATCGGTAATTTACGATTTAAAAAAAAAAAAAAAAACATTACGTCGTTCCGTCAAATGACAACTGCTCAGGATCTTCGTGATTGCGGACGAGCCGACATTTGTGTTCACGGAATTTAGCGAGGAAAAATTACGCAAAGATTCCGAAAAATTATCCGAGGTGTCGAACAACGAGGTCGACGAGTACGACGCGAGTTCCCTGCTCCGAGACCTCGAGGAGTCGTACGACAGTATAAAACTCACCGACATCCAAATCCTCCGGGTAACTTTCTCAAATTTCAATCCCTTAGCTTCTTATTTTTTAATTAAAACAAAAATATTGAAAAAAAAAAATTTTCAACTCAATAAAAATACTTTTAAAAAAATTCTCGGAGACGAGTCGCCGATTTTTATGAAACAGAATTTTTCGGTCCTCTTTAATTCGACTCCGAATCGCCGTACCCGACTAAAAAAAAAAACACATATAATCAACGAAAAGTGTATCGAAAACAAAAAGTAATAAACCCTCGAATTTTCAGTGCGCAGTGCGCGGTCAAAACGAAAGTCTCCCCCACGACTGCCTGATCTCTAAAAGTCCGACGGCATTTACCCGGGAAAATTCGGACGTCAACAGGCAATTGGATGCTTTGATGAAAGGTGAATGAGACATCCGCAACTCAGGAAGCAATTGGGCCTCGGATCCATTATCGTTGAACTTTCGAGCTCCGGAAAATTTATTAAAGCAGCGCGCAAAGTATTCGGCTGCATCGCAACACGCTGAGAAATGTCTCTTCTTATTCTTCCGTTTCCTTGCTCGCTCGGGAGTTTCTTTTACTCTAGACTGTTCATTCTCCCTCATTCTTCAAGAATAGTTACGCCAATGGGCTGGTATTGGTAAGGGGGGAGGGGTGGCAAAAGAAGAGCGGGTTGAATAGTACACAGAGAAAGAGAAGAGGAAGTTTCGTTCGCGTGAGCAACCTTCTCGCTGGCAGGGCAAACGTATTCAGCGCTGTCGGGAAAATTGCTTTTCCACCGGTGAAAACATATATTTTCAGTATATTTTCACTCGGTGACTGGGCGACGCAAAAATCCGACAAATCCGCACGAATATTCTCTCTCCCTCTCGCTCATTTGGGCGAAGACGCCGGATTTTCCGTCTCCGAAAATGTTCTCTCCGTTCGTCGCTCGCGACTCGCGGAACTCGCTGTCCCTCTCGCAGTTGGGCTTTCGCTCGGTGTTTCTACCAAACCGATGATGCCGAGCCACGAGGGAACCGACGCGAATCTCTCTCGCGTTAAATTGAATGGTTTTGCTGGAGAAAAAACGAAACGAGTATCTCTAATAAGACCTTACTCCGGCTTATTGGAACCTGAATTTTACGAAGCTTTTTCACCGAGCCGTACAGCTTTCCCTCTGTTGAAATTTACCGCTGAGAGCCAATTTTTTTAATGCACTCTTTTTACGATATTCTCTTTAGTTAGGTACGTTGCGTGTGACGATAAAGTCGAAAAGAATTTAACTTTCAATATTTCTTAAACCTTATTTTGGCTTATCGGATCCCGAATTTCTTTTCCTTTCCCCCTTTTCATGGATTCATCCAACTTGGCCAACTTCCATTGACCCAAATTTCCATCCAGCCAAACATTATTCGCTCTGTTCAAATTTCCCGCTGAGAGCCAATTTTTTTAATGTTTTTTTTTTTATTTTTAATTTTTTTTTTCAAATTTTTCATAATAGTCACTTTTATTACGTATTTTATGTGCGACGGGAAAATGGCAAAGAAACTCGCCGCTGTTCACAACGGAACACCGACGTACTGAGCAACGGTTCATTTAATGTTTAATATTTCTTTAGCGTTTTTTTTTTTTTTTAGTGCAGAATATGATTAATGTCGAGGAATTTATGTTTTTTTTTGCAGGCTTCCCGGAAGCAAAAGCGACGAGACCCGTGGAAATACCATTCGCAGAGACGAAGAACATTAGCTCTGCCGGGACGAGCAGCAGAGGTGGAGCGAGAAAAAAGTGAGCAATTTGTGCAAAGGAAAAATTTGTCTTTCGTTTTATTACCATTCCGTTACACTAATGGATGCCTCGCATTTCATCTGCAAATTCGCTGGATATAATGACTCTTTGATCTCGGGATGAGGATACTTGAACTAATTTGACGTGCGTCCTTGGGCGCTCGAGCATTATTTTTCCAACCCTCTAAAAAGTAATTGGACGATTCCCATTCCATAGCAATTGTTTTTGTATTCTCAATTAAAAAAAAAAATCAACTTTTTTCCAGCTAAAAATGTGTACATTTATATAAAAATATCTGCCTCTCATCTAATTTAACAAAAAATAAAAAAAAAAATCATTTTCTTTATCCGAAAATATTGTCAGATTTCTTGCCATCGTTTAGCAATGAACAACAGTGAATGAAGTGGCGAGGCAAGCCGGGGTCTTATCCTGAAACGACCGAATTTTCCTGGACAGGGTTGAGGTGTGGAATGCGGGTTGAACACGTCGGTGTCGCATGATTTCCGATGGCGGTGTTGATTCAACTTTGTCGATATAAATAGTCGGGGCGGGCAGGTGTGAGATTGACAAGGGTTTCGGTTTTCTTGTCACCAGCGACATTTTGCCTCGGGCGTCATTGTGATTGCTCGAACGCCTCGCGTTGCTTTGGCAAAGGCTCGAGTGACGGAAATAACCTGAAACACTGTGTACCCGAGCGGCTTGAACGCCAGACAACTCACCCCTCGGTCTCCTTCGTGCCGTTATGCCGCTGTTGATCCACCATTTTCACTCCCGTCATGTTGTTCTCTCCGTCTGCATCGCTCCCCCACCTCTGACTCCACGACCGGTTCAGCCGAATGGTCCGTCATCTCGACGTTTCACCAGCGCGTTAACCGTCCGAGCTCGAAATTGCGGGTCAGAGGTCCGGAGGCCAGGATCCGCCCAAATGGCACTCGCACCACCGACATACAGGCGCACAATCGCTTTGGGACCACACCTGGAGTAATTACTACCTTTGCCCACTGATTTTAATTACACATCGTTGCGTCGAACCCGCGGAATAGACGACGAAATCGACTATCGAATATACGATGACGCGAGGGAAATCAAGGGTGGCAAACGTTTCCCTATGTTTCTGGTCAGAGGAAACTTTGATTCGTACTTTTGCTCAGTTTTTTTTTTTTACAGTGGAATAATTTTTTTTTGTCATCCCATTTTCCCGTGGCAAAGCTAGAGTCTTCTCCGGCCTTTATTTTAAGTCGTAAGTGGAAAAGTCCGTTTTTGGTCAGACCACGAATGGAAAATATCTTTTCCTATTTGGAGCGTCCCGCAAACGAATGGTGCGTTTTGGACAAAAAATTCAATTGCCGACGATCGTCGATTATGTCTTTCTGCCACAGTTACACAGCTGCAGCAGGCCGGGGGGGATTCTGCGGGACGGATAAACGGCTCGCATCATTTGAATTTAATTTGGCATCGCGTGTACGATCTCGTGGTACTCGCAGAGGGCTCGACGAGAAAGCGAACGAGAGCGAGAGGCGGCCGATTAAATTTTACTCGCCGCTCGGTACGTGCGACTCCGGATCAGCGTTAAGCCGGACTCGTAAACCTGTGTAGAACTCGCGCGTTCTCGCCCGCGTATGCCGCTCGTACATCGCTTTTTCCACCGGACCGAACTCGCCGAATGAATTTTTACCAATTTTTTTCCACCCCCCCCCCCCCCCCCCCGACTAGCAATGATAAATTTCACGAAGAGGAGACACTGCGTTACACACCGCTATTTTGTACGCTCGGTCAATTTCCCATTTCCATCCGAGCCTCCACCTCCTTCTCTTCGCTTGTTGTATCGCAGATCAAACGTTTTCGTGTACACCGCAAATTTCGCGTCGCACGTAAATATTACGGTCCATCGACGCTTTGCGAATTTTTTATACCTTTACACCCGAAAACGATGAAGGGTTTTTCCGGTTTTACTGCCGCGTTTGCAGATTTCTCGCGAATTTTAGCAAGAAATAATAATTGGTTTTTTTTCGGTTCGTCGATCGCGTGGAGATATGATCGTTAATTGTTATTATTATATTTTTTTTTACACATCATCGATACACATTTCCGTAAAGGAATATTTTGTCGGGTCAAAAATAACACCCACTGTTTCCAATAAATTTAAATCCATCAAAAATTCCCGGAATACAAACGAAATCAATGAAAACAATGAAAAATGTATTAAAAAGCCCGGGTTGACGATCCTTCGCCAGAGGGTAAAATTAGAATTGAGAATAAAAATCAGTATAACAAAATTTAATAAAAAATTGTAATGCAACTTTGGCAATAACTCTTTTTTTTTTTATATTACTACTCGATAAAAGATGTTTCGAGTTTCATCGATTTATACCAAGTATGAATAACCAATAAAAACGATAACATTGAAAATTCATCGTTTACGTAAGTTCCGCACTCGTTACAAATACATTTTTATTTTGCGTCGATAAAATTTACCATCATACTCGCGAAGTTAGTCGCGTGTGTATTTTCACCCATGAGCCTCTTCTGCCTCTCACAGTCGTCTTTTCCTTATTCTCGTGTTTCCCTCTCAACATCCATACGGGGAGCCCGGACCGTTTGGTTGCAAGCTCACGATCCCTCGGGGCTCGTTACCTCGCGAAAAATGAAGCCATTTTGTGGCGATTCCGCTCTAACGCCCGTTTGCATTCCTTCGGCCATACTTTGCCCGAGTTTCGCGCCATACATACAGGTATGTACATCCATCCATATACGCGACCACTGTATACGGTATATTCCCGATGGAGCCAGCACATCTTTCTCTTCCACATTTCCGCAATTTTTTTTTCTTTTTTTTCTTTTTTTTTTCTCTCACTCCGCGATTTCTCTCCGTGCCTTGTGACGTTATGACACAGCCAGCTCGTCCGACGATAATGCTACGTACACACCCGGAACCGCCCCGGCAATTCGCTCGAGTCGTTTGCGAAAAATCCCTCGGAAAAAGGTACGAGCCGAACGCCCTCTCGTCGAGGATGAATCCGAACCGCTCACCCCATACTTTTCGCAAAGAATCCAAACTCGGTTCCCTCTTTATTTATTTTTTCTTTTTTTCTTTTCAAGAATAAAAAATTAAAAATAAAAATTCCGGTTTCAAAATGTCCAGTTTCGTGGACGTTTATAATCACATCGATGGTCTGGACTGCCGGAGGGGCGTACGAGCTATGCTCGCGCAGAGCCTGTTTCGCCTGATGCAATTATTTTGCGTGATATATTTTGCGAGGGAAATTTGGGTGGATTACGTTTTTTGGACGATGGAGTTTGCGGCGACGCGGGTGAGGGTGAGAACGGTGAAGGAGGCAAGTGGAACGCCCTCGCTGACAAATAGTCCCTGCAAGCGAGCCGGGTCACCATTGTAAGCTCGACCTTTATCGGCGACAAAAGCTCCGAAAGGCTCGCGCCCCGCACACGGTAATAAACCTTAGTCGAGCTCCCCGGTCGAACGTGGAAAGAAGGTTCCAATGGCACATCGTGGTGCACCAACGAATCGCTGCACTGTGAATTTCGCACACCGGATTCGATGTACCAGGCGAATATGGTCGGACAAATGCGAGGTCGACACTGACAGCCTAATCGAAAAATAAATACAAAATTCTGCGACAGAATACCCTGTGTGTATCAACGAATTGATGTCTGCTCCGACAGATTAATTTAAAAGTTTTTTTTAATGAGAAAGCAAAAAAATAAGTCAGTTAAATGAACGCGATTGATTCATAAAAATTATTTATAATTGCCAGCAGCGATCCCACGAATTCGTTTTTCATTTGAGTTTGTGCTCTCTCTAAAGACTAAATTTTATTTTCAAAGGTAATTTTCGAAGAATGTGAGAGACGAATTTTACCAAAGCTATTTTTTATTTTAAAGAAACGTTAGCAGATCTACCACAATTTATCGGGAACCGTATCCTTCAAATAAAAAAGGCGGTATTAGAAAAAAATAAAAAAATAAAATTCCGCTAGCATGACACTTATTAATTATTCACTTTTCAACAGAATGTGCAAGGAAAAAAATATAAAAAATTACTTTAAGCCCCAACGATATCCCCCTCCTCCTCCCCCGTCACTTCGAAGGGCAGATTTTCTTTGAGCTACTTCTCGCTTTTGCCGCAGATTAATTATTCCGCGGTATTTCTCTCAGATTCGCGGCACTTTGAGGGCCCTTGACCACATTTTACACCACCAAGCTTCGTCGATGCGGTATAATAGCCTGTACCATCAGCGGGAGCCAAGCCGCGCCGAGGCAACCGCGCGTGAAAACTTCTCAAATTCGATCGAGCGAAACTCGCCGCGACCGCACGATTCGCGTCCAGTTTAACGCTATAAAATTTACCGTGTTTTCCTACCGTTCGGAAACGGTTGTACACATGTGTGTCATTGTGTGTGTTTGTCTATGGCGATTTGGTGGGACCGGAGGGATTTAGGGAGGGCTCCGAACCCAAGGGAAAAGAACAAAGTTGTTTTGAACAAAATGCCGACAGATTCGAAATCGAGAGAATTAAAGTCACGTTGCACTTTGTCCCTTGTCGCATTCCTAATTTCCACTTTTTAAATCCGATTCCACGAGCTTAAATCCGTCGAAATATATAAAATGCATTCCTCATATTAATCGTAATAATCGTATTAATAATAAAAAATATTATTATTATCTGACTTGTCTTTAAAATCATAATTCTTCGTCACCTCGTTAATCTTGACGTCAGCCAAGAATTTTTGTAAATTTATCGTCGTGACAAATTACCTCGCTGATTGGAAATTACTACGCGTGGGGAGAAGTGACCGAATTCCAGTCTTTCACGGCAGCGCTTTGATATCTTGGCTCTAAAGCGAAGTTTCAATGAGAAATCTTTAATAGGTACAAACGTGGAAAGTCGACAGGAAGCCACATTTTTATCTCCATCACTCAGAACTCTACTGAAATCTCTACCGACGATAAATTTAATTCCACGGGAAACGGAACAAAATTCAACCGGAACACGAGGTTGGAGAATAGAACTGTATTTCGGTGGAATTTCATTTTTTATACGGATATATTATTTTCCAGCGCCGGACAAATGTGAAGACGGATAGGAAAAACCTTTAACTGTTGCGTTATTTTTTAATTCACCGAGGTATTTTTTTCCAGTTTTTTTTTTTTTTTTTTTTTTCCGGCTCCAACGGCTCGCTCCGCGGCAGCGTTGCAGTTCTTGCTCCGGCTGGCTCTTTTTCGCTCTCCATCGTCGATATCCTGCGGCTAAAACGACCTCGGATCGCGCAGACAGAGAATGAGGAAGAGAGAAAGAGAGAGAGATTGATGGGCGGCAATCAACGTGGTTCGTTGCCAACGGTCATGAGAAATCGTGGCTTTCGCCGCAATTTTGTTCAACCGCTGTCCCAGCAGCCCTCTTATGCATTCACTCCGCGCGACGGCTATTGCGTTTGAACGTTCGATTCCAAGTCCTTGTGATTGGAACATTTTTCGAGCCAGGATATTTCTCGTAGCTCAAATTTTCGATTATTCGTGTCCATCGACTCCGGACAAAAATATTCATTAAAATTCACAAATATTTCGCGGATAATTAAACAATAACATTATTCGTATATACATACACTTCTTTAGTTTCGCAAAAAGCAAAAAAAAAAAAAAAAACGTAAATAATTTAAAAAAAAAAGGTACATCAGAAATTATTACGGACAATTGCGTAATTGCTTAAAAAAAATGAGCGATTTTTTATGTTTACAAGCAGCAATTTTTTTGCGTTCTAAAATTCTGAATCGATCGTTCGAGGGTCGTTCGCTGTAGGGCTGTAAAATCCAAATAAAATAAATAAAGAACGTCCGAAAAAAATACGATAAAAGTATGAAAGTACGGATAACGCGGTTGATCGTTTCTCGAGGGCCAACCGCTCATTTATTTCTGTCGCTCTCTACTTGGAGCAGCACAATAAACTCCTTTGTGCGATAAATTGTGCGAGCAGCCCGGAACGTCGTGGATCACTGTACCGGCTGCACGGAGAAACTGCAAGTCGGGGCCAAAGTGAAGCTCAAAGCTTGCAGCGCCGACGACGTCGCTTCGTGTATCGCAGCCTCGGTATCGTCGAGAGTAACGAGCTAAAGCTGCACTTCCATGCGACCAGTGCCGATGCTGCGAGGAGGCGATGAGGCGAAAAATCGGAAGAAAATGCAGAAGTGGTATTTGCTGATAACGGAGGGAAGAAGCGAAAATCTCGCAGTTGTGCAATATCGAAGATCCGAAGGCGACAACCGATTTACACTGGAATGAATTTCAGTTGAATATGGATAAAGCAATAAACTACATCGTACGACTGATGTGTCTCGTTGCAGCGCGGTTGCTACCGATATCATGCGATAATTATTGTTTATTGTGCGATAACTGCCAACTCTATAATAATAATTAATCACTGACCTGAAATCATTATCACTGCACAATAATTTAAACATCAATAACAATAATTCACCAAACAATCGGGCATTCTATGGTGAGCGCAATTTTATTTAAGTTTAATTTTAAAAAGTTTATTTTTGGTGATTTTTCCTCCGTGTTACGTGTGAAGAATTTTATTTAAGTAAAGTTTGTACTTTGAAATACGATTGCCCTAAAGGGAAAATTGGAAAATTTTACTCCTTCCACTTGGATTTCAATGGACGACGCTTCGGCTTTTAACTGAGCGAAGCATCAAAAAAAAAAAAAATTATAAAAAAAAAAAAAAAGAAAAGTCCGTCTCGAATAATCTCATCGAGATTCAAGAGCGATGGCATTACGAGTGGAAAATACGATAAGCGATTTGTGAAGACTGGCATTAGCTCGTGCTGTCCAAGGCATGAATCTCCCCCTCACCGATTCCTCGTCTCGGTTCCGACAGTTCGAATCCCCCCGGCAAAGCCTCTTTGCGCGGACGTGCAGTGGTAGAGCCACCGACTGCGCCGCCAGTAGTAACGGTGCGTGGTACACGGACAAGCGACGAGCATCAACCACCAACCTCCCTTTTACGCTATCTCGCATACGGCTCACGATATCACAATAACTACGCAGCAACGGAGATAGAGAGCGGCGAATCTCCAGCCCGACCACCCCGGGCATGATTTATCCTC
Source organism: Listrodromus nycthemerus (assembly GCA_963978505.1). Lineage (NCBI taxonomy): Eukaryota > Metazoa > Arthropoda > Insecta > Hymenoptera > Ichneumonidae > Listrodromus > Listrodromus nycthemerus. The sequence goes on from OZ021687.1 coordinate 2,064,730, forward strand.
GCCGCACACGTCACATTGTACAGTTCCGCATTATCGTGTACGTACGAGCGTGATACCGAACGAACAAGAGGCGCAACCGAGAATACCGGTCGTCCGTGTCTCTGCGGGAAACACCGAGAAACACTTCGCTCCGGTACAAGAGCTCCGAACACATTCAGACAAAACGAGACACCTTTCTCTCTGGCCTCGCGGTAACTTTTTACCGAGCTTTTAAAAGAATTATTTTTCCTCCGGCATTTTTATCCGGCGAGACTCTATCGAGGGTTTTTTTTTTTTTTTTTTTTTTTTTTTTTTTTTTTCAGTAAGTTTGTGGTCCATCTCGCGAAATCGTGATACCGGTCGCTGGTTTGAAAGTCTGTCCTGCCTGTGTCGCGCTCTTCGTCGCACTTTATCGCGAGTTGAGCTTGACGAAATAAGTTCCTTCGAATCAATTCGAACCAGCGGAAGTTTTCAGCCGAGTGATAACGTGACTAACCAGCCGAGTGTGGATGACGAGTTGTGTGCCGTTTGAATCTCAGGCGCACATATCCCCCAGGTACCGTGACTGTTATCATCTCGCGGCGTTTGCAGAGCCACGATGGGGGAGGACGGAGCTCTGGTTTACATTGGGTGGCGCAGTCTGAGGTGAGCTCCGTACGTGGCAGCACGGTAACTACCGGAAGCTCCTGGATTCTCGCGTGAGCGAGGATGCCGTGAAATTATGTAAGCCGAGAGAGCGGGAGAGAGTATGACGGAAACGGGCCGAGAGGCAAAGCAAGTGGATGAAAGCCCTCTCCTTCGTATCTCACCGAAGTGATGTAACGCAGTGTCGCGTTATCTCTGATTCCCTTTGTGTCTGCTCGAGTGTTAAGAACGGAAAAGGGCGAGCGGATCCGAGGGAGCGGAGGTGAAACACGCTGTGACTTTGAACGCGTCGCCGGTAGAATTAAATAAACCAAAGCGCCAAGCTCGGCGATAACCAACGAAATAATATTTTCGTATTCTTTTTCAAGACTTCGACAATTTTTTTCCTGGTGCGTTAACGCGTGACAATATTTGTCGAACGACAATTTATTATTCTCGAATATTTTAAATTTGCATCTTTTGACTTGACTTACTTGACTTTGACGTCAAGTAGTATTTATCGATTTAGTGGTATAAACATTTTTTTTTTTAAATTTTTTATTTATCAAATTGCGTCACTCTCGACGCTGTTGGATGTTCCTCGTCACTTATCGACGTATCAACGTCCACACTGTAATGTCGCGAATATTTACATATACGTCACGCTATTAAAACGAATCGAATCCAACATTATTCCGAACGAAGCCGCGAATTCACGACATAGCGAATGTTCAACGAGAGGCTCATTGTGTCGACGACAATGCACTACGCAGCACTCTCGTATTCCGTACCGCGGCTATTATTCAACCGATTCTACAACCCCCCCCCCCCCTCCCCCTCAAACCACCCTCTTGCTCTATTCGTCTCGAGCGATATACGCGTATTTCTCGTGTTTTACGCGAGAATCGAACGTCGTCCAGCCTCACGTCTCCACGCTGACCCATTTTTCACCTCCACTTTCGAAGTTTGTGCAGTCGCACATATTCACGTACATAGGCTTATACGTGTGTGGATATATATATATATATATACATGCTTTTTTTTTTATTTCCTCGAGATATCACGTATTGCTCGAAAAGGGCGGAAATGTTGGAGGTGAAATATTGCTTAGAAAAAGTATCCCGAGTGCTCGGGATCGTGGATTTTTTTTTTTTTTTTTTTTTTTTTTTTTTTCCCCTCGACGCCATCACACTCACATTTGCTTGACAAAGGTACGAAGATAGTCGAAAAATATTGCTGGCAAGTGCTACGAGTCGTTGAATGGAAAGCATCGCGGACTCACGATGGATGAAGAAAAGAAAAATCCATTTGACTCGTTTCCGTCTCTTTTTTTGTTTGTTTAACCTACTTAGTCCGAGACTCGGTCGGTAACAAAAACTGAAATCAATATTTTTCAAGGGTGGAAAACTTTGCGGAGCACATTGCGAGCGTCCGCCGAAGTGTCAAATAAAGGAGCCGGCAATTTTCGTTCGACAAAAAACGTCGAAGACCCTCGGAAGAAATTGATTACAGTTTTTCTTACTTACCGAGTGTGGTTTATCGTGGCCTTAATGGTGATGGAGCGGTTCGCTTCAGCTCATAGATCGGCGAGTTTCACAGTCATTCGTTAACGTAAACTGCAATAAATTTTTTTCATGGATTCAAAACTCGACTCACAGAAGCTCGTTGGTGTCGTCGAACATTGGAAGAAGTCCGCTCACGACCAGCCATTGTCGACAGCCCGGTGTTTTTACGGATCAAAGACTTTTTCATGGTAACTTCGCGTCGCATCTGAGATATCGAGGTGGTTCCATCGGTGTTCCATAAATGTCCGTTCTACCTCATGGGACGATGTAGTCAGCGGGAGTAAGCGATAGGGGCTTTTACGTTGAGCACTAAAGGATTTTGGGGGAGGGAAAAGGGTAATTCCGAACGTCGGATTCGTCGGAAAGTCGGAAGATCCGAAGCTCCGGCTGTACAAGGGTTGTTGGGGGGAGAGCGAGCGGAAGCGCTGCAGACGACGAAGACGGGGCGGATGGTTCCTAATCCGTCGATAGATCAGAGTTACCGTCGAGCGAACGGGCAACGACTGTCGTGTCGGCCTCGGATCCTTTTCGTCCTGTGGGTGTGCAATGCGTCGGGACGTCCGGACAGTCGCACACGCGACTCCTGGGCGACGAAGCTGTAACCAACGAAAAGCTCCAACCGTCGCTGTATTCGCGTACGCCCCCGCGCGAATTGCTCGATTCCCGAGTCTCGTAAGCTACTTAAGAAGACAGATGCCGTCGACGACGAGGCTGGAAAACTCATCGCGCTCGTGTCTGGAAGATTGTTCAGTCGGCATGGACGTTGAAGTCTCCTCGAGTCAATCCTGGATTCGCGTCGCACGTAGGGTCGGGCGAGGGACTGAAGGGGCTGGAAAAAGCTCGGCTCTTGGACCAGGCGATCGAGTCCGCGTTACTCGGACTCCGAGATTTATATGTACAGTGGTGGAAAATGATTCTGCGATGGGAACGGAGATGTGGATGGAATCGTTTCTGGTGGTAGGAGAGGTGGAAAAATATGGACTGGGGACTTCATTGGGGTGATTCCAGGGTCGTAGAGCTTTCCGTTAAGGGTGGGTCACACGGTGGAGACATAACGGTGAGCATGCCGTAGCACTTGGGAAAGAAGTGGATGAAATCAATCAGATTTCCTCCGGGTAAGGATTTTATTGAGGTGACGAATTTTAAGATTGAAGCTTTCGGATCTGTCGATAGGACGAAGATGGGACAACAGAGTTGAGCAAGTTACGACAAATTTTCGCGACCATATTGTCGTGATAGAAAAAAATAAAAAATAAAAAAAATGACACCACGATATTTAAAAAAATTTTACTGCAACTTTGCGAAAGATAAAAATTAATAATTATGAAAAATAAATATTAAAATAGTGGTATTTCAGGGTATTCGATCCCAACCGAATCGTAATTTCCAGTCTTCATCTCCAGCATTTCGTGTCTCCCACCACGCGCAACGTGCATCCCGACATCGTCGATGTTTAATTATCTCAATCCTGCTGAGAGGCGCTATCCGGCCGCTCAGGCTTTCCACCTGAAATTATCGAGTGCGCTCTATATCATGTTAGCCGTTGTGTTCGGATGTGCATAGTTGCAGCCCAGTGTACAGACGGAGCCCGGTAACTCGGTTGGATACGCGTGCCAGACCAATTATGCATGCACTCGAGGACTCCGGGGCGCGCGCAGCGGTGGCTTTTAGTTCCGACTCCGCGAGCTCGGGCGTTGAGACGAGAGGCGACCCTCGTACTGTCTCGTGACATTCAGCAAAGCTCCTCGTGGGAATTCCCCTGCGAACTACCCTTCTGTTAATTTGCATCGTCTCGTCTTCGGTCCCGCGACACCGAGTTGAAACTCCGACGCGATACCCGGCACACCCGCAAGCATCCGGCTGACTCATCGATAAAAAAAACAAAAAAAAAATAAAACAACCGAAAACTCTTCCGGTTGATCCCAGAAAAAAATTCTCTCGTCGGAGGGTTTTTTTTTTTTTTTTTTTTTTTTTTTTTTTCTTTTTTCTTTCAAAATTCCCGTACCGGAAGTGGCGAGAGCCACGGCAGTGCACGGGCCACTGCAGAGTTGGACTATCGATTTCCGGGACGGGAGAGTCGAACGGTGCAGCACGCCGGCCGGACGCTGCGGAGAACGCTGCCGCCGCTATTGTCTCTGCGTCTCCCTGCAAAGTTCACCCGAGCTTCCGGCCACGGTTCCGCCTGGACCGGAAGGGGCCTCGGCTCTCGAATGCTAATGGGCTGCGTTTTATTATTGACAAAGTTCCAGCGGAAGAGCGAGAAATCAGCGCGGATGGACAGTCGGCACGCAGTCCGAGGTTGTTGCCAATGATAACAACCGAGACAGCTTTCCTCCGGGGCTTCCGGTTCGAAGAATCTTGCGTAAGGAAACGAAGCGTGGATGTGGCGAAGTCCTCGGGGTGAAAAATTACCCTAACGTGTAATTTAGCACGTTCAGGTCACGAGAACCACTCGGAGCCCTTACAAGACCTCGATTTTCTCATGCTCACTCGTTCTTATTTTTCTTCATTCTTCGCTCCCTCCTCCCGTTCGTCTCGTCTATCAAATTACGAAGGAAGAATGAAGATGATCCCGTGTACCGCGCGACCCAGCCAGCCAGTATCAAACGGCTCAAAAAGGAGGTCGCCTATGATACAAGCGGGACGTGGACGAAGGGCTCTCCTCGGCTTTCTTGCTGTACAAAAGCTCCCTGTTCATAAATCTTCGATCCGTTTCTATTTTACCCTCGATCTTTCTCCCTCCTGTAACGGATACCCGACATACTATTCCATTATACTCCGCGCCACCCTCACGAGAGGTCGATGCTCCCTTCGCACGACAGTTTCGTATAAAACAAAACGTTGCGTGCGAAAAGTCTCGTACGAGACGATTATTTATGGCGGGATTTTCGAATTTAAAAAATCGTCAACCTCGGTAACTCGAGTAGGAAAAAATAATTTGCAGATTCTGTGAGAGTTCAAAAACAATGCCGAAAAAAATACGAAATTATTGTCGAATTTGTAACACACTCGAACCGATAATTATTTTAGCATTCTCCATGTCGAGAAAATGTCGTTTTCGTTAATTTTTTTCCGCAGGTAGAAATGCGCGGGAAAAAGAATTTTGAACGTGCCTATAGAAAAAAAAACGATACTGTATGATCGCGGGTTGAGCCTGCGACCTTCGTACGGCTGGCTTGTCATTTAACGGATGGGAACATCGAAGCCCTCGCCGAAACGCGATTAACGGCTCTCCGTCGGACAACGTCAACGTCATTTAGTCGGATGAATGGGTGAAAATTTGTCACTCCCGATCGCGACTGGGCGGCCTCGCTCGCGCCACGGTACCAGCCTATGCGGATGAAAATTCGGCCTAATTGACAATGTTGCAATCAAGATTCATTGAAAACTGAAGGGGATACCGGGCTCGCACCGGCCGGTTCGTAAAACCCGCGCGGGCCGTTTTGCAAATAATCGAATCGTGACGTCACGTGAGTGAATTTTGACTTCAATTCCGCGATAAAAATAATCAAGTCCACTCATAATTTTTCACCTACAGTTTTGTCGAACGGCTATTTTTTCCATCTGCAGAATGGTCGTCGTCAAGAAAATTTCTTTATATCAAGATTTTTTGAGGTAATTAAATTTTTTTAATAGTTACGTTGATAAAATATTTGGGTCCAACTGTGCGAGTCTGTATGGTGGTTTCTCGACCGAAACTGGGAAAGACACGTGAATGTCTGATTAACACGGAGGAAAATTAATGTAGATCTTGGAGAGCTGGTGAGCCTAGTAAGTGGGCTCCGTGAAAACGATGAGAGAAGTTGACGAGAGCGCGGGGGCATTATGCGCGAAGAGCGGAAGACTAATTGAGTAAAAGGGCTGAGAGAAGGTTGGAGAAACGAGTCAGACCACCTGCTCAGCTTGAGAGAATCCAACTCCGGAGCAACCTTCGTCGAGAGTCTACCTGCGCGAGTTGTAATTACCTTTCAATAAACCCGCTGACTGATGTTAATTAAGTAGTCGAACACACACGGTCGTGCATGGCCCGACGCTGCCGGTGGGGCCGCCTATTTACATCGGTACTTTGCACTCGCTACGAGAAAACGTTTCGAGTTGTGCACGGGGAAAAGTGTCGGTTCGCTCTGTGGTTCGCGAACGTCCGAGAAAATATCGAATTAATCTTAAATTTTCATTGGAAATAATTCGAGACTCAATTTATCTTTGCAATCAAAGACGTTGAATTATTAAACCGGAAGCTTGGATTCGCGAATATTTTAGATTCTCCGATAATACCTCTCACTTCCGGTTAACATATTAAATCATGAATATGTTTCGCCAGTTTATATATAATTTATAAAGTTTCGCAATTAACCCGGACGTTTCTCCTATCGATTCAGTTGGATTCTCGACTCGGCTATGACTCCGATCTCCCTGCCAAGAATCTTCGGCACGACGAACCTCCGAAAACAATTACCTCATCTTCTTCCCTCCTTAAATCTGGGTCAGCAAACTTTTCACCGGTGCATCCAACTCCGACGTCCGAGAGATGAAGAGATTCACCTTGTACATAATTATATTCGGTTCCCGTTGGAAACAGACCAGTGAGGGGCAAAACGGCACAGTGCCCATATTTTGTGCACAGACTTTGACTGCACCCATCTCGAAGGTCGGCGAAAATTTTCCGTCTTGCCCCCCCCCCCCCCCTGCCGCCAAAAACTATATACGCTCCCTCGCTCTCCTTCCCCATCTTCGCCGTACCGTATCGTCCGAACCTTCGCGAAATAACTCGGTCCGCCGACTCTTCTCCGCCCGAAGTGGAAAAAGTCTAATAACCTTACCGTCCAACTCTGCCCGGTATTGGACTTTCCTTCCAGGGAATGGAATCTAAAAAACGAGGAGCTCTTGAATAAATCTACGAACTCCTTCTATCCCGCGTCCGTCTCCATCGTGCCGTTACCACTTCCGCCGACTCTGGGCCGGCGTAACTATCCAAGCCGGCGATATAAGGTCAAAGGTTTTCGCCCTGTTCACTCGGAATTACAATATTCATAGAATTACACGAGGCTGAAGTTGTTTCACGGTTGCTTCCTGCGGATGCCGCTACGGCCAAGGTTTCGTCTGCGGTTCTAATTTGTAAAATAATCGAAAAAAAAAAACAGGACTAATAATCCGGGATGAGGAGGAGGGAGCGATGCAATTTCCCGCGTGGGTCTTGCCGATGGATCGGACGTAACCGATGGTTGGACCGGTGTTGCCGAGACGAATATCGTATCGTCAACGTTCGGCAAATTTTTGGCCAACTTCCAGCCAATACTTAACCCCATTCGAGTCGCCAATGGTTGGATTTTCCACTCGAAACCGATTATCGAATTCACTATTTATTTTCCAAGGTATGCAACAAAAAAACAAAAAAAAAAACACTGAATACTCTTGACCAATTTCAGGATAAAAATGTTGACGAAATCCGCCGCTCAGCTTCGCTCAGAAATTGGCTACGTTGATGGTTGACGAATCTGTGAAATTGTACGCGCTCTCCGGCGAACAATCGGAGACCAAAAAGGGAAACCGTAGCGACGTTGACCCCGGAATTTTTCACCGATTATTCGCCATTGGTTCGCGAATAGTTGGGGAGATAGTGGCAATTTCTTTTAACGGCGAGTTGGCGGAGATTGTGAAAGTTTCGCGTGAGATTTGGTCGCGCCCAGGCACGAAGGGAGACGTAACAGCGAGCGCAACCACGCCAACGTTGCCGACGAGTTAACGAGTCCGGGTAATTAGATTGAGCCGTTGAGTCAGCCGTGGGGCGTGGGAGTGTCGACCGGTGGTCGATGGAAGACGAAGCTTGAGGGACCAACGGAGGAAGGAAAGACACGAAGGGAGCGAAGAAAGTTCCTACGAGCCCAGAGGGGCTTTCCGACGGCTGAAGATCCCAACATCCCTAACGATAGTGTTTGCTACGAACGACCAATGTAACACGGTCGTGCAACGTTTCTTTAAACCCAACCCCGGCTTAAGGTCTTCCGGTTGACTTTTTCACATAAAGAGCTTAATCGAAGATCGGCAAAATATTTTTAGGGTTGATGGATGTTTCCGGAAAAATAAAATCGATCGCAAGTTCCCGTTCCCGATGAGTCCTTATTCGATTACCAAAATACGCAATATTTTCAGCGATACAGTTTTTCGTTTCATCGACGGATCTGATATTATCCTGTAATAGTTTTTCAATTTAAACAAATTTTAGTGCCTCAATTTTAGAGTATTTTTGAAGCCGACGATTTTTCGAAAATTTCATCCCAACGATCGGTCCCTAATGGACGACACTAAAATACGTTTTTTCTCGGTTCCGCCGAGCTGGCGCGGAATCGGAAAATGTTATCTCGCAGGTACTTCGTCATTCGTAAAAACAGTCGAGAGAGTTATTAACGAGAATGTGAAAGATGAACGAGCCTTTGTCCAACGGGCATTTTTTTTTTTCATCAAGATTTAAATGCGCGATGGAACTGGCTAAAAGCTTCGAGCGAAGATACTATAATGGATGTCCTGGAGGCTTTCGCATAAAAGTGGATAGTGAGCGAACTGTAGTGCGATTCTTCGAACGAGGCCGGCCAGTTCCGTCGAGTATTCTCTGCTCAGCTGGGAAATAAACGAGAGCCCACTCGATTGGATATCGAAAGGACACTCGCCCCGGATATCCTGTCCTCATCAGTCATCCATTCTTCGATGTTCCTCCCGCACAGGATAAACCGTTCGTTCTCGAGCGGACCGAGGGACAATCGGGACCCTCCATTATTAACGCCGATCGTTATGCCGATTTTTTTTTTTTTTCATAATATTCGCCTTCGATCTCCTCGATATACAATTCGATTGTCAAGTTACTCCGGAAAAAATATCATTACCCAATTACCGTGGATCGCAGAGTGCGAAAATAAAAACCGGGACAATCAACTAATTCGGTTGACGAAAAGGACGACTCGGTAGATTCAAACAAATGCACTAAGTATACTTCGGGAAAAATGGATAATGTAAAAAAAAAAATGGGTCAATGAAAAATATGCGACGTACCACAAGTATCCGTTTACCGGAATGCTGGATAAAATAGGCGTTTGACAGAATGGTAGATGGAACAGGATTACCGGAAGGATCTGTGCGAACAAAGTTGAAACGACAAAATGGTAGATGGACCCATCACGGCTCCGTTCTCGACAGTCAGTCTGTCCGGTACTATCCACTGGAAGACACACGAATCTCCCTATCCGAGGTGGAGTCAAACGACCATCCCTGGGTTTAAAGTCCTTCGCGCACGTCCCTGCGGCCTCCATCGTGCCACATTGCTATGCTCGTCGTGGCTCAAGGGAGACCGAATGGGCTGTCACATTACGAGGTAAAAGGTTCCACGAATTTACGATCAATTTAATTTTAAGGGCGCGGGGACGAATCCCTCGTGTGCTGGATTCGGGTCTGATGCGGCGACGAGAAAACGGACGAAGATGTCCTTAAATTTCGTTTGTTTTTGGTACACTTGATTCTCCGGCAGGATGATAAAATTTAGCGTGGTTAAGGGCGAGCTTACGTCACCCTCGCAGAGCACCGTTTACACCGGGAGAGAGTAAAAGGGCGTTAACTTTTTATGCCAGCCACGAGTGGCAAACGGGACGCTCCGAGGCGACGATATAATCTCACCGTTGGGAGTCGCGCTCGATGTAATTTCCGCTAATACGTCGGAATTACGGATCAACGGAAGCCACGGAGAGTGAGCAATTAGAGACGATATCATCATCTTCCCCGAAGTGACTCAACCGTGCTCGCATTGTCGCGAAACGTCACGGCCAAAATGGCTGCTCTGACATCAAAGCAAGCTGGCTCTGTACACTTTGCGCAGCAACTGTCTTCTCGTCCGTGTCAGAGTTTAAAATACCTCAAGTGTCCCTTACGTCGCGACTTTTATGTACTTTTTTACCGCAGCTACGCGAAGTACTCGTAACGACCGACCGACGTGTTCGGAACTCTATAGATGTAAAAAAAAAAAAAAAAAAAAAATGTTAAAAAATGGTAAAAATAAAAATCAGAATGCATGTTTACCCGGTCGAAAAAAAAAAATACTCGCAATTATACTCCGCTCATAATCTTTTAACGTTCCGCTCTCGGATCGCTTCCTCCCTTCCTAATTTTCGAGTCGGATGAAAATTGTTATTTTTCACTCACTATAATTGGCTCCGCGCTTTTCAAGGGCCGCCGAGAGTTTACATTTACGGTTCATGATTACGAGAGCAAAACTGCGAAGCGTGAGAGCAGCCCGACCGGAGGGATCGGGCGGAGGACGCAGAGGTGGGCGGCGCACATGTTGATGCACACATGCAGGTCGTATGCGGGTTTATCCACGCGGCAAAGCCAGCGCAAGGTAGCCATGGACCAACAGGCGCGGTACACGCGAGATGCATTATGCATTTGACACATGTGCACAGCTAAAACTCCGTCCCTCTCGCTGCTCCACAGTAGCGCATGGCATACACCGTCCAGATTGCGCCAAATAGTCGGGGGCGCGTGCACACTTTCCGTCATACCGCGCGAAATCCTTTCTCGGGTCCGCAAAGGTGGTACGTGTGATGAAAAAAAAAAAAAAAAAAAAAAAAAAAAAAAAAAAAAAAAAATGTTCCCTAGAAAGTCCAGAACATCGGCGACCACTCCGACGGTGTTTTCGTTGCACCGACAAATTCTACGATAACCCGATGAAAATTTCAATGTCAAATCATTGTCGCAACGTTCAAGGTTACGTCAAGGGTGCGTTTTGGATTTTTGTTGCAGAAACGAGGACTTCAAGACGGGTAACGATGTGAGAGAGATCAGCGGCGTAGAGCCGACCCGGGCTGAGGGAAGACTCGTAGAAATCACGAACACGTGGCGAGACGTCAAGCGGGGTGAGTTCGTGTGAAATCTTGGTTGAGTGAAACCCGGAAGAGTGAACGAACAATCGAAATCCCGGTTAATCCGTTCTGGGGGAATTGATAGCGGAGTATTCGTATAGCAGTAATTTTTTTTTTTCTTTTTTTTTTTTTTGGCACGAAGAGCCTTCGATTTTCTGGCAATCGGGGGATGTTTTCGGCTCCTGCCAAGTCCCTCAGCCTGAGCCTAAGCGGGCCGCTGGGACCGCGGTGATTCATCGAGTCAACGAGACAATTTCGTGGCCAAACTGCCGGTGGAAACTGCGGTTCATTATTTAGCCCAATGCCCATAGTCCTGGTTAATCCGGAGGTCCTTCCTGCTCTGGAACGCTCTAAAGTCATAAATAAATTCGCAACTATTCCAGCTACACAAGGAGCAATGGGGGTAGGAAAGAAAATTCAAGTAAGCGCATAAGTAACCGAACTGCATTTTTTTAAATTTTCACCCACAACATCTTTCGACCTTCCGGTAATTGGACAATTTTTTTTTTTTTTTTTTCGAATTCATAAAGTCTTTCAGCTCCAGCCTATTCGGGACCATTCGGACCAGTGTGGTTCATTGAGTCAAGGAGACAATTTCGTGGTCTGACCGCTGGTAGAACCAGCGGTTCATTGTGTACTCCATTGTCCACTATCCTGGCTGGTCCCAAATGTCCTTCGTCCTGTGCGACTCCCCGTCGCGAACAAACCCTGCGGTATTCCGATAAATAAAGTCCCAACTCCCCGAGCCACGTGAAGAGAGACGAGGCATTGGAGAGGCAGAGTTCTCGCATTGGGCTCTTCAGAAAATTCTTGTTCTTCTCTTCCTCCGGTCGAGTTCACGTACGGCGCCTTTCCCCGGGATTCTCTCGGCAGCTTCCTGCGCTTCGGCGCACGACGTTTGTCGGGAAGTCTCTCCCGGTGAGTTAAGCGACGGAAGTTTCCCGAGTCCGGAGCACAGAGTCGGAAGTAAAAAAAATTGATTTTAAAAAATATGAAAAAAAAAAAAAAAAAAAAACCATTTGCGACCGAGTTTTCGTCGAGCTAATATTTACACAAACTTGGATTTTTTTTTTTTTTTTTTTTTTTTTTTTTTTTTTTTTTCAAATATCGCCCGGAAAATTGGGTCCGTGAAGGCTTGTTGTAAATAATTCGTGCCTGCTCATTAGTCCAATTAGCGGGTCGATTCTCGGTGTTCGATTGAAGTTCTATCGCGAGTCTGTGATGGACCAGATTTTTAAATCCGTTTTGCAGATCGGGACTTTTTACTTTTTCGAATACAAAAAAATTTCAGGTTTCCGTGATTTCACTCTGACGATCCGGAACCATACGGAGAAACGTTCGAGAGGGTTCTTCAATCGGTGTATCAATCAAGTTTCGTGGGCAGGATTTGAGAGAGGTAAATCGATTTTTCAAGTGTGCCATTGCAGAACAAAAGATCTCGACGTAAAAAGAAATTGCCGCCTCGGACGCGAAGCCTGAGCTTAGGACTTCAGGGAGAATTCTTTGCTGGTCCAAATGCGGGAGATCAGGGTGGAGAAAAGCCGGAGTTTGAAGACAAAGCGACTTTGATCGGTCGCGAAAAAGTGGAAGCAGAGAGAGACGAAGGAAAAGAATGGTGGGACGAGGATCGACTTGGCCACTACCAGAGAAGTAGATAGTGGGAACGGGGCAAAACGGGACCGAAGGATAAAACTTATTTTTATTTCCTGTATGGCAAGAAGATGTCTTTGATAAGTAGCGATTTAATTACATTACGAGGAATAAACTCCCTCATTAGGGCGCGAATTATAGTTTCCAATATCCTGCAGTTTACGATCTCGGTGTTTAGTGCGTGGTCAGTGTGTGAAAAAAAAAGAAATGCAATAATTACCAAACGCATCAATAAAAAAAATTACTGTAAATTACGCATGCGACTTAATTTTTTATTTCACTGTATAATTAATCGAAATTAATTATATAGTTTCAACACGATCATTTTAGAGATCTGTGTTACTTTGAAAAAATTTTGTTTCTGTTCTTTCGCCCCAATACAACCTTTCAATCGTCGTATATTCCGAAATAGTTATTTTTTTTCAATAATTTAATATCACCTCTACCAACTAAAATTTATTGGCAAGTTTTTGCCCCGTTGTCCCCTTTTGCCCAATGTTCCATTTTGCCCCGCTCGCCCCTACTCGTACAAGCGGGGTACGGGGTCAAGACGGTTGGAGTTCAAAGTTTCGTGGGTTTGTCGTGTCTTGCCGAATTTTCTTTCCCCGACGGACGACGGAACGAAGACGGAAGGCGAAGGAAAATTGTCCGCTCTCCACTCGAAGCTCCTGACACAGATGAGGGAAACTTTCTCACGGCTCGGCGAAGAAACGAAGTTAAAGGGGAGCAACGAAGCGACGAGTCAACAAGCCGGAGAGAAAAAGGAAAGAAAGAAAAAAAAAAAAAAAAAAAAACCTCGAAGAGCCTCGACTTCGATGCGCAAGTGCAACAGGCAGGGCGTTTTAATGGAAAATTCCGAGGGTCGTGAATCAAAACGAGAATTAAAAAAAAAAAAAAAAAAAAAAAAAAAATACGGATAAAAGAACGACGAGGAGATGCGAGGAGAGAGAGAAGTATTTTTCCAATACGCCTTCCTGTGAATTCTTGCGGACGCGCTGGAAAGTGAAGCGTTAAAATAAGAAAATCGCGAGCTTTTCCGACACCTTGCGGCGAGAGGCGAAAGTTATTTCCGGAGTGTGTTTTGAGGGTGTTATAAATTTTTTTTTTCCACCCCCCCCCCCCCCCGGTCTCTTCTCGCATTGATCACGAAGCAGTCGGACAAGAATTTTCGCCGAGTACCAGTTAAATTTATTATAAGCTGAGGGTTGCGAGATTTGAAGAGGAAAAAAAAAGGGGGCAAGACAGAATGGGAGAAAGCATCTAGAGAAGGGCGATGACGCGAAGGGGTGTCGAAGCGAATGTCGGCCCTTCGATGTGCTTTGTGTTTTCGTGCCTCGCAACTCACCGCCGTCGAATCGGGTAGCTTCGGAAAAAAAAAAAAAAAAAAAAAAAAAAAAAAAAAAAAAAAAACGAGACCGCGGAGCGATTGAAGACACGAAGAATCCGTCTCGATTCTCCACCGGGGAATTCTCCACGTGAAAGTAAACAATCTCTCTTCGGTTTCCCCGGGCGCGCGAACGAACGACTGGCGCGGTCGAGAAGCGCTCTGAGGAACTCGGTCGGGACACGAAAATTAAATCATCCATTGTTGGTTGAGCTTCGGTAGCGCAGGAAGAAATGGTCTGGGGGAGCTTCAGTGGATCCTTGTCTCTGCCTTCTCGTCTGCTTCACCTCCCTTCCCTACACTGCCCTCCTTTCGGGGTTACTCTTGGGACAATAATTGTACGCGACAGCGGAATCGTCGTGGGAGAAACAATAGACGAGAATAATTGTTGGTTGACATGGGGAGGAATTATGGGGAAGAAGAGCGATAGGCGAAAATTCGCACATTGACCATTAAAATATCTGCATTTGCAACGACTCACTTTGGCAACGTGTAGCGTCCAACTTATCGGTTTAAGATTTCAAAAAAGTCTGAGGAATTTTTTGTTTGTTTTTCGGTTCTTCACCAACGCATTTTCACAAATTTCTTATTTTTCCGTTTTTATTTTATTTATTTTCTAGTTGCGTTTTTCGAAATTATAAAATTGTACGGTGAGAGCAAAAAAATCGGAGATTTTTTTTTCCAATCCTCATTTGATATACAATTTTTCCTAAATTTATTGAGGACCGTTGTTCAACGCACAGTCAAAAAAAAAAAAAAAAAATTAACGTCGCTGACAAAGCAAAATTTTCACGAGCGGATATCGCCTTAGTGTACTCCAGGTCGAGGTAATTAATGGAGAGCTTTTTTGCTCTCGACGTTGAGTGGTAATAAGGGAATAGCGAGAGTGGTGAGACGGGGAGACAGAGGGAGATGGTTGAATCCCGGCGAGCTGAAGAGGCCGGACCATAACGAGTTATTAATGCCAGTATTAAAACCCAATTAATCGTTGTGGATTTCGACTTTAGTTTCCCTGGTCGTCGATAGCAGTGAAATTACTCTTTACTCAAGCGTTTCAACGTCGAGCTCATACGTAACAGGATTCGACTCTCACGTCGCACAGATTCTTCGATGACACGGCACACCGCTGATTTATTCAACTTTTTTTTATTTCGGTTGAATCGTAAACGAGCTTCGGTCTTCCCGGATATTGAGCAAATTATTCGATACATCGTACATCTTTTTTTTTCTCGCTCGACAGCATCGTTGTCCACGATATCGGACCTGGGAGAAAAAACATCACACTGGTCAGATTCGTATGGAATATCGATAATTGTAAAAAACATTTATCGAAAAAAGTGTTCCATTTTTTTTTCAGTCATAAACAAATGGGTTTTTAGATAATCTTTCCTCTCGTTTTCGTGTAAAAAAATACGCACAGCCGGAACTATCAAAATACATAAAGTTTGAAGAATTTTCACAAGAATATTTTGTCTCATTTTGTACTTGAAAAAATTTAATTCCGACAATTTTCCATACTCATTGCTAATGATTTTTTCAGAAAAGCGGAGAACCGTTGCGGACAATCGATCACCAAGGAGTATCGAGTGAATTCTGTGTTACCGAAAAAAAAAAAGAAAAAACTCGTCAAGTTCAGCCTGAAATTTCACTCGTTTTTTTCGAGGATGAAAAAAAAAACCGAGAGAGAGAGAGAGCATAAATCGGCTTCGTAATAACGCGAGATATTGTTCAACATCACCGGGATGTCGAGTAATTCAAAACCAGCCGTGCGAAACTTTCGCTAATTACACAAGCCGTGCATTAATTAATTATGTAAAATTGTAAAACAACGCACGAAACGACGGATTTATTATGAGAGATATAATGTATTATTTTCGAGTATTTGATTAATTTCGTCAGACGTAAATTTTACCTGATTTCAATTAATTACCTCATTAGTAGAAAACAGCTTCCTCCCGGCTCGCTGTACACTGCGTGTGTAATTAGATATTTCTGTCTGCGCAAGTATCCAAACGTAGGATGAGACGGAATGCAACCCGTTGGAACGTTTCCACGCGAATTAATCATGCAGTTACCCCGACGCTCTTGGAGTCATGCGCGGAGGTTGAAATAATTCTGACATCGTCGCGAAGCCAAAAACAGCCTTCGGGAATTATCTCGTACCGTAAAACTCGCGGCGAAAATTTATTAAAAATTTAATCCACCGAAACGGGAAATTTTTGTCACATTATTAAAATTAATTGAACGTAAATGTACTTTTTTTTCGTAAAACCAAAAAAGCTGAAATAAAAATTGCCAATATTTAATCTTGAATTTACAAGAATTTTTATTTAAAACGAAAAATCCATCCCGTCAAATTTTCATTGAAAACTTCACTGTGCAATTGCGGCGCTCGTGTATCTGAAATTTCATAAACAGTTTATGTGATGAAACTTCCAATACCGTGAATTACTTTTCGCGGTGTTGCGAATCGCTTCGCAAGCTCCACTGTAGATACAAAAAAATTTTATAGCACACCCATTGCGTTAGAGACTGTTGTACATTATTACCGCGGAGAAGCGTTGAGCGCATTCTCGGGGAGTCTGCGGTCGTGGAAATTTAATTAAAACACGTCCCCGGGCCAAGGAGGGCTGTTAGATGAGGAAGAGACGCGACGATAAACAATAGAACAACACACAAAGTACATACGCGAAGAGAGGGGTAAAATGGATCGTCGGGGAAAAATGGACCTGGATTCGAGATGCTTTGTTTGAGGTCCTGAAAAATATCAGTTAAAATCGTTCGTTTTTCGCCGGTGTTCCGTCTTACCCCTCAGCGTCCCACGTGCCTCAGAGGAGACCACATCGGGACGGCATCGAAAAGCCGGCTTATATAGCCACGGCTTCTCGTTTTCCAGGGCAAATAGGAGATAGGAAGAGCGGGGCTGGTCGGAACATGGGGCAAGATGGAACCGACCACGAATTAAATGGGATCGGTGTTGCAACTTACCCCACGTTCCATCCACCCGCGGGTACTCCCACCACTTCGTTTGTAAATGCATGGTTTAAAAGGTTTGTGCTTTTAGCGAACATCGCTCGTCCACGGAGGACCAAAACGGTTTTCGCTATACGAGTTCCAACTTTCGGTAAAAAAAATTGGAAAACAAAAAAAAAATCACAAAGGTTAAATAAAAAAAAAAAAATAAAAAAAAATAAAAAAAAACACCAAACGAATAACGAGAAAAAAATTATAACATTACCAAAAAAAAAAAGAAAAAAAAAATTGAAAGATTACCGAGAAAAATTAAATTTCAATGGAAACAAAGGAGGAAAACATTTCGAGAGTTTCGAGCACGCGAGATAAGTGTCGACCGTTCTACGATCTAGCTGTATCGTGGCCGGGGGGGGGGGGGCGCGCGAGAGTCGAAGGAGTCGTACGATCGATAGAATAAAATCAGCGCGTTAACCGTGGACGGCGATAGAGCGGCGAAGAGGCTGCGAATTATACAGTTCAAGTGGAAAGGGAAGGTAACGGGTCAGACCAGCCGCGGCCAGGAGGCGGGATAGTGTGTTCGAGGCTTCTGCCGTTCAGTCCGTCGCTTCTGGGACGTACACAGTTCGAATTCCCAAAGGGATGCGCTCTCGCAGCCTCCCATAAATATGTATGCCGTTGCCTCCCATTTCCCGGTTACGAAAGCACATCGCCTCGCCTTTCAGGGATCGAGCGAGAAAGCGATTGCCAGCGAGACCGTTCGATATAGCATAACGTTCGCGTGCGGCGCTTTTCCCCGAAAATGGTAAACAAGGTCGGTCCAGCGAAGCCAGCTTCCGGATCGAGCGATCTCCCTTTCCACCCCTAAACCCCTATTTTCCTCCGCGCCACCGCTTTGCCAGTGCAAACCACTCGAGCGCAACGATAATTATTCCAAAGCCGTTTTGCTGTCTGTTCGATCGTGGCTCGCCGTTACTAAGCGCCCGGAATTAAACCGAGCGTGCAACGCTTGCAATGTACACGTACTGTTTCGAACACCAGAAGTCTCTCGCTGACTTCGAGTTTTTAGACCGTCGATACGCCCGAGCCTATGCGGCAAATTAGTCGGATTAATGAAGCACGTATCCGTCGCGGCTCGCCAAATCATAACCGATCTTGCGTGACCGGAAAAAAATTGGAGCGGCGACGGGAGCCAAAATCGATGGGAAACTGTAAATTAATGACGGAGAATCCATCTATTTAATCCGACGAGTAACTTCCCCGATCGCGCGAGTTTTGCTGCACTCGATGGTACTCGTAAAGTTATAATTTTTCGAACGAACCGATGTCCTTTGGATTTTTTTTCTCGTCGCAAATTTACGATCACTCTCGCGCACGTTATTCCTAGGAAGATTTATGACTCGTAGGAGACCATCGTGGTATTCAGTCTGCACTCTTTACGATCGTCCCAAGTCGACAGCGTTGCGTAATAAGCGAGAAGATAACTCGGGGGTGGATTGCTCCGGTGAGGCAGATCGGAATGTTTGTACGAGAAAAGTTTTCCTTTTCGGAGCCATCAAGTAAGTGATGACAGATAAATCGTGCAGCCACGTAAAGTGCGGTCATAAATTTATTGATTTATAGATTCACAGATCAGTCGCTCGGTATTTTGTCCCTTTACGCTCTCGTCGATCGTCGAGTAATTCGAGCAAAAAGTAGAAGATAAAAAAAAAACATCTGTAATATCGCTAGGGGAATCGCTGGGGGTCCCAGAAAAAAAATGGACCTCGGACCGATGGTCGACGAGATCGTTGATCGGGCCAATGGGACGAAGCTCACGAGCTTCGAGCTTCCGAAACGTTGATCCGAAAAAAAAAAATCCACCCTCTACGGCCACGATTTTCTCGCCGGGCACGCTCGCGCCTCACCGAACTGTACACCGCATCCGCCTGACACGTCGCTGAGGGCTGAGCGGATGGGAAGGGCCAACGTTTTATAAGGGAAAATAAGAGATGAGGCGCGTAAAGATAAGGATGAAAATTATCGGATGCACGCCGGTGCTTCCGGCTCGCCGGAGAGAGAAAAGTTTACGAGGACCGCCCACCCGTTCAACCTACCGGAAGTAGGTCGAGACTCGCTCGGATATGCTCCGCGAAGAAAGTACTCCAGAAGAAAGTTTTGCCGGGCTTTTCTCCACGGTGAGCGAAACGTAACGGAGGCCCCAAACGTGATATCGCTGCTGCTGCTTTTGCTGCGGCTCCTCCGCCAAAGTCACACCGAACGATAGCTACGAACATTTTTTTATGTCATTTATTTCAACGACACCGGATCATCGTTCAATATCGTTTCTGTTGCAGCGCTTGTCTGAAAATAACGCCAGACTGTACCGATAATTTTTTTTTTTTTTTTTTTTTTTTTTTTATTACATCGTTTCACCGACGCTCGATTATAATTTACTATTTTTCTTTGTTGCAGCTATCAGCCTGCTGTGCGTCAAGACATTCTCGTCTAGCGCCGCGATGCTCGAAGCGCCGCCCGGAAGCCGCGAGGACCTCGTGGAAGCTGCCAGGACACCTTGCACACCCACGGGTAAGTCACGTAACGTCACTCTCGAATGAACAATCTCTGTTTCGCAACAAGCAGGGTAAAAAAAAAAGCGTCAATTTGTATTTTTAATAAACGTATTTCAGCAAAATACCAAATAACTTGATCGATGACTTTAACGGTAAATTCGGGGTATGAAAAAAAGAAGAAAAAAAGAAAATGTATCGATCGACGGGTTGGCAATTTTTATTCACACTTGCATTAACGACCTCATGAAAATCAACGTATTTTTTGCCGCGACAATTGTAAATTCAAAAAAAAAAAAAAAAAAAAAATACATCAATGTCCGTTACAGCTTTGAGAAAAAAAAACAAAAAAAAAGAAACGAATGTCAGGAATCCAAAAATCCCGATCAGTCGCTCGCCACGAGGGCGACAACACTCTCGGTCTATTTTCGACCTCCCTCGTAGTCCCTCGTCAACCGGATATTTTCTCGTGGCAGGATATCGGTGAGAAGGCTGAAATAGCGAGAGAAAAGAGATGCTCGGAAGTGCTTGCTTGCGGGTCCATCGATCACGCAATTTTGGCTCTGTGTCGTCCGGGTAGTCGACGGCATTCAGCGTTCTCCTCTCACAGCCGGTTGGCATTGGCGACAGCGGAGGCGCCGACGTGGCGCGTCTATCCGGCGTCGTTTTCTCCCTTCGCTCTTCCGCCCCCCGACCCTTCGTCTCTCTCTCTCTCTCTCTTTCACCCCTTTGCACCCCCATTATCGCACCGTAAGGAAAACCGAGAGGGCGAACCGAGACCCGACCGGGCAGGGGTTTTCTCTCGTCCCATCCCCGCCTTATCTCACCGATGTTTTGACGGGTTCCGATATCTCCGGTAACGAGAGAGTCGAGCCACCTTCCCACAGCGGCAAATACCGAACGCAGACGCTGACTAATGGAGCTCCGAAATTTGACGCAAGACCTAATGCGGGTTAAGAAAAATTCCTAAAAATTCGGGACGATTTAGCGTCTCATTACTGAAAAATATTTTTCAATCCTCTGGGAATTATGATAATTTTACGGGAGATAAATTTATTAAAATATTATTTAAACATTTATATCTATGTATGTATATTTTTTTTTTGGGGAACGCAAGAAAGTTTTATAGCCAGCGGTGAATATTGACACTTTGATAAAATTGTTTCTTCCGAATAAAATTTTATTTCATTTTTACTGTCATTCGGAAAATTTAATCGGAGGTGAAAAGAGAAGGAAATTTTTTTTTTTTGCTGAAATTGTTGAAACAACGGTCCCAGTCTCTCCCACAACTCGGCTATCCACCGGGTAAGTGTTGCGCTAATTCGCGTTCAAATAAATCGGCGACTTTAACTATCCGAGGTAGTCGTGAAACTAATGGCTTATCGATCTTGCGTAATTATAAAGTGTATGCGGGACAGAAATTTCCGGAAAGACGATCCACAGCCGACGTTGATAATCGACACCGTTTAGGTCAGCTTCAACCCCGAGCAGTTTCTAATTTTCCGCTTGCATTACCTCGACGTAATAACTTGCAGATCCGCCACCCTCCTCGATACATCGCCGTCGTCTTCGCTTCCCGACCGATATACCAAGACTTTATTTTTATTAATTTTTTTTTTTTTTTTTTTTTTCTCTTTTTTTTTATTTACTCGCGACTTGAGATCGTGGCGATAAAAAGTTACCCGTTCACCGACAAAGTTACCTCTACGACGTTAACTGCGGACCCGTATAGATCGGCAAAGCCGATGAACGCGACGTAATAGGCGGTCGTGTTCCTCGAAATAACCTTCGTCGATTCGTTTCCGTCATCACGGGCAATCATCCGTCCCGGAAAGCGGCCTCGACAACACCGCGATTGACTTTCAAGCCGCAGGACTCGGGGTTAAGAAAAAATCCGTTTCTCTTAATCGGCAGCCTATCGATTTTTTAACGACGATAACGACGATAAATTTTCTTTTGACGAAAGTACGAGAATCCGAGACGATAGCGCAAAAACCGAGACACACGTGAATTTTCCGTTCGAAAATTAAGCTCGAGCCCGAACTTTCGAGTCGCGAACGAGAAATTGATAATCCGGCGATCGGCGCTTTTACAAATCGATCGTCAACGACCTTACCATCGGAGTAAAGCTCCTTCCGAACATAAAAAATAATCGCGAACTAAAGGTGAAACGTGAAGCGGATGGAAAATTTCCAGCTTCGTAACTCGGGGCTTTACCTCGAGCCCTAAGATCGGTTCGATTAAAATTCCGCACCATTATGATTAATACGGAATAATAATCGGACGAAAAAAAATCAGTGCGAAAAAAAACTGTGTAAGTGTAAAAAAAACTTTTTAGCCAGAGAACGATCTTCGGGGTAAAACGGACCGGGTCGCGCGTTAAAATTATTCGGCGAAGCCGATAAATATTGAATCGCGGGTTTAATATTCGCGAGGGATCTCGAATCTCCGGGCAGTTGGAGCGAGCCGCGGCGCAAGTACGAATCGGGCAGTTAGCGTTAACAGTTGAGCTTTACAAATTGTATTAATTTATACCCGCGTGCCGGCTGCTATCGCAAGCGTGCCGGAGCATTATCATTTTGCGCCGACCGATGAGAGAGAGCGAGATGGAGGCAGAAACGTAGATGGAGAATAGCGTGAGGGAGCTACCGAGCGGTTAACGACTATTTGCGCGAGTTCGATTGCGTACAGGCTGCTCTCGTAAAGCGCAACGCTCGTAGTCGTCGGAACGTCGACAAAACTCCCGAAGATTAATGTTCCAGTGTTTCCCCCTAAGTGTTCTGTTTGCCGATCGCTACACGAATTTCCATACACGCGAAAATTACCATGGTTATTATCCTGGACGAGTCCTCGGGGAACCACTGTCCGAATTATTTCGAAGGTGTGGAAGAAAAAAATGTCGAATTGGTAATAGGTGTACAAATGAAATTTCGTCCAATCGTACGTCGAAATTATACTCGATGGTCCTGTTATGGCGTATGGAGCAGGACAAGTGAAAACTCGATCGACGCTTCAGCTCGATTGATAAATATTTTTGTTACTTTTTTTTTTTTTTTGCTGTTCAAAAAATAAGTGGATGAATCTGTAATTCTATGAAACAGTCTAGACCAGCTAAAAACATGAAATTATACTCAATAGTCGACTGAGAGCCGAATCCCAATGGACTCTTTCTTCATTAATTAATTAATTCACTAATTTGATAATATGCATATTACTATTTTAGTCGTTCGGAAATTTGCGACAAATCTGCGAATCCATAAAACCGTAAACTTTTCTGGACCAGCCAGATGACGAAATTACGCGTGCATTCAGCTTGGCTTCCGTATCGAGATGGGTAAATACTCATCTCTGCTGGGATTAATTAAAGTTAACCTGACCGGTCCTACTCGGACGCTGGCCGGTATTCTACCCCTTGATTTCCGCGAAATCCTATCAAATTTTTCAATTCACTCGAACATGAACGGAAGAGAAAACGAGAGATATTTTTCTGTATCCCCGGAGCTATCCGGGGATCCTCTGCCACATATGCTGAGCCCGCAGTGCGATTTAACGATGCAACCGGGACACGCTCGGAAGCGATAACTAAAAAGCTCTCGTGCGCTCCGTCCCAGGAATATTGAAACTTATTCCGTTAACGAGATAATTGGGATAGTCCGTGCAGCTGAAAAAAAAAAATCAGGCATTTACATATTTAAATTTAAAAAAAAAAAACAATGGCAAAATAAAAAAAAAAAAACCAAAAAAAAAACAAAAAAAAAATATAAAATAAAATAAAAATAATCAATTAAATAAGAATAAGAAATTTATTTCGAATGAGACGAATTGTCCCGAGGAGTTCACGCGCATTCGCCCAAAGTGAGAACTTATCACCGTCAACCCTTTCTCGCCCAGTCTCGGTATCGAAAATTCCGCTATCTCGGCCGCATTGCCCGAAGCTCTTCGATTGAATTCAGTCTGAAGTGCCCGAGGTATTTCGATACCGAGAGTCGGTTCTTCAACGGTGCCCTTCGCCGAGGCGTTAGTTTTATTATCTCGATGGAACCAGCTCGATTAAACGACGCACGGCGTCGTTCCCTCCCCTCGCTCCGGCCACGGCTATAAAGGCTCGCAATAACGGCCGACGACACGCCGCGTTAATGGCGTAACAAATATTCGAAAGCAGGGTCAGACTTTCGCCGATTTCTCTCGGTCGCCCAAGTTCTCACCCCTTCTTTCTTCCTACTCCGCATTCGTTTCACTTTTGACCCGGAGGCTCTCAGCATCCGCTCCCGAGTTCCTCGGCATCGCGTCAAACGCTAGGTGGCCGAGAAACCCTCATCGGAGCAAAGGGGTGGCGAGAGGAGAGACGCAGCCTTATAAATTTTAAAGAGTTTAATGCACTGTAATTACCAAAGTTCCATCGCAGTTCCCACCCTCCTCTTCTTCCGTTCGCTATCTTACACTTCCAAACGCACGAGCATACCCACACACACACGCACATATATATATGTATGTGTACATTAAATCACACGCACACAGGTTACCTCGACCGCTTGCTCCGGGGTGGAATGAAGACGGAGTGGAAAAACTTTAAAACCGAGCGGCAACGGCTTCAACGGTGACCGGGGACAAATGTAACGATTTTTTTTTTTTTTTTTTTTTTTTAATTTTTTTTTTTTACAAGACCAATGCAGACATTCCCGTCGAAGTTGTCGTTAGCCATTAATTCTTGACATTGCCGTTTTCAATTGTCATCTCGATTCTCCGATCTTTCACTCGACTTTTCTTTTTTTTTTAATCACTCCGAAGTTTTCTGTTCGTACTACTTACAGTCGGAGAGCGGGATTCTCGTAACGTTCGCGGTCTCCATCGAAGTAAAAAAAATCATTGTCATCCGTCGGCGATCACGGTAATGTGGATCTATCGGATTATCGCAGTCCGACTCTTGCTGACGGGACTTCGTGTATCCGCCGAGAGATTATCGCGAGTCCCACAGAGGATAAGACTGAATACCAATCAATAGGCGTTTCGTTGAACGATCCATCGGCCACTGGGACGGAAGCCTCGGGAGAGGCATCGAAGAGGGTTTATCGACACTGTCTCTCCCCCCCCCCCTCCCCCCGCCCCCTCTACCTCTTCCTCTCCCGAGCGGGCTGTTCACCACGGTACGGCGCGCTGCTCCATGAATTATTTAGCGTCGGCGAAGTGGCCCTCGCCGGTAGTGTATTTGCCCTCAAACCGAGCCGAACCTCGAAGCTGTACGTCCCGAACGCCTCTCTCCCTCCAGGCCGAGCCGCCCCTTTGCCACTAACCACTGACGTCTCGCACGGTAGCTCGCTTGATTTCACCCTTTAACCTATCGCAACCTGGTTATCGGATGTGTGTGCGCGCTGCGAATACCTCCCCGTCACCCCTAGCCGCATAGCTTCGTGGTCTGACTACTCGCGGAAGTTACTACTGGACACACGCCGACCTCTACTACTGGCGATCAGACGCGGCTGCTCCCGACTTATTGTTATTCCTCGGCGTCCCCCGTGTTTTCTCTCGCTCGATAAAGCCGACAACGACCGGTCCGGACCGAGGAACGTTGTTTGCCATTCGGGAACCCATTTTCGACGGTGTCGAGGGGCGAGATGGGGAGTAGAAAAAAAATTAATAAACGAGCTATTCGTGGAGTTTTTTTTTTCGTATTGGTGGTTTTCCGGGTGGACCGGGGCTGCGGGAAAAATTGATGGTTGGCGAGCAGCGACGAAGAATCTTCGGTCCGTTCGTTCGCGCCTCGAGGCGCGAAGATCCGAGTTTACAATTGAATTAATAAAGAATATCAAGAAGCCGGTGGAGCCGAGGAGGTGGAGGAGGGCTTTCCCTCTACCTATATAGAGATCTGCGGGATGCTCGACCAGCGAAAGCTTCGTTATAACCATCGTAGCCCGCGAGAGAATATCCCCTTGCGAGGACGAGGCTGACTCGATTCACGCTCACCCTGCCCGTTCTCTGGCAAACTGAATCTCTCGTGTCGCTCACGACGGACCGGTATAAATTTATAATTTTCCACCGACTTCAGAACGACCGGCCAGAGTCCCACAATCGAATGAATGTAAATGCTTCTCGGGTACACCGGAAAAGAGAATGGAAAAAAGACGCACTGGGAATCCCCTTTCCGAAGTTATCGGAAACGCTTTCCGACTTTTTATTTCATAAATATATATGTTTTTATTCTCAAAGGAGAATAACGATTCCGAGCCCGCTGGGTTACTCGTGAGATTTTTTTTAGCACACAATTTTGTTATTCCAATAGGTCGAAGGTTGCGTCTTGGCCAATTCCGGGGCCCCTCGTCGAACAACGATCCGGTACGTGAGGGTTTGAAAGCTCTGAAATACCGCTAAGACGCAACGCGAGGATTAATTTTTTAATTTTTTTTGTGTCTCAATCGTCCACGCTCGATTTAATTCCCATCGAGCGAGCTCCTCTTTTCCTTCGAAGTCAAAAAAAAAATTAAATAAATACAGTGAACAGTAAAATCAGAATCCCGCTCGTATCGCCGGACGTCAAGTTTTGATTGCGATCCTCCGAGGCGGCTGGGTTCTTCGTGAGCTGTATCTCAATATTGATTCGATCCTGTGACACGTGGGGTTGTCCGCGGCGTTGATGTTGGCTCGGGAAGCTCGCGTGGGATTTGCATATGGAATTACAAGGCGTACCTCGCAATCCTGGCTGACAGCCGCACTGTCGTCGGGTCCCACAAAGCTTCTCCTGCGACGACGTCGGCAACGACGACGACGACGACGACGACGACGACGAGATATTCCCTCGCTCTTTCTGGCACACCCGAGCTGTTTCACGCGCTTGATTGCATGTAAATTGCATCGCATCTTGGAATCTTCTCTCGCGCGGCGGTAACTCACTCTCTCTCTTCAACTCCGGATCTGCACCGTCGGCATTGCGGTTCGACGCTCCGGGTGGGGAGGATTTTTTTTTTTTTTTTTTTTTGGTATTCAAGGTTGTGAGACTCGACGGAGAATGGGATAAAATAAAGAGGGTGGAGGCCAAGCGGATGGCAATGAAAATGGTGTTCGTCGGATGAGAGCCGGAGACCTGGGAAAATCGGGAAGATGCCGATTTATGGACGGGAGCGAAGCCGCCAGTGAGATAGAACCGGAAAGTTTCAATTTTCGAGGAGCAAAGAGATTGTAGCGGCTATCGAGGAAATAGTAAAAAAAAAAAAAAAAAAAAAAAAAACCCAATAAATAAATAAAAAGTAAAAATAAAGAAAATCAGGTGCGGGAGTCGGAGATGGAGAGTGTTTACGAGAGGGTTCGAGCAATGTCGATTTTGTGAGCGGGTCCGAAGGTGAAAATAATATCGCCAATACAATTTCAATCCTTCGAAGGAGTATCGTATCTCCGGACAATCTTGTCCAATCCGCCAGCGCGTTACGGCCAAGAAAACAAATGTTTACTCATTGATTGTACAAACCCTTTGACAACCGAGCGGAAATTTATTGCCACGTCGATAATTTCACGTATCAATTACCTTTACGTTATTACGCAACTACTGGTAGAATTTTTTTAAAAACACACACACACACACACAAACTCAAGGAAGATCATTAGTTTACAGTGGATCGAGCGAGAGAAGTCGAGCAAAACAAACCCCCGATTCCAATCAGGAAATTCGCTTCGTTTCCTCATCGATTTCCGACCTTCGACGTAGCAAAAGCTCCGCGCTCTAATCGCGCGAACGTTAGCGAACTCGGTCTGCAACGTTGCTCGAACAAAACGTTCCGCTCGTTAAGCCATGTTTTGCTTGTTGCTGTGCAGTCCGACAGTGGTAGAGGGAGAGATAGAGAGAGAGAAATTACAATTGCTGCTGTTTCTACTAGCGGGAGCGAGTAGTTACGGCTGCACAGACTCAGCCACCGCGCCCTCGGGATTGACCTTTTTTCCTCCGATTTTCCTCCCCCACGTCATTCGCGTACTCTCCTATGCCATGTACATTACATCTCATTAAAGGAGATCAGTTTCCATTCAGCCGATTCTATCCCGTTCTCTCCGACCGAAAGTGATACACGAATGAATTTATCTGACTGAGCTCTGTTGATGCAGCTCGCTCCTGTTGTTGCTACGTGCTGAGGAGCGTTGGGTTTGTTCCGATAATGGTTCAATAATCCAACGATACTCCCGGAACAAATCCTCGTGAGTTTGCGTTACGAAATCGCCCGTGTGCCGAGGAATATTGTTAATTATTCGAAGCTTCGCGCGCACCACAAATCGCAGCCTCCGCGGAATTGCAGACCGTGAGTTACCGACACGTCGGCGCGTACGAAAACGAACGGATAGAATAATATACGAATCATTCGCGAATTTTTGTACTGGCCAGTCTCGAATGTTATGGTTCGAAGGGTGGAACTGCGATGAGTGTGACGAATTTTCCAGGATCTCACGGTGACTTACATCGTGACTGACGAAGCGACTAACCCGGTGACCGAAACGGTTACGCATGGATTGATCAGGGACTGAGACAGGAATTGATAAGGAGACCAACACAGACCACGATATAAAGACTAATACGAGAACTTATCTGGAGACTAAGACAGTGAATAATCCACTAATTTACAGAGCTTGATAATTATTTATTTGTACATCTATAATAAAAAGTAAAAGCGACGCTCCTTGGACACAATGCTTCCATCTTTGTGTTACGATATCCAACCAGTAAAAAACGAAAATGTATCAATTATTTGGAAATCGCCCAGCGTCGAAACTTCCGAGGGCTGAACCAGGCACTCATAAATTTCTCTAAATTTCCAACATGTAGACGGATATTCATCCAAAGCGTATTCAACCCTTCGTCCCATCTCTCATTTAGATCATGGATATATATCGCGAGAGCGTGCTTCTATTACGTAAATCCACCATCTCTCGGTTCTTTCCTCTTCGATCTCGAGACTCGAGATTCTCCCTCCTCGTTCCGACCGTCTTTTTTCTTTTATCTCTTTGCATTCGCGATGGGTTTACGAGGGGCTTATTCCCTTATATGGAGCACCGTTTGACCCGTATTTTTGGAATGAGATTAAGAATAGACTCGGCCCGAGGAATTAGAGGATGTGGGAGGGGGCCGGGGGGGGGGATGGAATCCCCAAGCAACTCCTTACGGTAATTTTTTGCGAGATAACAAAAAAAAAACGAACTTTTATTTTGTACTTTCAATTGTACAGCGAGGCATTTTATTGAAAATTTTTTTGAATTTTTTTTGAGCTAGTTTTCATGAATTTAATATTTAGTCAATTCATGGAAACTCATCGCTCGGTCGTTTTATTGAATTGAAAGCTATCGAAAATTACGGTCAAAGATATCGGTGAAAAATGAGAAGGAAAAATAGCTGACCAGTCGTCGTCACTATCGTGTTTGGCAGAGCAAAATTACACCGGCCGCAGATGGAGTAAAAGTAGCCGGAGCGAAAGATCGGGAATAAAAAATGAGAAAGAAAAAAAAAAAAAACAGAAAAAAAAATATCGAGTTTGCCGTAGCGTGACTTTTGCGCATCCACCCACGCCCTCCCGGTTTTACATTTTCCATCTTTTTTTTTTTTTTCTCAATTTTTCCGCTCCTCATTTTCGTAAAAATTAATTTCGCCTCGATAAAACTCGCGCGCGCGCGCGGGTGGGGAAAGGCTGGAGCTGCCGATGACGGGCGAGCCGCACTGCAGGAAAGAACATTTTTTTTTTTTTTGTTTTTTTTTTTTTTTTTTTTTTGGTGAAGCGTGAAAAAACTCCAACGCCACAGGGCGAAGAGGAAGCATTGACGGTAACGACGTGACCGTAACAACGTCACTCTCTCGTCGCGTGGAAGAAAAAAAAAAAAAAAAAAAAAAAAAAAAAAATTCGTCTCTTCTCGATCTCTGCTTCGTCGATTCCTTCGCACACGCGGCGGCCACTTCGATGAATATTGGAAAGCTCGCCACGCGGGCGTGCTCGCTTGCACGCCCGATCGACGGAACAGCGGTTGTTCACTCACGTGACAATCTACAAACCCTCCCATTCCGGTTTACACGAAAGAGAGCCTCGCCTCGCACATCCGTCACGTCCGACTTTCGCCGCACCGAGCAAGCGGGCTTTTTAGATTTTTTTTTTTCCCCGCTCCGCCAAATCCCCCTTCGTTGTGCTCCGATTCACTATTGGCTCCTCCTCCATCCTGCACGCCACGATTTATCGACGCAATTCAACGCGATGTTTCAATTTATCGTTCGTGCGCCAATGCATCAAAGGGTCGTTGTTAAGCTCCAAAATTTATAATTATCGCACGGAGCGTACTTGAAATTTTTTTTGTTTTTGTACGGCGGTCTAAAGCTGAGAATTTTCATTATATTTTATAAATTATAAAAAATCTTCGATAGGAGCATTAACGTTTATCCGCGGAGAGGGTTTTCGCGGAGAATTATGCGGAAATTTACCCGGTGTGTTGGACAGAGACTTAGACGGGAAACTATGCGGAGACTTACGCAAAAATTTGAGCGGTGTCTCGCGCAAAAATTTATCCGGACAGTTAGGCGGGGAGGTACGTGGGGAGTTAGTTGGAGAATTAGGTAGAGAGTTAGACGGAGTGTTAGATGATTTCCACTCGTGTGGAAATTTAGGTGGAGACTTAGTCGGTGACTTAGGTGGAAATTTATGTATAGACTTAGGCGGAGATCCACTTCGAGACTGGCACCCAAACTTTTGGACAGTTCTCGACAAAAAATATTCGCGTGCATAATTTACATAATTCGTTATTGGACCGTTTTAAATTTCTGCTTAAAAAACCACAAAATGTATCTGAATTTTTATGCATGTACAGTATATAAAATCTTATCGACGAGAATTTAAGAGTATCGCCATACCGGAATTTTAAGAATAATATTATTTCCATTAATAACATAATTTTCATCGACGAATCCTTTCATTTTCAATCCCACCGCCAGTAATTCAAATACAAAAATAAAATACTCGTGAAGCATCGAAGATTAACTTATTACAATTTGGATCGAGCACGAAGGTATTTTTTTTTTATTTAAAATAAATTTTTTAAATTTAAAATTAAAAAAATTAATTTTAAATTAAAATTTTTGTCAAAGTGTAGAGGAGTGGAGAAACGCTTTGCCATCCGTCGAATCATTGCCGGAGACTAACGGCATTATTCCGCGTGGAATAGTGGATATTCGAGGGTGCGAGTGCCCGCAGGCCGGAATGGTCGAAGAAACGCGAGTGCTCGAACGTATCCCGTGCCAAACTGGAAATGTTATTGCGGCTTTAGAATTACGATCTTGCGTTGGCGCCTTCTGCGGCGGATAGGGGTGGCAGATGCCGCGACTCCCTCGCGTCCCTTGCCACTCGCCTCGCTCTCCGAAGCGCCCACACCCTCAATTTCTATTCCGAGACAGACGGGGTGAAGTAAATATCGCTCGATTGAAAGCATCTCTCATACCCGCCTCTTGTGCGTCAGAAGTCTTCGATAACTTCGTCTCACTCCGCTCCGTTTCTCTGTTCCGCGCTGCCTCGGGCCCGCCTTTATCTCGCACGAGATGCCGAAGACCCCTAATATCGCAAAACCACTGCGCGGTCTCGCGGAAATTCTACAAACTGGCGAAACTCATTTAACTTTCAGTTGCTGATGAGCTCTGAGAATTCACCTGTGCATTCGTACATTTTCAGATCTCGACACGATGCTGTACGGCTACACGAACAGCATATACGTCCTGGATCACACACCCGAATCCCTGCCGGTGAGTGTTTATGGCGTAGAGGGAGAATTCTTTTTTTTTTTTTTTTTTTTGTGTTACATTTTTTTTTTTTTATAATCTGAGATTTTCTGCCATAGGTGGAGTGCTCCATATTATGTGATATAATTTGTTTTAGGTGATTGGTGATTTTTAGTGGATCGTTCTGTCACCGACAAAGAAATGTCTGTTTGGGTAGATTTAATTATTTTTTATGTGATTAATGTTAATAGTTCGAATGACTAAAATCGAAATATTCGGTAATTTTTTTTTTTTTTTTTTTTTATGAGAGATGAGATAAACAGCTCAGTCGATGAAATTTTTCGACCAGGCTCGTGACATTTCTATTAATTGCGAACAGACGACATCGTTAAACTTAAAAACAAACTGTTTCAACGTGTGCTATAAAGTGTACGGAATACCATTCACCTATCTCGCAAATCAAATAATTGGAAATGTTAATGAAATTATCGATATAATAATGTTTCATTGCGACTAATATTTCTGTCACTGTATACTCACTCGTGTCGTAATTTGCAAGCCCCGCGTGCACCCGATTTCTGACACTCGCGCGGCAATTTGTCACACCTGCGCCTCAATTTCACTGTATATCGACGAGCCATTAAAATTTGGGAATTATGTCACTGCATCAAATGGAAAAACAAATTGCATGATGGAATTACTTGGAAAAAAATTTTCATACAATAGAGTCTAAGAAAAATTTTGAGTATCATAATTACATTGACAAAATTTTTCAAAGATTATCCAGCCAGCAATATACTCGTGGGAATTTAAACCCCGCGAATAAAAAAAGATTACAAAAAATTAATCTTACACAAATTTTTGGATGCTCCATTTTGCCCCGACGATCTATCTAGAATTTCAAATCCATTTTCCCCAACAAACCACCATCGTCACCGTCCAAAATCCTTTCGGAAAATAACGTTTTGATTCGGTATCCCGTTTTGCCCCGCTAGGCCATCTTGCCCCCCTCTCGCCTACATCTACACAGCTATCTCTTTGACTATCCGTATAGCTACCTGTATGGCTATCTGTATACCTATACGTATATATCTACACCCGAGGCTAGTCTATAGACGTGCGAGAGCGGTTCTGCAGCGGCAGCTGTTGGAGCTTTATCCCACTTTCTCTCCCTCGCATTTCTCTCTCCCGTGTTCGCGCCTGCTGGGGTGGCGATGCAGGGTGAGCTCTTCGGTCTCTCTAGTCCGGGCGGGTTTAGGTTAATTGCTCCGAGAATCGATACTCGCTTCGTTAAATTACAGCATCGAGCGTTTGTCCCGTCCGGAAAATTTGCTTACTTTATGGTTCCGTTTCGGGGGGTGGAGAGGGTGGTTTCGTCGGGCTGGCACCCCTGCGCTGCAGAGATACCCCGGGGAAACGGGAACACCGACGAAGAAGCGGCCAGACGCGGCCGCGAGCTCGTTCAGTAGTCTCGGCGCGTAACAGTGCAGCCAATGGCACACTATCGAGACGCAACATTCCCCGATGGACCCGACGTTTGACGCCACCGATATCGGCGTACTTATGATTATCGGGACCGTTTCCGAACGCGCGCTCCCCGTACCAACCCCTTCCCATTTTCACTTCCCCGTCAGCAAGCCTTCTTCCACGGAACCTGTCGACACTGAGCCAAATGCAATTTCCGGCTGACAGGAAATTCACCAGTCGACCCGGTAGCCACCCTTCCTACC
This sequence comes from Listrodromus nycthemerus, assembly GCA_963978505.1. Taxonomy (NCBI): domain Eukaryota; kingdom Metazoa; phylum Arthropoda; class Insecta; order Hymenoptera; family Ichneumonidae; genus Listrodromus; species Listrodromus nycthemerus. Next base: position 2,097,800 of record OZ021687.1, read on the forward strand.
CTTTCACCCCCTCGAAATGCCACCGCCACGACGGAGACACTCTCGAGCCCCAGAGCCCAACGGGAAATTGACAACGTTTGTGCATCGACTTCGCACCGATACCGATTCGCGACGAGGCTAGAGAGTACTGGATCAAATCTCATAATGGTCAATCGATGCTAAAATCGATGATACGTCAATGGTAATGGATGCGATGGGATTCATTAAGGGGTCGCGAGGAGGGTTCGTTATTTGTTGCAGGGGAAATGAGATGGGATATGTATTTGGACGACGGGGCCTGGTTCAATGGAACTGATTGCGGGGCTCGGTGAGAAAGTTTCGCTACCGGTTCCTGCTGCTGAATGAGGAAAGTTCGGTTTTTAATTTTTTTTTTTTTTTTTTTTTTTTTCCAACATATTTTTTTTTAATGTCCTGATCAGAAAGAAAAGCTCTGTCTGAGCACCATTATTCAACATATTTGAAATTTTATTCCGGAAAAAAAAAAATTTATTGTTCATCAAGGGATGTAATCCAATCGAAATGGGAGATGATAGAAATAAAAATTAATAAAAATAAAAAATAAAAATAAAAAATAAATAAAAATTCTCACCTAAAAGTGTAAATTCAATTTCGGCTTGTCCTCGATCGTTCGTTTGGTGGCGCCGATAAAACAATCGGAGCTTTGTGGTTCGGTGGTGAAATTGCATAACAGCGATTACGATTCTACCAATGGAGACTTTTCGCCCGGAGACTTCGTTGGCAGAACATTTTTTTTTTTTCCTTTTTCCTTTCTTCAAAGCGGTCCTTGTTCTTTCCTGCGGACGGCGCAGGGGTAATGCACTGCAAGACCGGCAACTACGACGAGAAAAAAAAAAAAATCCCGCGAAGGAGCGAGACGACAGGTGAAGGAGAGTGAAAAGGAAATTAAAAGAGAGCTCGCGCAGAGTTGCCTCTCAGCTCGTTAAGAGAATAATACGTTTCGCGTCGACGAGTGTTTCAGCTGAAACGTCTCGGACTCGCGAGAAGAGATTCTCAAGCTTTCCGTCGAGCTCTGTATAGTTATACAGATTAAAAGTGGACTCTCGAGTCTCGACTCTCGGGGATACATGCGAAATAACATCCCTGAACAAAGAAGTGCGACGCAGCATCCGGTATGATACACGCTGGCCGCTTTTCGAAAAATCATTTTCATAAAAATTAATTTTCATCGCTCTCGGTAATAGTTTATTTAATCGATTCATTTTCCGGATAATCCTTCGTTTGTCGTCGAAACGAGTCAATTCGAAAGTAATCTCGGCACAGATGGAAAAGGCTGAAATTTATAAGTGCGACGTAAGTGGATACGGACTGTACGGGTCAGACCCAAGCAGACGCGTTCTTATTCTTCATGACGTATTTTTTTTCTTCCGCATAATTGCAGGACATGGACATGCTGCAACTGTTCGCGTCGCCGGCAGGTCGTGCCCTGGTAACCGGTGACAACCAGCCGACGACGAGGGGTGGATCGACGTCGACCTCGTTGTCTCGAAAGTCCTCGTCGAGGGCGAAGAGCAGCAGGAGAGCCTCGAGTACCTTTGGTATACCGACTCCACCGCCTAGACAACGGAAATCCAGCGCCGAATTGTACAAGGAGGCGGTCGAGATTCTTGGCCTCACATGTTCCCTCACCGACAGCTGCCGGTGCCTCGATTGTCAGGTAATTTTCAATATCTCTAAAGCATTCAAACTTATCGTCGATTACGTATAAAATTCTCAATTAGTCGTTGCGGTTACCTTCAGAAAAAAAAAAAAAAAAAAAAAAAAAAAAAAAAAAAAAAAGTGAAGTACATTATTGCAGAAAATATTGTCGAACGAACCTCGTTACCCGGACTATCGCGAAATCCACTATTCCGGACTGCCATTACACTCTTTTCGACGGCATTGTAAACTTTTATCCCAGAGCGGTTCCCGTAGTCTCTCGCGGTTACTCGGAATAACAGTGGGCTGAGCACACACAGCCTGTATCTACTCGGGCCGTCGGGCGTTATACATCCAGTAAGGGGTGAACGATGGAATGACGCCCTCTCACCGCACACAAAAGCTCACAGCTTCTGGCTCTGCCTCTCTTCCTCCATCCCTTCGTCCACGATAGATTGGCGTCGATAACTCGGTAATCGAATTGGCGCGCGGGTAAACCGCATCGCTCTCGTTACTCCGCACCGGCGACAGAAACGACGCCGGTACACGGCCGTCGTGCGATACGAGGGAGAAAGCTCTCGGCTTCGGCTTTTCTCGGAGAGTTATCTCGGACGGCCCGGAGAGTCGGAGAATTCGGCAGAAAATCAGCGGCGAGGACACGGAAGGACGAAAAGGACGTCAAACTCGAAAGTTTGTTCGTGACGACGTTCGTGACCGCTGTTGATGGTCACATTGGTCCGACGATCGTTACGAGTGTGCCGGTCCAATTGAAGCCTCGAGGACACTACGATGAACCCTACTCGGTGCAAAACGAGTGCGATTGAAGGGTCGTGCGAGGAGGCGAGGGAGGGTGGGATTGAACGGCATTCACGCGGCGAGTAGCCTTCCGATTCGCCACTGCGGCAAATCGGTTGGATTTCTAATCGGATATCCGCACTCCGTGTCCCGTGATCTATCAAAGGATTCCATTGACTCGACCGGTTGATATCCCTGTTCGAGGCAGAACCCACGACCCCGACCACTATTGCCCCTCCGCCCTCGCTCACGACAGCCGTTCGAATTCCTATGGTGAAGTGTTTTCAACCCCTCTTTCGATTAACCGTGGACCCAAGTAATTTTAATTTTAACGATATTGTTATCGACTGGAATATTTTTGTGTTATCTCGACATGGTTGTCGACAAGGCGAGGCTCAACAATTAGAGGCAAAATCTGTTTTTTATTCCTGGAAAAAAAAAATCAAACTTGAAATCAGAATTATATAAATATTTGGAGAAAATTTTATGAAAACATTTGTAATTTAAAAAATAAAGCTGCTTCTTCAATTTATAACACTCAAAGCTCCAACAGCACGTGCAAGCTTTTTTTTCTAAATTAAAATTTAACGTAAACATAATTATCAAGTATTCGAAGTTGTTCGATAAAAAAAAGTTTATTACCGTCATGTAAAAATAATCGTCCGTAAATTTTTTTATTTTCCACAACGACAAGGTGAAGAATTTATGTCGGCGAAAAAAAATTCCATGTCACCTTCCTCATTTCTTCCTTGCTTTCTTACCAAACTATTTTCTTCAGATTTTAATATACAAACCGTATCTTTTCTTTTCCCGTGTCAATAGCAATTTTTTTACTTTTATTACTTTGAGCCGAATGATGCGATCAGAAATTAAAAAAAAAAATAAAAAATGTCGACCCTCGTGGACAATAAGTTGTTAAGAAAAAATTCGATAATCGAATAAAAGTTGGAAATCTTTTTTGCCCGTGTTGCAGAGCAATTACTTCGACTGCGACGACGACTGCGGGGACCCGAGATCAGAATTGGCGGCCGGCACACCGATACTCCTGGACCACGCTCTGTCTCATCCACTCACGTGCTCCATACAGTAGCGAAGCAAGGTGGTTCTTCGGTGCGGGACTCAACGAGGGATGGCACGAGCGAGCGAGTGGCGAAGAAGAGGAAGAAGAGCTACGGAACGTGTACGAGAAAGGACTTCGCTGTCGAGGCAACTCCGGTGGAGTGTTCGATCGTGGAGAGCCGCGACGATTGCACCTCGACGAGGGTGGCAAAATCGTCCCGGACGACCGTCACCTCCACCTACGTGCCGGCGGGGAAAGACGTTTCGCCGATAGGAACAAAAGGACGATCGAGACGTTGGCGAGGGTCCGCGATGTCCCAGGAAGGAAATGAGAAGGGGCGAGAAACATCGACGGCGTGAGATCGTGAAAAATCGGCAGGGAGAAAAATCGGCAACCGATGAAGACGATCGTAAATGTGTCAACGGTAAATCAGAGCTCTCGAGATCGAGATCGATTCGCGGTGGTTTGACAAGCGACTCGCCACGAATTTACAACAAAACACACAGCGACAAATGTTCCCGTCGGTACCGATCGTTCTCCTATTGGAATTCGACGATACAAGTCAGAACTTTTTTTTTTCTCGTCTCTTTCGATTTCGTGAAACACGGTAGAGCACGACCTCGTCGACGAAAAATCGCGCTCTCCGGAAGGTACTGTGAAACCGAGACGAAAAAAAAAACCACTTGATGTCGAAACCTCAAGGCCTACGAAAACGATTGCGTACTGTAAAGATTTTTTTTTTTTTTACTTTCGTTTCGTTATATCGGGCGATCGACGAAAGTGACGTTTACTGACGCGAGCACGATTGGGGATGGTTTGATTTTATCCGATGGTAAATTCGCCAAAGCAAGACGAGCGTTCGCGAAATCGTTCGCGGATATCGTTATCGCCGCGAGATAAATAAGTTGAGTTTGAGGGAGTTCCGAAACGAGTTGGAGGATTGGGAATGATTTTGAGCTCGCAAGAGAGAGAGAGAGAGAGAGAGAGAGAGAGAGAGAGGGACAAAGCTTTCGGCGCGTGTTCAGGATTTTCTTCCCTCTCCGCAGAACTCTCACCCTACCGCCCTTCGAATGATGAAAACTTTGCCCGGGCTCGATGGTAAACAAAACGAGATTGAAAATTTGTTCCTCGACTCGAAATTTCATCGGGCACGAATTCACTTCGTTTTATGTTCTGCATAATGGAATTCTCGATTGACGCATCGTTGACGCATCGATCGAAACACGTGCGAAAAAGAAAAAAAAAAAACATTAAAAACACTTGCCAAATTACGAAACTTCGGTGATATAATCGATAATATTTAAAAAAAAAAAAAAAAAAAAAAAAATGGTGTTTGAAATTAACCAAAGGAAAAAAAAAATGTAAGCGCTTGCGCATGATAAACGCTTGATTATATATACATATACATATATATATATATATGTGTGTATATATACGTGTATATATGTCATTGTTTATTGATCATTTCGATGTATAAAGGAGATTTTACTTGTTTGACGAAAAAAAAAAAATAAAAAAAAAAAAATAAACGAAACACCTTATTCTCTGTACGTGGACGGTAAAGCTCATCGCCGTGAATTTTGTACATAGTATTGTAATGTAATGTGTGTATTCTTTACTACGAATGACAGAATTAATCTGTGGACGACGTGTAAAAAAAAAAAAAATCACAGACTTCGTGCCAAAAACTCCGCCAAATTAACGATTACAATTTACTGTATCTACATACGATATTGATATATGTATATATACATATATATGTATAAATAAAATATGTACGTTATACAGTGATGACGACTTGCGCCCACCGCACACGTGCTCATGCATCCAAGGCAGTGCGTTATATAGAGCCGTTGTTTACGGAAATATTGCCGAAATGTATGAAAAAAAAAAAAAAAAAAAAAGCAAAAAAATAATGCGCTACTAAGAAAATCATTGAATATTAATATACTATAACGTTATGGGATTTATTACAGGATTTTATTAATGAACGAGAAAAAAAAAAATAACTTATTATATATATTGTAATCCTTGTGAGATTTAACCCACGACACTGTTAAAGAAAAGAGCCTCAACGACAGAGAAACGTGTTTTTGTTGAAAGGAAAAAAAATTTCTGCGTGCGAGATAATCGTCATCGCCAGATAAAAACAAGAAGATTATTATTATCATTAAACAAAGTGTTTTATGAAACTAATTCGATCGGATTTCATATTCCAGTCGTGATTTGGGAGACGATCTCGTATTATCGTCATTATTATTATTATTATTATTATTATTATTATTATTATTATTATTATTGTGCGTAAGGAGCGTGTGATAACGATAACAATCTATCGATAAATGAACTTAGGCCTGAGTTACAATAGTTGTGTCTCGATAGTCGAAGTCCGTGAATGATATTAGAGGGGTTGCTGAGAGTCGCGTTGATTCTATATTAAAAAGATGTTTGATGCGAAAAAAAAAAAAAAAAAAAACATAAATAACATGCCAAAAAAAGTTCTGCTGAGCTTGTGAAAATGTAAGACAAAAAAAACATGCATTGAACGATATTTTCGATTTTTCAGGCGGCCAAAACTTGAAACGACACTGACTGAGGTCGTAAGCATTAAAAATATCCTGATTATCACAAAATTGAATCTTCCTCCGTGAGGAAGCAAAATAAAACAATAAAAACTTGTCATCAAAGACGCTAGAAGTCGTGTTTGTAATGAGAATAACGTAAATAAAGTTTATTAAGCTTAGATAAAGATAAAGAGCTCTAACCGATCTGTGTCGAACGTGAAGAAAAATCTGACCTCGAGCACTCGCAATCCCGCGTAATTTTCAAAGTCATAATAACAATAATAATTCATAGTAACAAAAAGACGAAAAAAAAAAAAAAAAAAAAAAAAAAACAAGAAATGAGTGCAGATTTTTCTAAACGCGACTGTAGTCTAATCGACCATTGAAACTCGAAATACGATCGAGATCGGCCCTACTCATCCACGAAAGTAAACGCGCATCAATTTAGAGATCTAATCTTATATATATTAATGAAGAAAGAAAAAAAAAAGGAAATAAAAGTTACACGTACGATGAACGAGATGTTCAGTAAATATGAAAACCCTGCCTTTTCGTCAGCCGTGAGTGAAATTTAAAAAAATAAAAAATAAGAAAAAAAAAACCCAAAAGCGAGAGAAATAATGAGGGAGAATGGAGAAAAAGAAAAAATAAGAATAGCGACATCGTACACTTGAATATGAGTACCAATAATGCGATTCAATAAATTTGATTTGTCGTTTTAATAGTTCATCATTCAAACCTGCCGTATTTGTCGATCCGCCTCGGTGACCTTTGACCCGAAGTCGGTGAATTTGCCTCACCGTCCGGTTAACCGAACGATTCATCAAAGGACCTTCCACAATGGAATCTCTTGAATACTAAATTACAGTTATGAAGACGTCGTCTCAGGATTCTGTCGAGAGCGGAGAGCGAGAGAAACCCTTTTGAGAAATGGTTTTCCAACCCCCCTGACCGCTTGGGGTCAGCGTCGCAGGATCGATGGGGGCGGCCCGACCCCGAAGAGCGGGTGAAGGTGAAACGAGAATTTCCTCGCAGCTCCACCTACATCAGAGTCGAATAATCAAATACCGTGTGTATGTGAAGCTTCGGTAAATAAATCTGGCCAACCGTAGATAAAGTAGAAAAACCCGGATAAGCCCGACAAGTGGTTTTTTCCGTGATTGAGCAGACTTCTCAAGACTCTTCGAAGATCGTGTCTCGAATTAATTTCCCAATTCGACGACAATATCTGAAGCGGTAAATGCGCGATTGGTCTACGGTGATCGACCGGTTTACTTCTCGAAAATGATAGATTTAAAAAAATGTACCGGAAGCAAGATAAAATTCTTCTAGTGTCGACTCCGTCAACGGCTGAATCAAGATCGCTGTCGACAAGGTAGAAAGCTCCGAGTAAGTTGGACGAATGGTTTTTTTTTCATACCTACTGCGGTGGTTGGATGGTTCGTGCGTGGCTTCAGTTATCGTCTGAGTCCAGAATGGTTCTCGTTTAGTACGTGGATAAATGACCATCTAATCGTTTTCTGGCTTGCCCATCGAACGTTTCCAGCGGGCGGTATTGAATACGAAAATCTTGACTGGAATAAAAGGCTTTATCAACAGGATTTTTTTCTTTCCCCCTGGTCCTCGCGAGATAGCGATACCGTCGCGAAGAAACAGTTTCCACTTAGAATTCCGCTGTAAGTGGAAAAAAAACGGCACACAGTTACAATTTCAAAAGTACAATCCGAAAGTGACCCATTCACAGTGAGACATTTTCAACCGGGAAATATAATTTTTTAAACCGGAAACAACGCTTCCTCAAATTACATCCAGACACAAACTTTTGTTTGAAAATAAAAATCTTGAAACCGGAAACGGAATTATAGTAAAATTTTTTTTAATCTGGAATACGTCACGAAAAAATCAAGAATCATAAACAAGATTTCGACAGTAATTTTGGGAAATAATTGTCGAAAGCAACGGGGAAGTTGATCGAGGGCTCGAAAAGGTGGCTGCGACGAGCTTCGGCATAAACGTATATTCCGCTCGAAAATTTCATTCGGTTGGCGGAGCACGTTCGTCTCATTTAAAATGTCATGCTCGCTGGGTATCCAGGGAGCTATATCGTCGTTGGTACGATCGGGAAGAGAGCATGGAAAAGCGTTTTTCCGTAATATGCACGACGAAGTTGGAGGGTATGCGGCGGAGAGGTCGGTGTAGCTTCATGCCAAATAGAAAGATGAGGGGGTATTACGCGCGGTAGATGGTAGAGAGTTTGATACGCTCGTCTCGTGATAGTCCCGTGGGTATCGGATGCACGTTCGATGGCCGCGAGAGAGGAGATGGAGTCCCGACTCGACCACTCCGAGAGGACTCGATGCAAATTCAATTCGAACTGGGGACACACTCTTATTCCGTTGGTGCCTGTAGAAGAGTAGATGGCGACGGTACGATCGGTAACCACCACGAGAAAGACCAGAAGTAGAGGAGCATCGTAGTCTCTCTTTTCCTGTCTGCGTCCGCATCGCCGTCGCCGTCTTCGGATCCGTGGAGCGAGCGCACCCCAAGGGGATTGTCGCTTATATCGAGTTAGAACCGTTTGAATACCGATACGCGGTAGCTCGGTGGGACAGGAGAGGTTGGATGGTTGGGGGAGGTTGGATGATTATGCGACCTTAAGGATCGAAAGTTCATAGTCGAGCAGAAGAAAAAAAATAGACAGTCTTCGGACTAAGAATGGATAAAACGGTTCCGGGTCACTTGGAATTCTGGCGGACGGAAAAATTTTTACGGTGTACGTTGAGGCGACGATGTAACGTCGCAAAAAAAAAATAATAGACGTTAAAATAATGTCAGTGAAGTTAGTGGTTCATTTTTTAAGTCGTTTATGGAAAGTGGATACTCAGACTTTTTTGATTATTCACGCGGTCAGTAAGATGCTTCAGCAGTAGGAAAAACGACGGTTTTTTACCTAGGGATTGAGTTTGTGTTGAGGGTGATCTATGAAACTCTCGTGGGACGAGGGAAGTTTCTCGAGGATCAAGAGTTGATGGCAACAGCATCATCTATACAGAGTTCGTCCTCTCACACGATTATCTGACGACCTGGGTGGCAATCCTCTTTCCCAAACCACCCTTTCGACGTGGGACATCACGGCCCTCGCCATCCTTCACAGCCGGGGAGCCCGGAGTCGATTCGCTTGACGCGTAGAATACTTAAACCGCATTTGCGCCGTCTCTCGCTCGTCCGCCGCTACTACCTTTCTTTTTCGCTTTTGGACTTTTGCGATGGTGACGTCGAAACGTTTCGCATAAAGTATTCCTACACGTCGATCGAGAGCTACCGTCGAAACTGAGTTACGAGGCTACGTGGCGTAACCAATACCCTCGTTCCCTTCATCTCGTCCTTTTTCTTCTACGCTATGGCGCATGTACCCGTTCTTTCGGTATAGCACATGACGCGATAGTCGGAAACCCGTTCAATAGAAGAAAAACAACATTGAACTATGTATGATTCGTGGACGTAAACCAGGGCGTTCATTTTAGGCGCCAAAACGTAATTTTTTTTTTTTCGTGACAATAAGAAATTTGATCGAAAATTCCTCACCATTGGACATCCTTTATGGTACACTGATCACGTAAAAAAATTCCTACAGCCATAACATGAAACATATTTTTTAAATCAATATTTTCGTAATCTCTATAATCTTTTTTTAAAATATTTTTTGCTCTCAGGCGACGACTAGCAAAATGTATTCTCAACTGTTGCAACGGCAGCGAATAAGAGAGTCCAAATGTGATGTGGCGGTATAAGGATAGCTGGAAACTTACTTAGGATGAACGAAATAGTGAAATTGAAGTGAATTTCATTCGACGAATAACGAAGTCAACTTGGAAACTCAATTACCACCACGTTTCTGGGTATATGGCTGCCGGAACTTCAAATTTCCATTGTACTGAAAAATCGACGTTGAGCTTTCTAACGTTAATATAATCAATTATGAAAACAGAGGAGAGAGTCTGTGAACTCGGCACGCATAGCAATCGAACTTATAGGAGCGAGGGTCAACGAATTGCCAGGAATATAGACAGGGGAGTAAGAACGTTCAAAAGAGAGATGGAGAGAGTCCGACTGTTGCCAAGCTCGTCGAGGGAGATCATCAATGATGCAACCGAAGGAGATATACTGTCGTGAAGATAGGTTCGCCAAGGCTCTTTCGGTCCTCTGGGGTCGATTTCAAGTGAAACGGGCACGACGACGAATAATCACTTTCGCCGGGGAATCGAGTCTTAACTCAACCGATCTTTCGTCGATTCACGAGCTATCTGGCTGATCATTTATTCAACATAGGTAATGAATTTCTTCCTCTTGGGAACATCGTCATCGCCTACCTACGTATCTATCGTAGATTAGAGTCAAGCCTATCACAGATTCTATTATTGCTTAAAGCAACGAAAGCCCCTTGACTCAATGTGCAACCCTGGCTCGGTCGGTAACGAAAACTGTAATACGTCTCTCTCAGGGATGCTTATCTTTTCTGGAAGGAATCAAAGTATGAGCGACTGCTTAACCGTTAAATAAAGAATCTACATATTTGTGCTCATCCAAAAATGAAAAATGAGGGATGAAGATGAAACATTTTTGGCGAAGGGAACAAGAATTAATCGTCCCCATTTTATTAACTCGGACCGATGATGTGGCTGAGTCGCGGTGAAGTCGGGCACGTCGAAGCCCCAGACTGGGGACAGTTAGGACTCTCGACTGAGTTATCGCGTTGGCGCGTGCCTCGTTCTCGTATTCTTGTTCACCCGAAGAATGCCATTTGTTTTATTCTCGTTCAAGCTCTCAACAACAAGGTTGACTATATTCGTTCTCGTCACTCGACGACACACCGCCGCGGAAAGACTCCTCAGCGTTATCAACGGCTTTGACAAATAGTCGTTACGTCTTTTTTTTTCCACTTTCGAAACGGATCAACGAACTTGCGAAAACAATCAACCGGTTAATTTTTCTTTCAATGTCACATCCGGGCTGTAAGTTAATTTTTCTCTTTTCCTCCCCCGTTGTCCAGTGGCCGATTGTCGGAAATTGTTAAACGCGACGGAAAGAGTTAATTCATCGTCGCGTTCAAGCTAACGTCCGGTTCAACGTCAAATTCACCCCGAACCCTCTCGCTGGCTCCATTGCGTACGCGCGAGGCGTAATCTACCTTCTAAAAAATTCCATTAGCTCGCTTTACCAGCGGAAATGTGCGTGGCCGAGAACGAATTCAGTTTCGCCCGGACGGATAGTTGAAAATTGACGTTTTTTTTTTTATCAACCACCACCCACCCCTGTCCATCCGCTGTGTGCACGTGCTATCGTACCCCAATAGAAAGCCTCTGATGAGTAAATCCTTCGAGTTTCGACGCTTTTCCACAAACAAACTCGCCTCCGCGAACGGAGAGAGATTTACCATTCTCGTCGTATCTCAAGCATTTTAGGTTTGTACACATCGCTACACCCCTAAATATAGAAATTTCCGCTAAGGAAATTTCCAGTTTTTTTTTTTGTTGTTTTTAATTAATAATTAATGTGAGGCGGAAGGAACATAAATTAATTCAGCCAAATATGGTGAAAGTCCTGTACCGAAGGACTCCGATCAACGGCTCATTGACAATTTCTATGCAAATTTTGCCATTACCACGTGGACTGTTGTATTAGCTATTGAATAAACCACACGATATCGTCAATAAATGCACCTTTACTACGCATAAAAATAACAATTTGACACATCTATGCAAAGATATTCAAAACATTATGATCAACAAAAACATAATAGTTCGAAGACTTTTTTTTCGATAGATTGAATTTATAAAAAATTCGTCGAGTGTTTTGGAAAAGAAAAAAATATTTGTTTCACCTCTCGAAAAATGGCGGTATCGAATTGACCGTAGAAACATTATTGATTCGAGTATATTGTTCTCTCGTCGCTCCCGAGTTTTCCAGAGAGCCCCGACGACCGTACGAGGCTTCGTCGTCATTGCGAAACGGCGTATCGTACGAGAGTTGTAAATAATATGGGAACCGCTATATAAGGGGCTCTCCTCCTCGTGCCGTGGCGTACGCCGCTTATGCGATACCAGAGAGGGTGAAACTGCTGTAGCGTACGATGCTGGTTGCCATATTTCAAAAAAGAAGGGGTCGGCCCCCGAGGAGCCGTGAATACCTTAATAGTTATAAGGCGGAGTCGTACCATCGCGACTTTTTTCTACTTCCTATATTCTTCGTTCCAGTCCTAATTTTTTATTCTTCGACATGCCTGAGAATTAAAAAAAAAAACGGTCTCCATTTAATAATTCAGATTTTTGTCACGAGTTGGGACACTCAGCTTGATTATTATGTCATTAATAACGAGTGAAACGTCACCGGGGCGCGAACTAACCAAGCCTTTAGCGATTGTCCATTTTACCAACAACCCCCCCCCCCCCCCCCCCCGGGCACCGTCATCCCCATCGTCGCGTATTTAATAACGAGACTCTCTATTACTCCGATGCCCATTAGCGAGCTGGAACATCGTCGGCACGGGATTGATTCTCAGCCTCCCTCTAGGCATGCGTGCGTGTTTCCTTCGCCGGTCCCCTTCGTCTCTATCTCTATCCCTGCTGCACCAGACGACGCGACCAATCGGTTAATCACCGACTCCTCGTCCCTCCCGGTATCGCCTGAGACACACGATTATAAGCGCGGACTGGAGCGAGCCCGCTACCGAGTGAATTCTCTTCCCCGCGAAGAGCTCGCTCTCCTTGTCCGCTTCGAGCTCAATTAATCTTACCCAGAATGCAATAACTGTCCAATCTGCCCCCGTGGGCTGCGTCATTGGTGTCGTGCAGCGAACGGGGAGTGCCCCGTTATGCGCTTTCGAGCGAAGAGAGACCCGACTGCACGGGCTTCTTGCCCGAAGTTCTCTCGCCGTACCAGTCGCTGCCTTTTCCACTTCGCTCCTTCCCTGTCGGCTTGAGCCCGAGCGCCTTCGTCGGCTGGAAAAATCTCGAAATGCTCGAAAACGGGAGGCACGCCGAGGACGTTGCCGACCCTCGGCCGAGACCCCGAAGAGTGCGAGGCGACTTTGGGGGAGACGACGGAACGGGGGAGGGGGGGGGGGGAGAAGAAAACATATTGGATCATTAAGGGTAGGGCAGTTTGCTTAACTGGCAACGGCTACTCGACCATTCGAGCCCTCGGATTAGTAATCCCGGTCGAGTCCTCGGTGATAAAGATGAGCCTACCCTCCGCTCGTAGTCAGGACAGTGGCGGGGGAAGCAGGCATACCCTGTCGCGAATTAAGTGGAGCGTTAGAGTTCTTCGAGTGTCACGCGAGAAAGTATTTAATTTTTTTTAAATCTGAGAAAGATCCGTTCTCGAAATAGGATTTTATATAGAGACTGTGTGGAAAAATTCTGTTCTTGAAACATGTTATGTAAATCTTTTTAATGATTCAAACTGTCTCGCGATTTTTTTTTTTTTTTTTTTTCTCGCCCTCCCGTTGTTTTCTTTGCACGCAAGTTGTTCTTATTTTCGAGTAAAATGTAAAATTGGCTATGCGGCTTTTTAAATTGATATAGCTACGTGGTTAGGTGTAAAGCTACCTCTTTCTATTCTTCCCCTCTTTCTCTCTCTCTCTCTCTCTCTCTCTCTCTCTCGCTCATCCGCGAAAATATGTAAAACCGTTGCGATGTACGATGCAAATTTTCGCGTCGTGAGCATCACGTAGAGATAGCCTCTTTGGTCGCAAAAGCCAAATTTATGTGCATGCAAATTATGCATTACGAAAGTACGAGGAAAAGCGGATGCGGGAAAGCGTCGGTTGGTCGGGGAATTCCTCTCAATTTTTTTTTCCCTTGTCTCCCACTCCATTGCACGCGCACGGAGATCGTGTAGAAAAAAAATGATCTTTTACAAATGGTAACAGCGTTTATTATTAATAATAATGACAATAATATTAATAGCGAGGACTAATTACAATAATTACATAATAATCAATGGTGAAACAATAAGAAGTTCGAGAGAGCGAGATATCAACGATTGTATTTTTTTTTCATTTTTCGGAGGAAACGTATCGTTTATTTTTTGCTTTCATTTATATATATATATATATGTTTTTTAATCATTTGCGAAACACCCTAAAATTGCAACATCGCGGCTCCCTCGTCGGTTCTAATTTCTTCCACTCTCTCCTCCATTCCACTTTCTATTTATAATATATATCTTTCATACTGGGTTTTTAACTTATGTTTATACACGTATAATGTAAGTTTAATGACTATCGTGAACGATACGGGGATAAAAGGATCTTCCATATTTACAAGGTTGAAATTTCGACGCGTACACAGGCGATGCCCTCGATCATTTTTTTTTTTTATTATTGATTAATCAACGCGATCGACGCGCGAGATATGCAATATTATACATAACACGTCGATTTTTTTCTTCGTCTCTCGGCAAATAAATAGTATCTCTACCTCAATGGCTTCCATCGCAAAACTACAAGACCAATGCTAACCGCTTATTTTTTTTCTTCTCTGTTTTTCAAAGTAGAATGTACTCGGAAGGTAAAATGAAAAAAAAAATAATAATGATATCAATATAATAATAATAATAACAGTCGTCTTTCACGGCCATCTTCTTGTCACCGAAACTTCGTCTTTGGTTTACACGACAACGTTTTTTCGTTTTTTTTCTTTTTTTTTTTTTCAATTGCAAAACGTTCCCATCACAGTCTTACTGAAGCAGCGGCGGATTGGCGGCCGAAAGATTGCTCGGTGTGATCGTGCCGATCGATGGTCGATGCGTTCCCGTGCCAATCTCCGCGTGCTGCGTCTCGCGGTGCCTTCGCAGGTCGACCTTGCGCTGGAAAGCTCGACCGCACAGGTCGCAAGCGAACGGCTTGAAACCCGTGTGCTTCCTCGAGTGAGTTATGAGGTTGCTGCTCTGCGAGAATGCCTTGCCGCATACCTGGCACTTGTGCGGTTTCTCACCTGCAAAAGAGCCAAGAAAACAAAAATCAGATTTAACTTCGTGTAAGCTATTTTTCGATGTCATGTCAACAATGCAAGTCATCAATTTATTTTTTAACACCGGTATTTCTCTGAACAGTTAAAGTGTAACAAGAAATACCTGTTTACATAAATAAATATAATTGTTACTAGGTGTTCATAATAGCAATTTTTTCATTCCACCGGAAATTTTGCTCTCGTTAATAATTATTATTTACCATAATTACATGGTAAAAATTCCTTGACACATAAACGTGTCTCTGTACGACTACATTTTTTTTTATCCGAGTGACGAAAACCCTCCAAAGTCGCGAGGACTGTCTCCGAGGATAAAATTTCAATTGCACTTTTCTCCGATGCACTTCGGCACGTACATACATCTGTAAATCCGCGTTACTTCGCGAAAATATCGGGTATCGAGATTCTTCAACCAGAAGCAGTACAGAAAGCTCTACCGCCCCCCCCCCCCTTCACCCTCGCCGCCCCTTCTTTTATCCGAAGTTAATTCGAGAGTCTCCGGAGTTCACCCCGTAGAATCCCGGTACTCCATATCGAATCCCAGCGCGAGAGGCCTCGGTGGTGTACTCGCGAAAAAAGGGGGGAAACGGCCTCGCTCCCAGTGGCAGAGAGCCGCGACAGTGGTAGTGGGATCGAGGATGCGGGGCACGCCCGGTCAAGATTTCCTACCAAGCGAGAATCTCAGCGAGGATGAGAGGAAACGCGTAGGGGGAGGGGAGAGTAGGAGGGGGGGGGGGGCGGAGGGGGTGGTTCCGAAGCGGGTGCGGCAGCCTCCGGAGGGAGGAAGATAAAGACGGACGAAGCGGTGAGGCTCGGGGGTGGCTCACGGTAGGGGTTGCGCTCGTTTCTCTCATCCCGGCCGTGAGCTCTGATTGGCGGCCGGGGGCGGCTCCAACCCCCGCGTTTCCATGGCGACCGCGGATATATCCCGGCTGTTCACCACCGGGTGAGCTCGCCAAACTACCCCCTTGTGCAACCGGGGGATGCGACGGTTCGGAGGACCGCGCGGCGGAGAGCCGCTGCTAGGGCCACGGGAGAGAATTCCGGAAGAGGGAATGAGGAGAGAGAGAGGAGATTTCACTATGCGAACTATGCGGTGCCTGCAAGCGGTGCCAGTTAATGGACTCCATCTAGCGCCGAGCAGGGGTGAGAAACGCCGGAGGGAGAGACCG
This sequence comes from Listrodromus nycthemerus, assembly GCA_963978505.1. Classification (NCBI taxonomy): domain Eukaryota; kingdom Metazoa; phylum Arthropoda; class Insecta; order Hymenoptera; family Ichneumonidae; genus Listrodromus; species Listrodromus nycthemerus. The sequence goes on from OZ021687.1 coordinate 2,114,079, forward strand.
AGGACCGGAGGGCCGGAGTTCCATGAGGCATCGACGGGCGAAGGCGGAAGGGGGGAAGGGATGTCCGAGGGTCAAAAGGTGGAGAGTAGCGGGCGGATCCATAAACAACTCGTTAACCGAACCTTCAATCTCGTTGAGGCCGTGTATAGCGATACCGAACGAGCCATCCGACGCACCGGCCAAACGCCATGGAAAGCCGCGTACACCCGTCGCGATTACCATCGATCCGATCGCTGGAGTGTTTCGGGTGTCGGGCCTTTATCGCGCGCAACCCGATTTCGTGTGATGAAATTTTTTTTTTTTTCGCGGGTACGGAAGTTCCGTGGAACATAAATTTTTTTTTGCTGCTTGGGGATGAATAATTTAATTATAGCGTTGGGGGGTGGAAACGGTTATAGGCGTGTTGTCGTATTAATATTATCGTGGTAGAATTGTGGGATTCGAGACCGTACGTCTGCCTCGGTCACTTTTACTTTAAGTAGAAATGACACTGAGAGATCAGACCGGAGAATTTTTTTTTTTAATTTTCTGAATAAAGATCAACGTTGCTATTTGGCCGGGAGTAAATTTCGATCGAACCACGAATCAAGATAATCCTAGAGGATACATAATGCTCAGCACCTTATCGAATTACCATCACCGCATCGCAGAGACCAGTGAATCCCGGACTGAATCTCCGGGGCGCTTGCGCTCGCGAGTGGAAAAAGAAAGTAAGAGGGCAGACACGGAGTTCGCGAAGGAGAATCATTCGTACGTGAGACGATGTGTACGTGTAAGCGACGGGGTTACGCGCGTCTGTGCTGGAAGCCCGAGAGCAAGGGAGCTCTCAGGAATTTACGGGCTCGTAAAAATCAAGAACCGTCCGAAGCTCGCACCGAGGTTGCCCCTATCGTCTTTATCCCCGCGGTCCTCCGCCTTTTCTCCGCTTCAGCTGATCCCGCTTCGTCGGTACTCTTTCTCTCCCGTGTGCTCTCCTCGGTACCCCCCTTTAACTCTCCTCTCTCGCATTCGCATGACTATGCCATGCACGTAGTCTCTCGAGGTTCCCGCGTTCTTACATACATACGAGAACGCTCTTCCTCATATCCCTCCTGGTTCCCTATATTACGCGAAAGAAAGAATGTGTAGAGAGACAGGACGCTCTCGTCGCTGCAGCTAGAAATTACGTGATGCGGAAAGGTTTTCGTGGTCGTCTTTGCGGTTCAGAGACCAGGTGAATTCATGTTCCTAATCGCACACTAAAAAAAAAAAATCTTCCGCAAGAAAAAAATTTGAAGGCCTCTGAGCAAAGGATGAAGACGCTTGATTTCTCAATTTTTCAATTTTTGTTAAATACGCGGAGGACTCGTCACAGGATGCTACAGTAAATATCGAATTTCCTTATTTTTTTCGTTTAAGAATATCAGCAGATGTGCCTTCTGATTAATCGAAATATCGATGTACCATTTATTTATCGCGTACGTCAAAAAACCCCTGAGTATTTACCGAAGAGTCAACAGTTTTTGTTTCCTATGAATCCGCATGCTTTTCCGCTGAATTGTCGTATCGCAGATTTACGGTCAGCCAGGAACAGCTCGCAGGATTTTTATCCCAAGGAGAAAACACCGCCACTGTTTGAGAACCGCTGGGACTTAAGACGCCATTACACCCCCGGGCTGTCGGCCGCCGCCCCTAAAACTATATTAAACTCCGGGAAATCTTGAGGGTCCCTCCTTGCACTATGGCCTTCTCCCTCGATCTCCCACGTCCGCGAGAGAGATCTTCCTCCCGCCCTTCCGTCAGGGTTTCCGTCCTCAGACTTACCCCCGACCGACAGTCAGAAACTTCACCCTCTCCATTTCTTTTCGCTCGGAACATCCCTCTTTCCCCACTGCTTACTGTTACCAACTCCGTCGTCAACTGTTCTCCGAGTTTCCACCACTCTCGAGAAGAACTAAAAAAGAAGACGAAAAAAAAACCCCCAGCACGGCAGTTTGATCGCTTTTCCCAAACGACTCTCGAAGCCCGCAGCTCGCCGACATCCCTCTCGTCCCTTTTGTTGACCCAGAGGGAAAAATTTAACTCCTCGCCCCGAACGATCCTTCGGGGACAAATTTTCCAAACCCGCTTTTCACCGTGATTACACGAGGATTAATGTATCCGCGAGATCGCGAGTACCGAGTTAACCCAACGTTCTTCCTCATCAATTTTCCTACCTTCCACACCGGAAACCCCGCGGCTCAAGACGGCTCAGCCACGATTAATAAATCCTGAATTAATAACAGGATAATGGAGCGATACGCCGAATCGGCAATCCGCTCTCATCCGATAATCGGACCTCTTTGACGGCCGAGAAAACTCAATACCGGAAGTGAAGGAGGGTGAAGGGGTTCGGAGAGAAATCGGTCGTAGTTTATCCCGCAGGATTTCGCCAGTCCGCTCGCATGCCCTGGCGGTTTTGATCGACGTTGAATCGTCGAATCCGCAGGAGTCTGGCCGTTTCTCTCCGTTTGAGGGGGAGGCTTCGAGGGGGGTGGAAAGAGAGTACGGAGAGACGGATATACAAGCTTCCAGGGCCGTCGAGGGGCTCGAGTTTGCTCCGGAGCGAAGGTCGAAGGTACGAGGCAACCGGACTCTGCCCGAGGCATTGATTTCCTCTCGTCTCTCCATCGACCACGTTTCCAAGCCGGTCTCCGGGGTTCGCGCCATTCCCTCCAATCCAAATCCCCGCGAGAGGAGACTCGCCTCCCTCCGAGCCGAGGAAGTAGACGAGGCAAAAAACGAAAAAAACCGGCCTCTCCCACACGATAAGATCGGGGCGGTGAAGAAGGTCCCGAGAACCACATCTCATATTTCACCCCGAGGACAGCAAGGATTTTCTTCTTCCATCTTCGAAACTCCGTGCTGGGATTACCGAAGGATATCAATCAGGCCCGAGAGCCGGAGAGACCGACCGAGGGCACGGAAAGCTTCGTCAGCGAACGGACCAGGCCTCTCGCCCATCGGACTCTCCACCCTGAACCGACTTTTCTATGTTTCTTGTATAATAAACAAAACAAAAAAGAGGAAAAAATATTTTTGGATAATTCGAGGAAAAAGATTTTCAACTGGCTCTCATGTAAAATAATAAAATAGAATATTCGTTATGAGATGCATGAACACACGAATGGGAAAATTAAAAACGCGAAAATACCTTTTTTACTACTCTAGCCGATACTCAAAAATTATTTTCAAAAATTCGAAACATTTTTCATATATTGTAACGGAAAGAATTTAAAAAAACAAAAAAATATTCCCAAAGGCCCTCAGGCTTTTTAGATAACACTGGTCATACGCATACGTCGTCGATCGACCTATCAGCTGTAGTAGTTATGGACAGTAGTGTATTATACCGTGCAAAGTGGATACGCCATGTCCGCGAGCGTGTTATCCGTTCGAGTCTCGGCGGACCGCGCCGATTCCAGCTCGACATCGCGTGTCCTGTGTATTTACTATTTCCGGTACACGGATAGTCGTGCCCCGTGTTTCGCGATGAAACGCAGCTGCCCAGGGACTCTCCGACGGAAAGGGGGGGGGGGGGGGGGGATATATGGCGACTAAAGCGTATCCACCATCGACAGAGAGCCACAGCAGCCTCGATCGACCTTCGGTATTCATCGGCACAGAGAGCCGTGTCGGACTCGAGGGTTACACAGTGACCTCTCGTCGCGTCTGCCCACTTCCGGCCGTTACTACTACCAATATATTTCACTCGCCCTCGATCAACACCGAGTGGCAACAACCCGAAAGAGACGATTCTGTGTGCGATGTACAATCGGCTCGAGCATACATTCGCACATTGCTTCCTCCCTTACACACCCCCTGCCCCCCCCCGACAACCCCTAAAAGCGCACGTTCTGTATCTCCCCGTGTGTACATCGACGCCAATCGAATAGCCGTAGGCTCGAACGGTTTGGCTGCTCGTTACGCGCCCACGTCACAGCTTTACCCGGACAACGAATACGGAGGTGCGAAGCGACGAGGCGCGGAAATGCGCTCGAGGGGTTCAGGGAATTTGCGGTGTACTATTCCGAACCGGAGGCAGAGAGCACGTCACATTCGGTAACCAACCCCACCGCGATCCGCTGCCGTTCCGAGCCCGCGGAAATGTTTTGCACTGAACTGATACGCAACTCACAATCTATGACTATCGATGGCGCGATTCCTTTGTTCAAATCGAGTAGGGAATATGTGTTATTCGGGTTTTTTTTTTTTTTTTTTTTTTTTTTCTGTTATTGTGGTCCGAGGATTATGGCGAGAGACGCTCCAGGAGATAGACATCGGGATTGGAAAATCTGTCGATTTTTTGAACCCGTCGCGCACGCCAGAATAACACGATTAATTTAATGTCGTCGGTTGACGTTATTTCGGATTTTTTTTTTCTAGTTTCGTTAATTCATAGATTTAAAGATTTATAAATTTACGGAAGATCTACATTGCCGAGAAGATACAAAGAATTAACCGTGATATCGAAAATAGAACAACGCTTATTTTTTTTTTTTTTTTAAGAATAAATAAAAAATAAGTTTAAAGATCCGAAAATGCATCGCAAAAATTTCGATGAAAATTCCGTATCCGTTTCACGTGGCCGCCCCCATTGAGTACCGAATCCTCGAAGCTCATCGCGACAAATATACATATATCCATTTTTTTTTTTTTGCAAGGACGGGGGTTGGAGGGGCGAGAGGGTAGTTGAAGGAAGACGAGGAGAAAGGAAGCATCGGATCAGCGAAGAAACAGGATACGTCGCTTCTAAGTCGTTTAGGTCCTCAGTGCGTTCAGCTTACTTCACTATTCCTCAGGGAAAAGCATCCTTCCTCACAATCCCTACTCCTAATAATCTCCCACTTTATGTTTCTCCCTCCTCCACCCATCGAGTTATCCGTACCGCGACGATCAATCGGCATGGATAGCTATTAAATTATTATGGCGTCGATCACATTAGGAATCGTGACAAATCCGATCTGCCCAGACCGAGATCACTTTACCACCCCCTACCCCCTGCCCCCCCCCCCCTCCTTCCTCAAGCTACCCTTCTCACCGTCCTTGCGAGCCCTCCACGTTGCTCCCCTTTCCACAGCAAAAATTACGAGTATGCATCTAACGTTACATGGACTAAAGAAGAATCGACGAAAGGAGCAAATGGAGGGTGTTTATTAGTGAGAGTTCCTTTCGTGAATCTATCGCTAGGGCTTTGAGAAGAGGGGGAAACTTCGCCATTGTGCGCTCGTGGCATGTCGATATGTTCGGAAATTTAATCATGTGACTCGACGAACGTCGGGTACCTTCGTCTACGGATATATGAGTGTCTATGTGCAATGGTTGATATATAGAGCTATGTGTGGGTATGTTGCAAATTTACATGTATAGATATATGTGTGTGTGTGTGTAATAGCAAAGATGGCATTCGACAGGCGCGGGGGAGGACTATGATACGTCGACTCGGGGAAGGTTATATGGCGATGAAATTTGCATGGTTAACGCAGATACGGCTGTCGACGGTCTCGGTTGTCCCGAAGGTGCGCGATGTCGCGTCATAAAAATGAGCACCGAGCTCTCTCGCGTTGTCTCCGGCCAAAGTTCGTACATTCTTTCATAGCGGAAAAAAATTCTCGCAGCAGACGCATTAATATGAACGAGATAAAAAGCTCACGTATCACGTATCTCGGATCTCGGTTCGAATTTGATGAAGGAGAAGCTTTCACGGGAGAATCATTTTTTTATTGCTTGGCCTCGGAGAAAGAATTTCTGAGGCGAGGTGAAACACGGTTTTGAGACAACAATATTGATACATAAATAAATTAAATTTCAATATTATTAAAATGAATTAAATTTTCTCCAATAATAAACGTGACGTACTATTTAAAAAAAAAAAAATGTAATGTCATTTTCGAAAATGTCAGAGACCCTTTTGAAAAAATAAATTACAGTTTTCTTTTCCGACCGAGTGACTTTCCGCACTGAAAATCAACACGATCAAAAGCTGGAATAATTGGGATCGGCTGTTTGGAACCTCGGGAAAAAAAAAAAAACCCTTTCGAAAAAGTGCGGACAGAAGTCTGCGAGGATCACGAGGAGCGACATAACGACGAGTGCCTGGTCCGCACGGCGAGCAGTCTGTCAAAATGAAAACAGAGAAGGCAACGTCAACGTCGAGCGAGTGGGGAATCATTGAGACAACACTAGAAACTATTCGTCGCCCTTTCTCCGCGACCGGTTTGAGAGTTCCAATAATATTTTTCTTTATCGGAGTAATTGACGGAATTGGGGATGTTCGATCGCCCTTCTCCTCTCGATCACCGCCTTGAATTCGTCGCTGGTACCGACGACAAGTGCAGGACAAGGGCTCGACTATCCAATGAATTTTGGTCCTGCACGATGTCCTTTTCATGGTCGCTGATAATCAATTTTCAGCGATGCTGCATTTTTGGGTAAAAACGTCTCGAACGAAAAGTATAAATTAATTACTTTTTAAAAACACCCTAATACATATATGTGTGTGTGTGTGTGTGTGTGTGTGTGTGTGTGTGTGTGTGTGTGTGTGTGTGTGTGTGTACATGGCTATGTGTATACAGATGGATATACGCCTGTTTGTCTCGCGGCCACTCCTATGTTTCATCGTGCAGCAAAACGCTCCTGTACGCCCCATTCCGGTGCGATCGAACGCGTTTCTCATCCGTCCCTCGGCCCACCCCTGCTGTTTTCACAATAAACACGACCTGTCCGCATCGGCCATCTCTCGACATTCGCGCGAAAGTAAAGTCGAGCTGTTCTTTGCGCGGTTTGCAGTTGGGCCCGGGCAATGTTTGCGACCTGTCAGGCGTCGGCCGTTCGGCGTGCGAGTTACCGATTAACAACCCTGGCGCTTCACCCCTCCGGAGGCGCGACGAGGGATGATCGACCTGCACTGGTCGCCGAATAAATAAAGTCTCGACGAGAGAGTACTTTTTTTCAGAGTTGACAAATTAATTCGTACGGACGATGGATTCGCCAATTCAATACTCCGCATAATTTATTCGGATAAAATAAATATTATAAATGATAAAAATAAATATTTATTTTAATTCACGCGATATTAAATTTGCGGGGCGCCAGTCAAATAAATTATTTCGCTGAGTCTACGCTCATCGAACACTTCTCATCTAAAAAAAAGTCTAAGGTTTATTTGTGTAATAAAAATTATTTTTTTTCACCGTTTTTCAACGACTTTCGAAAAAAAGAAAAATATCCTCTATTAATTCGATCGATCTTCGTCGACGAGGAACGTTTGTCGCGCGTACGGATCGTTTCTTTTCACCGTGCATATTCTCGAATTCTATTGAATAAATGATATCCATTCCTTTTTGGTGGGTGGCTTCGCGGTAGGTTAAATTTATGGTTGACGATGCGATCGTTGAATTATTTGTCGGGAGAGTCACGATCACCGAGAGTGGTTGGAGCCATCATCCTCGCGAGGACCACGCCAAAAGCACCGTGAGTCCTCCAAGAAGTGCCTTTGGACTTCGTCCCTCATCCTCCCGCTTTGGGAGCTCTGCTTTTGCCGTGTGTCGCGTGTGTTCCCTACACAGAGAAATACCGGCGGCCTGTGTGCGCTGCTTTTCGGGCTATTAGAGGTTTCCGGCCGACTTGTCGCCCCCCAAACGCCCCCCTGGAGCGACGACGTCGATGTCGACCTCGGCCCGCCGCAACATCCCTCTAAGCTGTTTAAACTTTCCCGAACACCCTTGCCCTTTTACATGAATGTATAGATATATATATATATATATATATATATATATATATATATGTCTGTGTGTGTGGGTCACACACACGCTCACTGTTCGCGGAGCGAGCTCTTTACGCCTCGTTAGACGTGTACAGAGTAAAGCAAATTCGGTATTATGCGACGGCGGCGAATGGAGAAAATTCGATTCAACCCTTACTCGTGCGCCTTTGACGTCGAATTAGAAAAAAAAAAAAAAAAAAAAAAAAATCCTCGAGTGCTGAAAATCGACATGAATATGTTGCGATATTTTTTTTTTTTTTTTTTTTTTTTTTTCCCGGTAATTTTTAATGTCCAATTTTTTTAATTTTCGATCGATTTGTCGGTAAGAATTTTTTTCTCCCTCGAAAATCGACTCCTCCGTGAAATCGTGGTGCTTCGTCCCTTTTAACCGTGACTTCGCGACTATAAACACACGCATCCCGGACAGGCGACATCGCCGGACGAACAATATTAGCCGAGCTCTCATACCGAGATGTATATAAGCGCGAAAGTGGAAACGCAACATTGCGAGGAATTCTCTCCCTCGTGTCCCGGTGTGCAACGAAGGGTGCAACCCACCTACCCACCTAATAATGATTTTACGTTACGCCACACGCCGGTCCCCGGGGAATCTCCTACGGGTGTGCCGCACCCTCGGTTGCACATGGCCCGCCGTGTGCTCGAGTACGCGCCAGTCGACCAAGCCAGCCCAGTCTGATTATCATTAGAAGCTCGCCCGGAGTCCCCGGGACGCGGCTCATTTTATTTCTCGCCTTCTAGCTGACGCTCATTTTTTTTTTTTTTTTTTTTTTTTTTTTTTCATCTGTCCTCCGACCTTCGTGCACGCACGCAACAGTTCCTCGTGGGATTCGTGAGATTTCGCGACGCCCCGAGCTTACGAACGGGGGATGAAAAAATCCTTCGGAATGACATAATTTTTTTTTTTTTTTTTTTTTTTTTTTTTTTTTTTTTTTTTCATTTCATCGAGAAATATCACGCTCTTAGGGTTTTCGCGAGAAAGTGATTGCCGAATGGGCGGACTGTGGTTATGCGGGACACGTGGCTTGTTCCTCGAGAATTGATAATTCGTGTAAAAATTGTTAGGAATTTTTTTTCTGCGAAAAAAAATCGAGAAATTACGGATTAATGGATTTTGGAACGAAGCGATCGCTGATTGGGCAGAGCATGGTTACGCCGAAAAATATAATTTATTTTTCGAGGATCCGTCGATTAATGTTTATTTAAATCGAATAAACATTTATCTTCGTTTCGCCCGACGAATAAATTATTTTCCGGAATTGACAGTTTCCACAAAAATTGTGCATCAATTTTTTTCTATGACAACCGAACGCCAGTCGCGATCGGCTTCTCTTCCATGCGAGGAACCCCCGATATTTTCGCGATGCCCCGAGAGGACCAAAAACAACCCCCTGAAGGGTGAACTCGTCGAGGCGACAATTGTTATCGCTCCTTGCTCCGCAGCTTCGTCGGAGCGGACTTGTTCTTTCGTCCTCTTCCTTCTCTCACCGCCCGTCGGACCCGCCTGGGCAGATCCGCTGAATTTTTCATCCCCCTCGGCTGAATAATGAATTAAATGTTCCGGGGACTTTCGCAGTCTCGGCGCGGGTTCCCTTCGTGTGCGCTCGCGCCGAGGATCTCCCAGCGCGTAAATAAGAGAAGTCCCATAGGTTGTTAGCGGGCCGAGCAGCCAAGTGACCATCGGTTTCGCTTTGTACGCCTCTTTTGTCGACCCTCCGCCGGTCCCGAAGCTCGAGTCGGCAACGAATCGGAAGGGGCGAATTGGGGCGCCAGAAAAAAAATCGCCCGTTCGGGAGGGAGCGAAGACGAAACCGGCAGCGGAGCCGTCGACTCCGCGAATGTAGCGAGCTCCTTCGAGCCTGGGGAGGGAGAGGACAAGGTGATAATTTGATAAGACATCGGGAGCGGAGAGAGCGTTGCCATGGTGACGATACGCCATCCGCAGAGCGAGTTCCCACCCCCTCCAGACTCTCATCCCTCCTCGCAACTTCCATCGCGCTCCGACTTCCGGTATCGGCGAAGCCGCCGGAGATCCGCGCTGCTTCCACCCGCGAGGAAATCCGCTCCCATCCTCGTCGGCTCTCGACCCCTGCTCCGTCAACCCCGGACACCCGGGTGTCAAGTGTCCCACCCTCGTATCCTTCCAAGTATTTTTCGTCTCCGCGCCTATCGTCGAGCCTTGCGTGCACACTTACAGCTCCTACGCAACCCACTTCGAGGCGTCCTGGGACAACGTATCGAAGACAAACACCGCGCCACCGGAGACTTCGCATGCCGCCGCACTCCCACTGATACGTCGAACCGATTTCTCGTACGTTTCCGATCGGTTTTCACATTCTTCCGGCTGGTCCCAATTTTGCCATTTTTTTTTTTTTTTTTTTTGTGAATACAATTTTTTTTCTCTCGAAGGATTAGGATTCGTTGAATTTCGAAGTTTATCAATCAGCATTGATCTACCAATTCTTCGAGTATTCCCAATTATACTATTATTTTTTCGTGAAATTCTACAATTTTTTTCGCCTCTAATAATAATATTTCTCCCTAAAAATGACCTTTTTTCACAAGCAAAAAATAAAATAAAAATCGCGATGCTTCGAGGACAAAGATTTTTGCGTGAAGTTCAGACTTTTTTATTTCGTGTAAGTCGAACACCCGTGAAAGATCCGATCGTCGATCGAGTGTCCCTTCGAGGATCATCGATGAGGGACAAATTGAGATTTCACTGTTTTCATTCCCACGGCTTGCGAGGGGAGGCTCGGTATAATTCGTCGGGTAGTAAAAATCTATTTGAAGATTGGTATCGGTAGAGCGGGCCACGGTGGCATCATCGTCCCCGCGAGAGAGCAAATAGAGTCGAGAGACCCCCCGCTGGTGTTTTCTCCGCACTGTTCGAGGCAGGGCGAAGGGCGCATTACGATTATTACCGTGGCGGGATGAGCTCGTGGCACAGAGCAGCAGAATCAACCTCCCAACCTCGACCGATCCCCCTTACCGAGCGGTGGATTTTCCGCTGGTAGTACAACGGCCTGGCACACGCGACCACATGTGTTCATGCTGGTCGGATGAATTCTCGTGCCTGGCGCACTGACTTCGTCCAGACGGTCTACTGCATTATTTATCGTAGTGTACCTCGAAGCGGACCTCCGCTAATTGATCCCGCGACTTCTCTGTCTTTCAGGGGGGATGTTTCCACTGATATATATATATATATATATATATATATATATATATATATATATATATATATGTATATAATCTCGCTCTTTATATCAAAACTGATGGGCATCGAGCCGCGGAACGTCGCGCATTTTCAATCTAACATTAACTATCGACCATCTCTCATGTTATTTCCAAACGAACCGCTCAAATTTCCTTAATTTAAGAGTGGAGTAATATATATTGTGGTCTTATATTTAGTAAGTGAGTTTTTGGTGAGATGAATGGCCGACTTGACGATGAACATAAATACGCCTTGTTCGGCTACGATGCTCAGTTTCAGAAAGTTTTTGACGCCCCCTCGTTGAAAATAAAACGCTGCGGATTTATTTGCGGACATCCTTTTCGCGAATGACGTTAATTCTCCTACGAGTAACAATTGTGCAGGTTAGATAAATATGTAGACTGGGACAAATTGGGAACGCTGAGCAACGAAACTTATATTATGTAAGCGATAGAACTAAATTTAATGATTAGTCGTCTGTACTGAGTGACTTCCGCACGTCGTCTCGAAGACAGATCGTACCGTTTTTTTTTTTTTTTTTTTATTTTACCTGAATTTATTCAGATAAAAAATTAATAAATTCAAACGAACTGACCTGTATGTATGTACGTGTGTTTCTTCATGTCGCTCTTCTGGTGAAACCGCTTGCCGCAAAATTGGCAAGGATAGGGCCTCGTGTCCGAGTGTATCAGGAGATGAGTGCTCAGCGTGCTGGACCTCTTGAAGGCTTTGCCGCACTGTTTGCACTCGAAGACCTTCTCCGCGGAGTGAACCGCTCTGTGCTGAGTCAAGCTGATCTCGTGACCGAAGGTTTTGTTGCAGAGTTCGCAGGCGAATGGCCTCTTGCCGTTGTGCGATCTTCTCGCGTGTACCTGCAACATGAATTTTTGTTCATCATCATTATCGTCAACAACGGACTGGATTGTGCGCACGTTAAAAAAAAAAAAAAACGAGGAAAGAGCCAAAACGTTCCAAGACGTCAAATCATTTTTATCCGTTCGACCCAACGACCAACTAATCCTTCCAAAAACTTCACAAGAGCCACTTGCAAAAACTCATTCAGAATTCTTGAAATTCTTATCCCGAGTGGAGAACACAGTTTCGTTTTATGTCGCTCTTGTGACCATCGCTCCTACACGAGTTTCCTGGGACGACGGAACTCACCTCGAGACCGTGAGGTGTGCTGAACATCTTGTCGCATTTGACGCAGCTGTAGACGTCGCCCAGTGGATGAGGATGATGAAGACCGTGGGCCGTGTGGGCCGAGTGAAGGCCCGGATGGCCGGGATGAACACCCCGAAGGAGTGGATGAAGGTGAGGCGGCAGGAGGTGGTGAGGGAGCAATTGTGGATGCAGGTACGTGAGGGGATGATGAGGATGAGGCGGCAGAAGTCCGGCTGCACCTTGAAGATGCAACGGCGGATAAAGTATGGCGGACGAGGCGGAATGATGAGCGGCTGCGGGTTGGGCCGAGCCAGGTGGTGCGTCCCGGAGGGGCGAAGTGCCGTGTTGCTGCTGCTGCTGTTGCTGATGGTGATGAGCCGATGGCGGATCTGGCCTGAGCAGTGCGCTTACGCTGAAACTGTCGCCGGATCTTCTCGTCGGCGGGTGAAAAATCGGCGGCGTTCCACGGGTCATCGAATTCGGCGAGGGCGTGGAATTCGAACGGGGCGGACTCGATGTACTCGCCTCGCGCTCGTCCTCGTCGCCGACCTCCTCGACGTCCACGTCGATCTCCTCCTCGACGTCGACGTCGATCTCGGCGTCCCGATTTCCGAGCGAGGTCGCCGGCGACTCCGGGCACAGAGAGTGCGAAGACGGCGATGGACTCCTCGTCGACGGGGAACCGACCAGACGACCCACTCCAAAGGACAGACGTTCTGAAAATTAATTAAATTTATTTTATTATTTTCCTCATGTTTTTTTTTTTTTTTTTTTCATTTATTTTATATATCTTATTTTATAATAATTCAAGATACAAAGTATATTGGACGATTGAAAGATCCTCGATACTGACTCATCTTTGGAGCCCTCGGGTCACATACTAATTTCTTTAAAAATTCAACGATGCAATGTCATTATTGAAGAGCAACGGTAATATAAAATATTTGGTACGTGAACAAAAAAAAATTCTCCGAATACCGACTGATCTTCCAAAATAAAACGGGGGGAGGTCGCAACCCCTTCAACATATTCGTATCGTTAAAATCTCCGAGTCAATTTTTTTTTTTTTTTTTTCCAGTATACACCCTTTCGAAGGCTCCGATATGGACGAAGTCACGTACCGTGGAGGTTCTCCGGAGGGGAAAATAAGTAAGACTGGTCAGGATGGTCTCACGGTGTAATAAATACCAGGAAAATTACGATCCACCGAGGCAACGTGAAGGATAGAGTAGGAAGACGAAGAGATGGAGAGTCCTTTAATGGGGAGCCGATTGGGAGCGAGGGAGACGGAGTGAGTTTGGGGGGTTGCTCGATATATCAAAGTGGCGGGTCTGTGATTCGAGTATAGCTCAGGAATCGATTGGTAAATCGGGAGTGTACCGCAGTACGTCTCGCACGCGGCTGTTTCAAATGGGGTTGGAAGAAGGATCGTCGATGGGGCACGAGGAATTCGCTTCTGGTGATCAAGTGCCGCGAGGGGGTGAGCGATACGAAGAAGTCACGAATATGGTCCCGGCGAATGCGGAGAAAGATCGGGCGTCGAAAATGCCCGGACTTATTATCGAGAAGCGCTTTTCACTCAAAGCCCCCTTTCTCGACCCCCCTTTTCGAACCTCGTATAATGCGTTATTGTATATCATATTTATAATCCGTGCGGGCGAGACCAGCGCACGTGCCACGGTACATTATAACGCCGAGTGGCTAATCGCGTTTAAAGCCCACCGAGGCGACACTACCGAGAGACATCGAAGGGTGCGACGATACCTTCTGCGGTTACCCTCGTCGAAGTTACGGGGCCGATTGGATATAATTTTTTTTTTTTTTTTTTTTTTTTTCCGAACTTACGAAGAGCCATCGAACCGATTTAATGAACACTCCGAGTCCGACATCGGCACGGAGATGAAAAAATAATTTCCATTCGTTATTCATACCGTTAGGTTCGTTCCACGAAAATTGCAAAGTGAGACTACAAAAATTTTTTTTTTATGGTCGCGATATTGATTTCATTAAAATTAAATGATCTGTTTGATTCATTGTGCGCGGAAATAAAATGCAACACTGTGGAAGAAAGGATAAAAAAAAATTTAACCCTAACTCATTATTATTTGGAAAAAAAAAAAGGTGAGAGACGAATTTTTGGTGCGGGCTATTGAGCGGACGCCACGTTGCCTTCGCGATTAAGTGCAATGTAACGAAATTGCCGAGGGCACCGCGAGCCGAGAGCGGGCAGTTGACGAGCGGAAGTACGAGTGCAGCAGATGCTGCGATCCATGGGACACGTAGTAGATCGGAGTGGATGCCGAGTAGAGGAAGCGAGAAGAACTGCTTACGCAAATGCCACGTCTGGAAGAGGCCGTCGGAATGCGGTAAAAAGGGAGACGAGAGTCGGTGAAAGGAAGAAAAAGCTTTCGCCTCATGTTCTCGTCGACGTCGTGCGAGAGTCAGGCAGATGGCTCGCTACCGGGGCAACCAGCAGAACCCGAAGCTTTCTCAGTCCGGGTTCTCCGCGCCCCGGATTTCGCCAGAGATTCTCGCACTTTTTTGCATCGCCCCATTGCCGATCTCTCTTCATCTCGCGTTTCCACCACGGCTCGTCGGGACGGGAGGACATTTTTTTTTTTTTCAACATTTTTTTTTTTTTTTTTTTTTTCGTAGACGAAACATCGACAGGAGTCGGAGAGAAGGACAATGGGGACGGTGATAGGAGCGTTGGTGACTCGGGAGATTAATAAAGGAAGGCCATAAACGGGTACGGGAACAATTAGATCGAGTTAACGGTCCAACTTTAATCCTCTGTCGTCCGTCACTCAGTTTACTGCGTAGCGATCCGATGCCGCTATTAAAGCGCTGTTATACACTTGGAGTTTCTCTACCGCGCTGCTCCCCCACATTTTTCGATGGATCTCCTCGACGACTCGACTTAACGGGGTTTCCGAAATAAAATGAACAATTTTTTTGTTGACTGCAAAAAACGACAGCCTAAAAATATCAACTTAGGACGATCGATCCCGGCATATTTTCTCTGATTCAGCCGTATCGATAATTCGATAATCGCCTGAAATTTATTTATTAATCTACAGATTTGAAGATTCACAGAAATCATTCAAATAATTTGTTACATGTAAAAAAAAAATGGTAGTTTACGAATTTCCTAACGAAATTTTGTAAAAAAAAAAATACCCCAAATTTATTAAACTTCGTCAGACACACACACACACACACACACACACATATATATAACAATTTTTTCCGATTACCGAGCCGAGCGCACCGACAGACAATTCGAGCTAATTTGCGCTGCGGTCATTAAGAAGAAAAAAAAAAAAAAAAAAAAAAAAAAATTCCACCGTGCTAATCCGGTGGAATTAGAGAGTAGAATCAGTCCAACCCGTTGGTCACCCAATCAATGATCCCGCGTCGCGGTGTCGAGAGAGTTAACGGCGCGGAGGGAAGAACAGAAAAAAATAAATAAATGCAAAAAAAAAAGAAAAAAAATGAAAGAGAGCGTTCGAGGGGTCACGACGTTGAGGCTCGTACGTACCTACATGTAGGGTCACGTGCGCGAGGTGGCTGCATGTACGCGGTCCCGTATGTGGGAGCGTTTAACATGACAAGACGTTACTAATTCAGGGTAGGTACAACTCTGCCGACGACGTGGAGAAGAGCGGCTGCGAGAGAGCTCGCGCTCGCGAGTACAAAGGGACCGCGCGACCGACCGAATCCCTGTGTTGCGCCTCTAATCTTCTCCAATTGGGGTGACGGCGAGCGACCGCGGGGGAGGTAGAGAGAGAGAGAGAGAGAAATGAGAGAACGAGACGACGACGACGACGACGACGACGACGACGCTCGTCGTCGTCGTCGGTTTTAAAGACCGATAGAGAAACGCGGATAGAGAAAAGAATAAACACAGTGGACGACATCGGACGCGCCACATGACGCGTGCTACCATTTATACCAATCATCGGAGACGACCGGTCGTGCTCAATCATTGATAAGGAAGATGCTGAGGGGAGAAAATGAGCGAAGGGAGGGGAAACGAAAAAAGATCATCCGGGCCCGTATGGAAAGCGGTCCTCGGCCTCGTCGACGATTCGAGTGGCGTAAACATACCGGCGAAGCGACATCGATTACTTTCGATCGGTGAGTTTACCGATTTTTTTTTTTTTTACAATTTTACCTGCGGCGTGAAAGGAAAAAATCGCGTTTACTACAACAGATTGGGCTGAAGTTGTTTAATTGGATTTTTAGACCGGTAGCAACGATTTCTAATGTAACGGTAACTTCCGGTGGAATGTTGAGATCTTCGAATCGTAAACGACTTTCAATGCGAACAATCGCAATCGAAAAGTCAATTCTGCACACCGGAATTCATGAATTTCGAATATGACCACACTGGGGTTAAACAAAAAAAAATTTTAACCGTAAGTCATGGAAAAAAAAATATTTTCTAAAATGTTTGCCTAGGAACGCCGTAGTGGTATTTTTCGTTGCTCCCCGGCGCTCGAACCGTCGGCTGCACTCTGGCTAACTGAGTTGGCCGGAGCATGGCCGAGGTAGCTCAAAAATTCGCCGTTTTTCCAGCTCAATTCTAGAAAAAAATTTTAAAAAAAAAATTACTTTACCTGAATTGTTCTTACGAAGGGGTGGAAGATTCGTGATCTCGTTGACGTTGCCGAAAGGCGCCCAGAGCCTCGGGAACATCAGTCGTACGTTGCATCCGTCTGTAACATAATGACAGAAATTTTTTTTTTTTTTATAACCCTCGACTCTCCATTTTTCTCGCCGGTGCCGATCCCGTCTCGCCGTCTGCGGCGTTGCTTACCGAGGAGACAGGGAGCGCCTACGTCTTAACCAGCGAGACACGAAACTCGGGGAAAGAAAAAAAAGACCAAGAAAAAAAAAAGTGAATTTCGTATTCACCTTGCGTAGGAGAGATCGACCCCTCGACAAGGGCGTCTTTATTAGAAAGGAGGGCAGGAAAACTCTCCGCGATCCGTCAACCCTAACCGGACGATTAACATTCGCCATCATCGTTGCTGGCTTTTTTTTTTTTTTTCATTAAAAAAAATCGTCAAATCGAAATGGACGAGAAAATAAAAATGTCCAACTCGCATCGAGGCTGGCCGATGGTCGGGCCAGTGTTCGGCCAGAGTTGGACCGTGTATTGGCTCGCTAATTTTAGGTCCAACGATCGGTGGCCAATGCACACCAAAATTATATCGGCGACGGATTCGAAGGCATTAAAAAAAAAAAAAAAAAACCTTCCGAACCAAAACGGAGTATTTTTGAATTCGAATTTTAGCGACTTTTGTTGGCTTCCTTATGAGCCCATTTTTGACCCACATAAAATTATCCTCGTTTGTCCACGATTTTCGCCGATCGTCGACTGTCGACCGATTTATTTGTTCCATACATATTTGACTATCCCCATTTTGCCCCAGTCACAATTTCGATCTCATCGGCAAGCTTCGCCCGATCTCTCGCCACATCCCAACGCTCTACGTGCCAGCTCCGGATCGAATCTCCGCCACGCTTCTCCTATCTTTCGAGTAAACAAAAAAAAAAAAAGAAAAATATCTCAAACAACGACAAAAATAAAGAAGAAAAATGTGATCGAGCAAAGATCGAGGACGTGGAAAATGAAGAAAAAAAATTGAATATCAAAAGTCGGTAATCCGTGCAATAGAACCGGCGGGTAATCTGTGAAGATAGGAAGGAGCGCGACTCTCTCTCTCCGCGTCTCCGTCCACGCCATCGGGCCGCGGTTGTGTTTATACGCTCAGATTATAGCGGTAACGTTGCAACGAGAGTGTGCGGGGCACGGCGCGGAGACCCATCGGAGGAACGGTGCCGCAAAGCTATCTCCGTTCGACGGATTATCGGGGGAATAAATCATATATTTTCCTATAGAGAGAGGCCTAGTCGGGTTTGTCGCGCGCGCGCGCGCGGGTGCGAGAGGAGAATCGCGACGATGATAACGTACCGCGGTGCGAGATGGGCCACATGGTATGTTTGTCAGCTGGTATCGGGGCATCGGGGCAGCTTTATGCACCTCCGCGTAGGTGTAGGCGACGCTGATGTGACGCGCGACGCGCACCGCGCGTTTCTTTCTTTTCGCAGGTATACGCCGATTTTTTTTTTTTTTTTTTTTTTTTTTTTTTTTTTTTTTTTTCGGTCGCAGTTCCGCGCTCGAGATTATCCCGGCGTCGAGCGTTACCGTTGGGGCACGTTTTCTGTGTGCGTATCGCTTACCCTCGCTATCGTGAACGTGGATCGTAAATCTATAAACTGTAAATCCAGCGTGATTTCGTGCGACAACGCGGCGAGAGGCGCGCGGATGACGGTGAGCTCTCGTGGAGATACCGAGGAAAAATGACTGCACTGAATTTCGAAAATCATTCGCCGTGGACGAAGCGACATTTCGTGGATGACAAGACAGTCACAAAATTTTGGGAAAATTTTTGGTGAAAAAATTCGCTCCGTGACAGTGTTGCGATCGGCGTCGATGCTTTTACTCGATGTCCAATGATTTTTTTATTGCAATTAATTATTGTTTTTTATAGTATGTGTAGATGGTTAAAGAATAACGAATGATTGCAATGCAAATAATATTATATCTATAGGGACAAACAAAAAGACACTGAACGCCGACTTTTTTAATCCGATTATCGAGTTTGTGTGTGTTTTTTTTTTTTTTTTTTTAATTCCCTGGATCTCGCGGAAACGCGAGTCGTCGAGGAGATTTCGCGTAGTCTAGACGGATGAAATTAGGGGAAATAAAGGATTACAAAAATGTACGACAGTTCAATAAAGTGTTTCGTTGATCGTTTCCTCAAAAATTTCTGAAAATATATTTTCCTTCGATAATTGAGTGATTTGTATTGAAATTATAAAAATATAAATTTTATTTAACGAATCTTTGATATTTCTGAATCGATTAAATTTCATTTTCATAAATAATATCTCCGTGTCAGCTAAATATGAAAATGGCGACTAACGATAAAAATCCATTCGAATTCATTAACGCGATAAATTTTTCTCCCAAACGTTATCCCAAAGACAACTTCTTCGATCGTCATTGCGGGTAAAAAAAAAAAAAAAAAATTATCACAAAAAAATCAATTTTTTCGAATCACAATCTCGAGTGTAATGCACATTTAAACAAAATTGTCGCTGAAACAAAATTGTCGAAACAATCGAGACTCTCTCTCTCTCTCTCGAAAAAAAAAAAAAAAAAAAAAAAAAAAAAAAAAAAAAAATTATCTTATCGACGTTCCGATCGGCGATTACGCTCCAAGCAAGGAAAGGTGGAGACGTAACAGTCGAATCTGTCATTAAGACGAATAAATCGTTGATCCGCCGAGATAAGATTTCGAGAGTTTCTATTTTTAATCGAAAACTTCCGACACCTCATCTCATTGATTCGACGCCTCGCGTAAGTAAAAAAAAAAAAAAAAAAAAAAAAAAAAAAAAAAACATCCCTATATAGAAATTAATATATATCCGTGAAGACCCACGAATATGTGTACAGCAAACGGACACGAAGGAGTGAGAAACTGCCGGGCATGGAAGAACGATCGCCTGCCATTCACCTGGCAATTATGGCGCTTAAACCGTTTAGGCGGTATCCGACAAGCGGTGTAGGGTTGATATTATTGCGTCAGGCTGTTAGCTCGATTAGCGGACGGGTATTAGTACGATGAGGAATGGTAAGGGGTGGGGGGGGGGGGGAGGAGGAGGAGGGTGAAGAGTGCCACTGGTGTATGTACAGTGGAGACCGAGCGAAGCATCGTCTAATGCTCCATCCATCCCCTTCACCTGTTGAACGGTATTAAGCTCGGGCTTCTGGCCGGCCCTACGCACCTGCACGCAATCTCGCTATCCTATACCGATCCCTCATCCCCTGAGCGACCCACACTCGCTTCGCGGAGGAGTCTCCGCGATCGTCGGGCTTTGGACCGGCCGGATATGCTGAGCTGTCGTATTGCGTGACCAAAGTCACAGAGTCACGTTTCCGTAAACACCTTCGTACATGGTAAATCCGACCGTCAATCAACGGGCATTCGAATTGAAAAAATAAATGTTCCATTAAATTGTCATTAGAAAAAAATAATAATAATAATTTTTCAAATTTAATATCAATAATTTTTTTTTTTTCCTGTCGAATTGTCTTTAAATTTTTTTTTTAATAGGATTGACGAAAAAAAAAAAACAAACAAAAATTGCGACGGTCAGGCTGTTGAGGGAATTTTTTTTTTTTTTTTTTTTTTTGGAGATGGCATTCCGGCAGGGAATTGTATTGTGCCGAACAGGGGTTTAGAAGAGCGACGATAGGAAAATTGGCGAACGCTGTGGGGTGCAGATTTGAGGATGCAAGTGTGCAAGCGTTCGAGGGTTTGGGGGGGGGGGGGGGGTGTCGATGCAGGCAACGTTTATCGAAGAGAGGTGAACGTTGCAATCAATCCTCTGCATCCCCGAGGCTTAATAGGCAGGTAATGGACAGCCTTGATGAGAGACGAGAGGGTTCACGACGCGAAGTTACGAATGGGAGAAAAAAAAAAGAAGTTTTTCATCCCCTCTATGAGTTTCGCACCCTGTTGCGACTCCGCCAGACCGGGTTAGCCAGTCGAGTAACCAAAGTTAAATGAACATCTCGATAGACATTTTTTTCGAGCGTTAGACCGACCGGTGACGAGTACGCTGGCCGGATGCTGGCTGGAGCACGGGCCAGTGCCGGACCAGAACTCGATGAAATATTCTGTAATTTGTACGAGGAATAAACTACAAATATTCACGAAAAATTATCACAAATTTTCGCGTGAACTTCGTCCAACCTTGCGTTGAAATGACGATGAAATTTGAAAAAAAAAAGATACCGATTTATCCTAAACATGCTTCGTCACAGGAAGCTCATCACAGGAAAATATATATTTTTTAAATCGACAGGTCCTTGTCAGTCCCAATGCAGCACCGTTAATTTCGTTGTCACCGAAAAATGACACGAGTATTCTCACTTATAATACCACAAGAGCTTCAAAATTATCGGGTATTTCCCGATAGGTTCGTTGCAAACAAATGAAGGAGTCAAGTTTTTCAGGTTAAAAAATCACGAGCGCGAAGCGCGAGTGATTTTTGCTGAAAAACTTGACGACTTTATTTGTTTGCAGGGAACCTTGAGGGAAATGCCAGATAATTTTGAAGCTCGTGTGGTATTCGGGGGATTATTTTTCCGTCCCAAATGTCGGCCAATAGAATTGCACCATGAGATGAAATGAACAGTTAACAAATAAGAATTTCATAATGAATAAAACAACATTTAATTAAGATTCAGGTTAGTGCAATTAAAAATACAATTGTTGTAAACATTGGTGCATGTTTTCTTCAAGTCAGAGTTATCGGTAATGGTCCCAGAAGAGGTAGATGGCATGAGGTTCATGCTGTCAGTTTGACGTGTGGTTAATTTGACTGGATCATGTTTTGTTTTTTATATATAGCAACTACCAGAGAAAATAATCAAAAAATTATCAGTATAATACCATGTAGGTTGTACCACGTGACGTCGAATGGTGCAATTCTATTGGTCGATATTTGGGTCGGAAAAATAATCATAAATATTCTCCGATTAACTTCCCCCGAAAGCGACTAAAATTTACAAATACCTAAAAAAAATCGTCAACGCAACGGCGAATTATCGTTGGCTTCTTACGCCACAAAAAAAAAAAAAAAAAATACATCGCGTCTGACAGTGCTTGAAAGTTTCCGTTCTCGAGCTTTTTCCACAGTCCGACAGCCGATGAAATGTTCCGGAGAGGCGCGAGAAGGGTTGCACCGAGAAAGCGGAAAAGTTCGCCGACTCCGGCGACGGAAATCGTCCGCAAATCTCCGGAATCAAAATTTAATGGTATTTATTAATTTTTAATTTTTTTTTTTTTTCTCATACCATTAGCGTCGATGGATTGCCGGTGTTCCGGATGATTATCGTTGTTATTAGTCTCGGCGGTGTGGGCTTGCTGGTGGGCGATCGAGGCAGGTGGTTGTTTGGGTTTCACGACCCGAAAAGCCGATGCCTCGGCGACTCCGCGTCGGGAAAAATCCAACGGTCCAACGCCGACCGGCGAATGTTGCTGCTGAACCTCCATCATGTTTTCTAATTTTATATCAGTTTATATATATATATATCTCTATATGTGTATTTATTTTTTTTTTTTATTTTTTTTTTTTTTTACGAATTAATTTTTTCTTCGACACACGACGATTTTAATGTACCAATTTAATTGCAGTTCGTCCGGGCCTCGAAGCCCACTCCACACCGCATCTGTGATGCTCCACCCGAATTACCAAAAAAAAAAAAAACAACAACAACAACAAAAAAAACAACAACAAAAAACAACGTCCGCCCGATCGTCTACCCGCGAATAAATTCACCGGCGTAATCCTCGCGGATTTTCGAATGAATATGTGTATGTTTTTTTTTTCGTTTGTCTCACATCACCGACGCACCCCGATTTTTACCTGCGCACGTTTCAAGTCCGATCGACTCCACTCTCGTGTTTTTTTTTTTGTTTTTTTGTTTTTATTTTTTTCTAAATCTTTTCCAAGGAATCGGGAAAAAAAAAAATTTAACAAAAACACCACCCAAGCTCCGTCTTCCAGTGTTTCGGAGTGAATACGCACTGATTTCTCTGGTGTGTTTTTTTTTTTTTTTTTTTTTTTTTTTTTTTTTTTTCTTCCTTACGGATCGAATCGGAGCGAGAAAATTTGGAGTGAAAATTTTTGCCGACGGCTCACGGAAGACGTCGTGGTGGCTCGTATGGGCGAGTCTCGGTGGAACTCTCGAACTCCGGAGATTGTGTCGTCCCGGTTGTCGTGGCCGACGGCGGCGAGGGAGGAGAGACGGTTTATAGCGGGTGCCTCGACGCCGACTGTCCGTTAACGGATCACTGATAGTCGGCTGGTACGCGGAGCGGTGGCTCGCGATGACGGACGAAAGTGTCGCCGAGCGCGAGAGCGAGAGACAACCAACGATACGCCGCGTAACCGTGAGCGAGAAAGCGTCGCGGAAACGACGGGGAGAGGGAAGAACGAGAACGGGGGTGGGGACGAGCGTGGCGGATCGCGGGCGAAAAAGCGAGACGACGGCATCGTCGCGGACGTCGAACGCGAGAAAGAGGCAAAATTTCCCGAGGCCGACAACGCCGGATAGAACGCAACCGGGATTTTCAACCGAAACCACGCCCTCGAAACGTCACGCCCATTTCATCCCTACCATAACGCGGGAACACCGCGCTTTCCACCCCCGCGCGCGCGACAACCACGAGAGAAGCCGACGCGGGGCGATCGGAACCATCCGAGACGAAATTCGACGTTTTTGCAATTTTTTCTTTATTTTTTTGGAGATTAAAGAAAAAAAAATTTGTTAGTTTTTTTATTGGTCCTTTTTTGGGGGGGGGGGGGGGGCCGAAAAGATTTTCTGATTTCGTGAGGTTTGAAGTGAATTTCGTCATTTTTTTGTTTTTGTTGTTGTTGTTGTTGTTTTTTTTTTTTTTAAACAAACGTTTTTTACGTAACCCGCGAACAAATTTAATCGAACGGCTCAGAGTCAACGTCAGATATATTGAACTCGGTTTTCAGACCCGAAATAAAGCTGATGTGTCCCATGACCCGCATTGCCCCCCCCCCCCCCCCAATTTCTTTATCTTTCCGCAAAAATATCTATCTCTATTCGGAAGAATTGATCAGGCAAAATTGCGTTTTTTTTTACGTCACAGTCGGCGAGACTGTTGCTAATTATTATTTATTTATTTTATTTGGCAGCTGTTTTGCCATAAATTCGGGGGGAACATCGATCGAAGAAACTTTTTCATCGGATATCGGAGCTAATGTGTCCCGTGACCCGCAATGCCCCCCCCCCCCCCCTAATGAATTTTCGATGCGCTCCATCCATCCTGCTGCAAGTAGTGCATTCGTACGTTCGCGCTGACAGGACACGGAGTCCGTGCTGCATTCGCTGTACCTACCGGTTTGCAGTACAGCACGTACCAACGTCCATGTACGGACGGTATTGGTGCAGTTACCACTTGCATAGTCTATATGTGCATGTACAGATGGACCATTTATACCGACTCGCAGGGGTTGTTCCGTTTTGCTGCTGCTGGAGCAGCTGGAATTGCGCAGTCCTTGCGCACTCGGCCACCCTGATTCGCTCTCTCGACTTCACTGATTGATATTTGTGACTCTGCACATGACCGTTTTGCCCCGTCAACCACCTATCTCAAAACCCCTTCGAGCCCGAGAAGAAGAAGCCGTTTTTCGTCCAAAGATCAAAATCGAGTCCTCGCTGAGTCCAAAGAATTCCGGGAGTTTTGAGGTACGATGATTTTTTTTTTTTTTTTTTTTTTTTTGTATCTGATTTGTATCTGATTTTTAAATGATTTTTAATCATTGAAAAAAAATTGCTTTTGACAATAGGCAAAGTAGTATACGGGTCGATAAGGATTTAACGTTGTATCGAAGTTGAGAGCGAACTCGCGTACTTGAGGAATTTGAAATCTTGGTCAAATTTGAGCTCGATATTGATCTTAAATATCGAATTTGAGTCAAGATGTAGGTCCGAGACTCGAGTGGGAACTCAAGTGCGTTTTACACGCGGAAGAGACGGTGCAGGTGGATTAGTCCGATCGACCGAGCGATCGGCAAGTCTGCGCGGCTCAATCGAGTTCAATGAACGCAATTTGTTTTCACTCGTGGGCTTCGGCGAGATTGAGATTGACTCGACAGTGCCGCGATAAAAGCCACGCACTCGCGGCGAAAGTAAAATTAAAATAAATAAATAAATAAATAAATAAATAAATAAATTTAAAAAAAGTGGATCGCGCTTATTATTCCCGGAATCACCGCGGTGACATTCTCACTAATGCGGACGGATTCTTTTTTTTCCCTTGTACATACATGCGTATAAATTTTGATCTCCCGATCGAAATATATTGTGACACATTTTTATCGGTCGATCGCTTTCTCCGCGATCTTTAATCTCGAATTTTTCAATTTACGCTGCGACAATGAATGAGTCAAAAGCGTCGCGTTTGAGTCGAGACAAGGGAACTTCGATGTAGACCCGCCAGGGTGCGACGACCGATCGGAAATGCCAATACCTCAATGACACGTGTCTCTTATCGCGTCCACGCGAGATTTCACATTAATTCTTCTCATTCGATCCAAGCTCGTAATTTTCAACATTTTTCGGAGCGACAAGACTTTGCCAAAAAGAATTAAATTCATTTTACAGCGGGCACAGGTTTAGCGATAAAAGAAAAAAATAAACAGCAGTTTTCACTTAAATTTAAGCGAGACATTTTTGCGATATCTCCTCATGTACCCGACTTTCACAATAATAATAATAATAATAATAATAATAATTTGTCAATTCAATGTACTGGAATAAAAAATTTGCTCGCACAACTGAAAATTAATTTTCTTTTTTCTCAAATAAAAATACCAGATATTCAAATTATCCGGAGCCGGAACATCAATTTCAACGGTTTCACATAAAAATCATAAAGCACCGTTCACGATTTTTTTTTCAAATCGAATTTTACACTGTATCGATAATATTATTTTGACCGACGTTTCGAGCGCAATATATGTATATATTTTTTTGTTTCTTTTTCCATTGCAGATCGGCTCGTCACTGACGTCAGTGGGAGCGAAAATGGATCTTCAATCAAGTCGCTTGAAGCGAGTCGTTGATGGTCGTACGATGGCGGGAGAAAGTTGCCGAAGCTTTTTCGGATTCCTCGTGACGTTCTCGGGGTTTCCTCTCGAAGGTTGTACGTAAACGCCGAGAATGGTTTCCTCGCACGTATCCCGTTCGATCTCCTCACGGTAGGCGTGTCGCGCTTCGTACAAGACGTGAAACACGAAGAAAAGCTCGGGTTCGTCTTCGCCCCGTGAAAAGCACCGCGACGAGACGGAGAACGAGAGAGAGAGAGAGAGAGGAGCGGCATCAATCATACTCGCTCACTTGGTTCGTCGCGGGTTCCCCGGAGTCCGCGGGGCCTCTCCGATGCCCCTCGGGCCGCTCCATCTTCGCGCCAAGAAAATTACTCACGCCGATGCGTGCGAGCTCCGTCGCTCTTTGGCTGCCACGGCAAAATAAGAAAACTCGGGCGACAAGACGAGAATTCATGGAGAAAAAAAAAAAAAAAAAAAAAAAAAAAAGAAACCGTAAGAAAAAATAAGGTTGGCCGGCAAGAAAGCTGAGCTTTAGTCGCGGCGAGGACGAGTGTGAGGACGTGTCGCGCGAGCGACGATTGTATTTTTCGAGATGGAAAATTAAAAAAAAAACAAAACAAAAACAAAAAATTCGAAACTTTAGATTCGTAAAAGCTTGCGAATTATTTCGTGCATTTTTTTTACAGGAACATAATTTTTCGGAAAAATAACGGTGAAGGGTATCTGATTTTTTGTTTTTTTTTTTATGTAACTGTCGTATGAAAAGTACATTGTTATTGTCTGAAAATTCATTTATTCTTCATGAAGATTGTAATAATTATTTGTTTGATTTTTAATTTTTTTTTTTTTTTTCTATGACCCAATATTCAGATCGGGAGAATTTTTTTTTCTCGTCGGTTGTCGCAAAGGTTGAGAAAAAAAAAATTTTTTACGTGAGCACAATGCGCGGCTGAGGGACTGCTCGATGGTTCGATATCACTGATCCGGACAGGAATGCCCCGATCAGCACGTATGACGCGGGTTGTTTGTACGGATCGAGGCGTGATTTACGGGTCTAGAGATAGTCTAATCCGTGGCGAGAAGCCACACCGCACTTCGGGAACGTTAACATCGGTTTTAATTTTTATTTATTTTTTTTCGATGCAGGACAAAAGGCGAATGACCGAGACAAAATGTGCATATTTATCCCGGAAAATTTTTCCGCCGATGTAATCGACAAGGATTAATGATTATCGGCGAGATATTTCGTTTATCGGCGATAAAAAAAAATTTTCCGCTCGCTTCGATATTTATTAATTATTTATTTATGCAATTTCCGAGAAATCGAAACGGATCGCGAACCGGAAAATGCGACGTGACGGACCGAAAGTTGTCTAATCTCAAATGGATTAAGACGAAAAAAAAAAAAAAAAAAAAGGCACCGCGATACAATCTTTATGAACATTCGCGAGCAGGAGAGCTCCGATAAGAGTATAATTGTTTTCACAATAACGTCACCGCCGTGATTAATATTTCGAGGATTCTTCCACGTTTCGTCGATGTCGAAAATTTTTTTCATCGAATCGTCAAAACGAGCACGATCAAGCCTACGGAAAAAAAAAAAATTTTCTCCGGCAAAATTTTTTTTCCCACAAAGCCATCGAAAAAAAAAAAAAAAAAAAAAAATCAACGAAAAAATGTGCTCCTCAAAATTATGAAAAAATTAACGCATAAGAAAACTCATTCTCTTCCACACACATTTTTCCACCCGAGACATAAAAAAAAGGTAAAAAAAAAAAAAAAATTCTTCCCAAAATTATTAAAAAAAAAAAAAAAATCGTCTCCCGCACAAATATTTTTCAACGTTAAAATCCACGGGATTATCGAAAAATCGGTGTTTCGTCTCGAGCGCAGGTGCGCGGCGATGACGAAACAAGATCGCGCAGCGTCTCAAAGTGGACCACGAGATGTGGCGCTGACTGTTTTTGCCGCCGGACAAGCGCGACGATTCCCCGCATCGGTCCGACCCGGACTCGCGTGACTCACTCGGTCGCTCGATCGAGGGAGAGACAACTTATTAGTGATTGTCTTTGGCAATTGGAGATTATGTGGGTGATGCCGGTATCGCCGACCACGCGCCTGTGAGTATAAATCGGATCGCGACAATCGCAAGGGCGCATCTCCGATCCTTGGCCGCGCGACATACGCCCTTACGACTCTCGTCCGGACGTTTGACGAGAGAAACGCGCGCGCCGAAACAGCGACGATCGAACGATCGTCTCTACCGGCTGACAAACGACGACAAATAGATCGAGAGCCGTGAATTTGTCGAGCGATCGTTTATACTTTCATTAACAGCACCGAAGACGACCCGTGACACACACAAACGTTGATGGGTGGAGCGGCTAATTTTATCGAACGATCGAAGCCAGATGGACCCCTGCGGGTCGACAAACGACGGACCGATTGTAATACGACTGATCGAGAAAATAATCTACGGAAAAAAAAAAAAAAAAAAAAAAAAAAAAAAAAAAAAAAAAAAACGTTCGCCAGAGGTCGTTCCGCACTCGCGGCGGGAGGTCATTGAACCCAATTGACGACACTCCAATAGTAGAAGCAAATGCGTACTGAATGTTTATTTTTTTTTATTATTATTATTTTTTTTTTATTTTTTTTTTATTTTTTTTTTTTTCTTCTTCTTGGAAAATTCAACGAGACGGATCAAGATCGGAAGGGATCGTGCGAAGATCGCTCTCGCGCGAATTGGCGATTCGATCGATACGCTTTGTCCTGCCGATCGTATCGATAATCACGAGTGACACAAATCCTTCGCTGCGCTTTCGACGGAATTCTTTTGCGCGTCGCTGCTCGAACCGCGATCGTCGTCGAATCGCCTTGAACTTGCGCTCTTATCTAATCGCTACACGCTTAGCGCTCGCGTGCTCTTCAGAACCGAGAGGGAGATCGATCGTTCCGGAAATCGGCGATCCATATCGATCTGCCGTTCCTTGGGTTTTTTTTTTTTTTTTTTTAATTTTTTTTATAGGTGAAAATAAGAAACTTATTGTCTCGTTTAAGGGGATGAAAGATACATTTTTTTTTTTGGGCGATTTATTTTTTTTTCGTGGTGAACTTTTCGACTGGCTTATCCGTGAGTTCGCAGTGAGGATTGGAACGAATTCGAAAAAATTCGCTTATCCGAAAATATAAAAAACCTTCGATTTTTCGATTAATCCAAATATTTTCTCGGATATTTTGCCTCAAAGAGCTGAAGTATGAAAAAAATGTTTTTTTTTTTCAAATTTTCGGTCGAAACGAGGATCGTCATTTCGCGTAAAAATATTCGATCGGGGCAGAATGGACCGTGTCCTCTACAGTAAATAAAACCTTTCCTACACAAGTGAAAATAAATCGCTGTGTCGTCGATAAAATGAAAAATCCATTTTTTTCCCCATAAATCCCGTAAGATGGATTTTCGGTCTCAACTTATTTTTCACTCTACCACCATACCCCGTGTTAATTCCTAATTTCCCCCAAACTCTATTTCATAACACATAAAATCACAATATTTTTCATCGAACAAACTCCAAAAAAAAAAAAAAAAAAAAAACAGAAAAAAAAAAGTCCCAATTAAAACGAAAAATTGGAGGGGATTCGTCGAATCCGAATTCGGAATGTCGCATCGATGTGCGAAAAGGGGATCGCTTGGGCGGAAATGTCTGCACAGTGGGAGCCGAACATATGGGCGATCGCCTCTTCTCGTCGTTGGTCCACGGTTTCGGGCTCGTCGTGAATTAACGCGAGGACAAACGAGCGTGACCGCCTCGCCGCACGCGTTCCGCGTCGTTTCACTCCTCGGTGTACATGCGAGAGTCCGCACACGATCGAGCGACTGCAATGTGTACGTAGAGAAAGCGCGGATGTGCCAGTTCGGTGGGGGGTGAAGCAGAAGCGAGTGTTACACCCTTCGCCACGATCTGGAGGGTCGCTCGGCGCGGTGGGCCAGCGCGGAGTTGCAGGATTGGGGCGACCCGGCCGGCGCTAGCCAGGGGTAAACCGGCCGGTGTAATCCACCGTAATGTGCAGACATATGCACGACCGAAGTAAGAGAGAACGATCCGAACGCCCCGGAAACCCCTCGACTCCCGACGGACTGATATTTAGGACCGATATTCATTAGCAGTTTCGCGCGGCTAGTGATCAACTCTGCTGGAAAATGAATATATCTCTGGAGTGAATGGAACAGTTTGACCATGTTAGTGGATCAAACGGATCGATGTTTTTTTTTTTTTTTTTTTTTTTTTTTTTTTTTTTTTTTTTTTTTTAAGTACAGTAATAGTAGGGGTGAAGCGAGAAGCTGGATAGTTTGGTTGGGGTTCGGATTTTGAGGGATTAGTTTTTTTTTTTTTTTTTTTTTTTTTCAAAAAAAAAAAATAATACATAGATCCGTTTTTTTTTTAAATTTTAACTTTGGTATCAAGACGGACGTTGAACTCGAGTTCGGATCTCAAGTTTGACTCGAAATTTGATATGAAATTTAATTTCGAACTCGATGTCAATCTTGACTCGAAATTTGGTCCCAAGTTCAATCCCAAGATCGACGCGAATCGTTCGGTCGATTTTTTTTTTCGACTCTCGAAAAGTTCGGAGATAAATTAAAATCGAAATAAAGTAATCGGCAAATAAAGGTCGATCGGTTAATTTTCTTATCAGTGCCGAAATGAGAATGAGCTTTCCAGCGATGCGCCCCGCGGATCGTTTACGATGAGGGTACTCGGCATCAGCCCGTTCCTCGCGACTACGATTCGTCGGGTCAGTCTGGGGAGACAACGTCCGATGCTTCGAGTAAGAGAAGAGAGCAACGAAGTCATATCCACGTATATCGCATACATATACATCCATGCGTATATACAATCTGAGATGAAGAAGAAACTCGGAATTGAGAAGATTGGTTGCCTCCTCCGAGCTCCACGGGCATATCGTATTGGCTCTACACGAGGCGCGCAGTCAGTGGAAATTGGCCCGAATGGATTAGTGAATTAGTCGGTGAGTCGGCGCTTAGGTACAGAGCCGGAGCAACGCGAGCGTTCACCGAGCCTACAGGCTGTCGCAAAATAAAAAAAAATTGAAAAAAAAAAAAAAAAAAAAAAAAAAAAAAAAAACCCCCCTCCAAATTTCGTTTCTCATCGAGATACGAATAATGAAAAATCCGACGAATTTTTTTTTATGCGAAGTTTATTTTATCGACGGTCGCCCACTGTCGCCGGAATAAAATCCTGAGATCCAAATTAATTGCGGGGAATTAATTTTTTTTTCATTTTTTTTTTTTTTTTTTTTTTTTTTTTTTTTTCTTCAGCGTCGACGTGAGATGAAACTCACTGTAGGAGTTTGGGGTATCTCGAGGGTATTACGTCAGTGTCCGAACGAGGCAGACGAGAGAGGCATATCCGGTTGGCTTAGATTGACTTGGCGCCAACCGCTGCGCGTACGACTGCCGGAATTAAATGATTATTGCGTTATATATGGGGTTGCGGGAGAGCGCGGGCGCGAGTTCGGCCGGGTGAACGTATTTTCGAGGATGCTCGCAACGTTCAAAGAGAAGAGTGGAAAAAAAAAAAAAAAAAAAAAACGAGAACATAACGCGAGTAGAAACGAAGCTATTACGGCGGTCTAATGGTGTTCGGTTGTTGTCGGCAAGGCCGCAGTGTATGCAGGCCCGCATATACGATCGCAGCACGCTCGCAAGCTGTCTCTATCTCACATGCCGCACCTAATATCACTGAGGCACTTTGAGAAATCCCCCCCCCCCCCCGGCAACGCCGCTAGCCCCCTTCCTCACGGTTAAAGTCAGCTTAAACTCGGATGCTACGAGTTGTCCCTCGTGCGCGCACGGGCGACGCATACAAACCAATTCCAGGGATAACTCGTTAAGCCCGGAATTAGAAAAATGGGCGAAACGATTAATTTTTATAAACGTCGTCGTCGTCGTCGTCGTTATCGTCGAGGCAGAGCTCCTTCACGATTGGTGAATTGATAGTATTTTTTTTTTTTTTTTTTTTTTTTTTTAATTCCTCGGGAACCCTCGTTGAAATAAATATTATATTGAATTTTTTTTTTTTTTTTTTTTTTTTTTTTTTTCGTGTCAAACTTAAGCACGAAATCGAGTTCGATATTCGGAGCGATTTTAACTTTGAATTAAGTTCACGACGTTAGACCGTGGATTTGAGAAATTTGGACGAAACGTGAGTTAACGAAATGGAAGAAGATGACCTCTTTATGCGGTGGTAAAATCGTTCGGCAACTTTTTTTACTCTCCGATACGCCTCGGACGATCTCTCGTCTGATTCGGAGCGAACGAATCGACGATATACGTTAATCATTTCCTTTTCTCGTCGGGGTTAAAATATTCCCGCGAGAGCGAGCCTCGAAGCCCGGAGATGGTTGACGGCGAAACGCCCGAGGCCCGCGTCTCTCGCTCAGGGTGAACCAGATCAAACGGCAGTTTTACCAAACTACAGCGAGCCTCGATCATTTGGACGGGGGCGGAGGGGTTTCGCTCCTGCTCTCGATGCTTTTCCTGGGACTCGACTACGTTATACGCTTTCGGCTCATTTGAATTGATAATTTTCCCAGTCAGCATATCAAAGACCACCGCACATCCGGAGGATACCCGGATGGACCAGAAGCTTCCCAGCGAGGAGATCCGAACCCCTCCTCGAGAGTGCATGATCGCGATCAGCGAGAGAACGAGCTCTGTGCTGGTTCTTCTCGATCATAAATAATAGCACGCTCGATCTCTCGACAGATTCAAATGGTCGACCTTATTTCTCGAGGTTCGATGTGCAAAGTCGTGGGAAAAATTGCAGTCGATGTTTCCTCCCCCTTGTCTTTTGATGTTAACCTGTTT
The DNA here is from genome assembly GCA_963978505.1 of Listrodromus nycthemerus. Classification (NCBI taxonomy): domain Eukaryota; kingdom Metazoa; phylum Arthropoda; class Insecta; order Hymenoptera; family Ichneumonidae; genus Listrodromus; species Listrodromus nycthemerus. Next base: position 2,146,881 of record OZ021687.1, read on the forward strand.
CTTTTATCTGTCAGGGTAGAAGAAAGTCAAGTTGAACCCGGAAGAGTTTGACGAGAGTTGTCGGCATTTTTCCAGGAAAAATGATTAATCTCGAATCATGTAGCCGAAGGTCGAATTTTAAGATAACTCGAGGTCGCACTTGGTATCCGAAGGAAATCTTGATCTTCGAAGTTCAATCTCGAGAGCGACTTCGAGTCGAAGCTGGTGTCTCAAAGTTGGACGTTTTCGAAGACGTCTGGGACAAACCCTCGTTCTTGTCGGTGTAGCGAGCAAAAGGACAAATTTAAAGGTTCGCCGTCATGAGATTCGTGAGTTCCAGGACGAGCTTTCTCCTTCCCTACGGATATTTGTCGACTCGGTATAGGTAAGCGAGCGTCGAGTGAGGATGAACGAGGAAGGGTTGGAAAATCGGTGAACACGGTCGAGGACGGTGGCCTGGAGCAATCTGTGCCCCTTTGCGCAAGGGATGCATGCCTAGGGCACACTAAAATAATATTACCGTGAAACCTGCCTCAGCCACCTGAGCCTCTAAAAGCTTCTTCGGAGTGTGACGCACACGTATACGTCGGAGGTTGAGCTTAGCCCGACCAACGCCCATCAGACGCGGTTGATTCGAGATTCATTCGAAGACACCCCGGAAAGACGCGTCCATATTCATCCAAAAAATATGGCTCGCGGGTGGTGAAAACGACACTGGGGCACTTTAGTCGAGTAGCGTAATCGTCGTGCATCGCCCAATCCAGAATTTCCCTCTGCCATATTCATCTCTCACGGACATTTCTGATAAACAGTTCCCGACTCCGGAAAAATCAGGAATCGCAACTCTCGACGAATGTCGTCTTATTCCCAAGACGAATCTGGACATGGCAAGCGGACGAGGATTTTTTTACCAGTCAGTTCTTCAGCGACCGATCGCAGCGTAAGTCTTGACAGATCAAAAAGTTTTCCACCCATCGGAACGATAATCCTGTTGATTCCTCCGAATCGTGGTGACGCTGGTTCTTTATCGGACAAAAGCCGCGAGGACGACGAACTCGGTTGTACAAATAATCTGTATCGTCGTAGTAACGTCTATATCTGGCCAATCGTGATTGCGAGTTGAATCGCTATCGACACATGACGAGAGACGTTTGATTCTGGTCGGCCAAGCAGGCCGAGTCCAAGAGGGGGGGTTTTCTCCTTTGGCGTCAATGAATCCGATTGATCGCGGATCAATGGGTTGCGTCGTCGGATCGCTCGGGAACGCACCGTATTGGTCTACGAAAGACGACGGATACGCACGAGAGATGAAGAACGAGAATGAACGGTCGTCGAAAGCGGTATCGGCAGAGTCGACCAAACGATCGACGAAAGACTCATCGGCGCGAGAGCGGTTGGGTCAAACGACGTCGGTCAAGTCCGACTTCCTTTCCCATTTGACCCTGCCCGGTTGCTCTCTTCTCTCAATCTCGACTACACTTCGCCACATGAGTCATCGTCATCGCGTCTTTCCACCGAGAGTCCTCGTTCGCGTCTTGGAATTAAACAACAGCGATACCAAGCCGGCAAGACGGATCGGCGTTTCGAGCGACTCACCAGACGAATTACAAAACGGCGATCTCGTTTTACACGCGCTCCTAAAAACAAAGTGGAAGGGAGAAACTGGCAAGTGGCATCTCCGACCGTGTCTTTATGGCGCTCCGGTTCTTCGTCTATGCCGCTGAACACGAGACAAATTAAAAAGGGAGCCCGAGCCACTGAAACCGAAACGACAATGTCGTGGGATAAAGAAACAATGATTGCTCCCCAACATACAATTCTCGTCCCGGTGATAAAAAGTCATTGGGTGAGCATGTGAACTTTTGCTGGCGCATCCCGCGATATTTGGTCAGAGTGTCGTGATCGCTGTTGACATTGCTCTTGAGATTCCACTCGAGATCGATCTCACGATAGACTCCAGTGCCGAGACAATAACGAAAAACCAACCCGAACACCTCATTGCGAATTCTTCCAGCTAATACGTAGGTGAAACTAGAGATTCGGCTCTGAAGCTCGTCAGCGACGGGCTCGTCTTTCATCGTCGCTCGGTCACGACACAATTTGGACACGGACTCGTATTCCAGTGGATTCATAATCCAACCCGGCTACATCCGTCCCGTATACAAATGTGCCGGTTCTTAAAAACAAAACAAAAAAATAAACAAAAAAATAAATAAAAAAATAAAAAGAACCCTTCATTCGTTGATATACTTTCTCGCGAATCGACTAATGCGGAGGTCAATGCAGGGGTTCGGCTCCGAGGGTGGTTCTCGTGGCTCGCCTATGTTTGTCGAGCAATCAAGCCCAATCATTAACCCTCCCTCCTTTGGAAAAGCCACCGTTAACCGTGCGTCCGGTACTCGCTTCGCAATAAATGTATACGTGCGAGGAGACTTTCGTTCTAGCCGAGCGATGCTGTGTGTTCTGTCCGAGCGGTCATGGAGCTCGGACCAAGTCCACACGGCCAGACTTGCAGCAATGCCGACGACTCGTGGACAGGAAGTCCACCTAATCAGGGGTAGTGAGTGGCAAACAGGGGTGCGGTATAAACCTCGCGCTTCATCCACCTGGAATATGTAGTGTGAGGCGCGTGGAGGGGTGAGAAAGAGGGTGGAAGCGTGGGTTTAAGATCCTATGGGATTTCCAAACGGGAAGTACGACTGTGCGAGTTTCCCGCGTCCGCTGTTGAGTTAGTGACTTGTCCGATGTCCGGGCGGTCACCTCGCGAAAGCCTAATCGCTCTAATCATCTCTAATTAAATTAATCCAATTAATTATCGGTCCGGGAGAGAAATCGTTCCCGGAGCGCGGAACTTTCGCGGACCATCGCTGACAGCCGGACGGACAATAAAGTCACGGTTAATTATCGCACCCATGCGGAACACTAAACAACCACGCGAACTGTCGTCATCCATCGCCGAGAATTTGGATCTAGCGCGGGAGAGCGAGCGGGGGGGGGGGGGGGGGGACAAAACGGACCACGGAATCTTATCGTCCATTCGATCGACCGAGCCCTGGCGTTATTCCAGACAACCGAGTCGTCCGAGAACTCAGCGTTAACCGAGCTGTTGAATTCGTTATTCGCATATTAAAATAAAATCACGTTATTTGCTCATTAAAATTACGGACGATGTCACTGAAAATTCAATAAATAATATTGTTTTTAATACAACAGTAGAAAATATTTTTTCGCACACACATCCGCGAAATTTCATGTATATTTGATAATCTTTCGTACACATTTGCGAATTTTTGATTTTTCGTGGGCCGTGAAAAGTCACACCTTGGATGAAATTTCCCGGTCCGTTTTACCCCCGCTTGCTCCTAAAAATATATTTGACCCTCCGCCCCCACTTTACTCAGCGAGCATTAGGCTGATTATTCATTCGACTAAATAGACAATTTCTCGTCGCCTCGGATGTGCCGTAATATTTTTCGTTCTTCCGCACGACTTGCAGTTAATCTTCGGGCAATAATAATTATCGTTAGTCGTATAGCGAGCGCTCTCATTATCGTCGTCACGATGCCCGGACTGTCTCGTTACACTGACTTATGGGGCCGCGACTTGAACAGGACATTTAAAAAAATAAATTAAAAAAAAAATCGACCAATATACGTTTGTCGAAGTACGTGACGAACCGGCGAGTCTGTTTCCCTCGTCAACGTTTGCGAGTGGAAACGTTCCGAGACAATTTTTTTTTCTCACCATCGTTTATATGCACCGTTAAAAAAATTTTGAAGCAAGAATTTCTTCAGCTTTCAAAATAATTTACGTTAAATTCTCGTCACCATTGTATCTCTTAATTTTTTGTTTTATTCACGGGACATGTCCTCTTGCACGCAAAATTTCGATAACAGAAAATACATGAAATAATTTAAAAAATTTTCAATCGACGCATCGACCTTTAATAAATTTTTTCAAAATGCATGCACAGTTCTTTTTTTTTGAGTGAATAAAAAAATACAAAAAAATATATGTATATTTATATTTTTTTTTTTTATTTTTTTTTTTTTTTCTTACTGACTCAATGGGAGCAAAGGTGGAGTAGAATCTCACCCTCGAGGAGTCTCATATTTTCCCGGCTCTTTCTCGGAGTCCCCTACTCGAGGGAAGTTAATAAGAGGCGAACGGAGAGTGCAGAGTTCCGAGGGAGGAAGCGAGGGAAAAGTGGAGCCCGCGAGGAGATAATAATAAGCTTGGTAATTTCGAGTTTGACGAGCTTAGTTTCTTCCGTAAGACTCTCTGTTTAACCGCGACCTCGAGGTGCTTCTTCATAGTTTTTTTTTTTTTTTTTTTTTTTTTTTTCACCGCTCTCGTTTTGCCAACCGCAGTTTTCGCCCAGACTTTGGCTCTTTATCGCCGTGTCTTTCCAGCGCGTCGGGATATCCAATTAAAAAACGAGCTCGTCGAGCTCAAAGCTCTTTTACGGCCGGAAAACGCTTCGGGGACGACGACGAAGAAACGGGAAAAAAAAAAAAAAAAAATAAACACTACACAGGTACGAAGAAGTATCACGGCAACGGAGGAGAAAAGTGAAATCGTGGTGCAGTGATTAGCCACGATATTAACGTGAAATATTACGAGGAGAGTGGCGCATCCACGCTCGTAGTTGGTGCAAACAAGGGCGCGCCTTTCGGTACCCCCGTGAATGTTCCACGCGACCTTATCACTCCGCGCCGACGAGGACCGTCCTTTCGATATTAATTCGTTCTCCCTAATTATCCGTTTCACCGACGGACGCGTCCCGGAGAGTCACGTGCGTCGAGTCACCGTGACGAGGGTGCGCCAGAAAGCGACGAGCCGAAAGCACGACGCGGCTTTCGATTGATATATATTCGATGCGGAGGAGTTCGTAACGGCCCTCGAATTTTTTATCGCTACGAATACAATCATTATTTTTATTTTCGATCTGAAATATACGATTGCAGCTCGTCGTGAGAAGAATTAAAAAAAAAAAAAAAAGAATTGTAAAGAAATTCTAGCAAATCGAAATTTTTATTATTTTATTTTTATTATTTAATATTAAATTGCGAAATTGATAAATAAAATTTGATAAATAAAATTTGATAAATAAAATTTGATAAATAAAATTTGATAAATAAAATTTGATAAATAAAATTTGATAAATAAAATTTGATAAATAAAATTTGATAAATAAAATTTGATAAATAAAATTTGATAAATAAAATTTGATAAATAAAATTTGATAAATAAAATTTGATAAATAAAATGTGATAAATAAAATTTAATAAATAAAATTTGATAAATAAAATTTGATAAATAAAAATTGACAAATAAAATTTGATAAATAAAATTTGACAAATAAAATTTGATAAATAAAATGCATGTGTATATGTATGTCCAGGTTGACTCCAGAACGTATTGCGAGCTCGGTCGGAGGTTCGTCCGTGGGATTGAAGAGGGCCAGAAAATGTGAGGAAAAAGGGGTTTCGGGGTCGGAGGGAATTTCGAGAAGATAGAGAGCGAGAGAAGTGCAATGCGAAACGTGTGAACCTCGAGCTCGGTAATACGTAAAAAGCGTCGGGGGAACGGCTCGGAGCGATGTGCTCGCCGGTCGGATGGAGCGAGAGGGCAGAAACCCAGAGGAGAGATGCCCCATCGTGTATTCAGTTAATTTAAGCGGAATTGCCGGGAATAAACGGAACTGCATGCCACATCCCGTCTCGCACTCACAGTTCGTCCAGATGTTTTCACGGTAAACGAATCCTAACGCGTTATATTCCATGCGCCCTATCAGAGGTCGGACTACTAATTACTCTCGGCTTCGCGATAAACTGTATCGTACTGTGCACGTCCCAATGTGCCGCTGCTCGAGGCTGCTCCAGTCCTACGCGGAAGAAAATATTATATTTACCGTTTCGCTCCGAGAGGGTAAAAAAAAAAAAAAAAAAAAAAAAAAAAACACAAACATTTTCGGGAGACATTTATTTTTTGATGTTTTTGAGGAGGGCAAAGAGGGTTACTCGTAAAACCGAGAAACAGTGTTTCTGTGGCGATGGAATGTGTGTTTTTTTTTTATTTTTTTTTATTTTTTTTATTTTTTTTATTTTTTTCCTCGGCCTCTCGGGGTAAAAGAGACACTTAAACCGAGTGAGGAGACCGCAAAGAGTGTTCTCCATCCGTCAACGTAAACTACATTAGTCTATGCGCACCGTGGAGCCGGCACGAATTTGCCTCGCGTACGGTGAAGCTGACTCGTAAAAAAAAAAAAAAAAAAAAAAAAAAAAAAAAAAAAAAAAAAAAAACTATAAAATACGAAGGAAATACAAAAAAATTGGCTAACCGTGAAAGTCACGTTAATAATTTTTTCGACGCTACACAATTTCGCTACGTGCGAAGGACGTACGAAATTTTTTATTTTTTATTTTTTTTTGTTTGCCGTAACATTCAAACCCGACAGGTTTTGTATTTCCCGTGAGCGATATTAATTTAATATTGTATTTAGAAAAATTCGTCTGTCCCGCGTAGCGTCCGTCGAAGCGAGTCAGCTTCGCCCTGCTGGACCTATCGACGTTGCGCGTTCCGGCACATCGACTTCCGGCTCTTACGGCAACTCCGTCGTAACTGGACCATCAACCGCTGCGTGGTAATCTTCCCTCATAGCCGTGGGTTTTAATTAAAACGAGGAACAAGTCCCAATTGACGGTGCCGAACGGTGCGAAAGCTTCACGTTCGCTGACCGTTTCCAGGCTGCCGCGCCGCGAAGGGTAGAGAGTCCGGATCGCGCGGAACTCGCGTAGGGTTCGCCTCGAGGGTTCAACACGGTTTAACCCGCTGTTCGACCGTAACGCTCGCGAGCCACGACGAGGTACGCAAACCCGTCCCGGCGCCGTTGTTCTACAGCCATCGGTACACGAAACTCGTATACGCTCCTCGGTAGGTTTATGCATGCGATTGCCAATATAATCCCGTGTATATTCGCGCGCCCAGTTTGATAATTGCTGGGCGCGGGTGAACTAGCCGCGGTCCGTCCACCTCGTTATTATAACTGACCGGAGCGAACGAGACACCGGGGAGTCGACCGCTACGAGCGTACATCGTGGCCGTTACGACGACGGAATAGAAACGACGGCGAAGAACATCGCCGATCGAAAATGCGCCGATGCGCCGAGACCGCGAGAAACGATTGACGACGAGAAGCCGGACGGGACTTTCGACGCGATATCCGCGGTGACGAAATCACATCGATAAAACGTTTCTTCCGCGGACGGTTACGAATCAATTTTGATTTAAAAAAATCTCATTTTTTTCTCATTTTTTTTTTTTTTTTTTCGACCGCTACGAGCGTACATCGTGGCCGTTGCGACGACGGAATAGAAACGGCGGCGAAGAACATCGCCGATCGAAAATGCGCCGATGCGCCGAGACCGCGAGAAACGATTGACGACGAGAAGCCGGACGGGACTTTCGACGCGAGATCCGCGGTGACGAAATCACATCGATAAAACGTTTCTTCCGCGGACGGTTAAAAATCCCTTTTGATTTTTAAAAAATCTCATTTTTTTCTCATTTTTTTCTCATTTTTTTCTCATTTTTTTTTTTTTTTTTTTTTTTCATTTCAATTAATTAATTCTGGGTTGAAAATATAATTTACACAGCGAAAATTACGTCACACGCGAGATTCGTTCGTTTCGCTATGAAAATTTTATTTTTCGACCGGAAATTACGTCGTACCGGAAATAATATACCATCGATGGGGGATTTATTTCGAAGCGAAAATAACGGAAATAATGGGAATGTGTGTCGGTTCCCGTTGAAGAATGGGATTTTTTTTTTTTTTTTTTTTTTTTTTTTTTTTTGGTATCGGGCACAATCAAAATGGACGCGAGGCTGACGACAAGACTCGCGTATGCAGTGGCAAAGCCCGATGGCCACGGACGGACGTACGGACGTACGAGCGAAGATACATCGTCTAATTGAATTAGTCGCGGTAAACAATGAGACGGATGCAACACGCAACCCCCGAGACAATATCCACGGGGCGTTCTCTCGCGGGGAAAAAAAGTCCCAACCCACCAATTAATCCATGCGATATATGTTCATATATTTTTTCAATTTCCATAAAGCCGAGACACGTATGTGGAATCGAATAGCGGGGAGGAACAGAAGAGGGTGTTTCCTCCCTTGTTTCTGGCTTCGTGACAAATTACTGCCGGAAGACGGATTACTTTTGCTCGACGACTGTCGACCGAATGGCCGGGAAAATAGGGAAGAGAGTGGATGGGAAAAATTGGAATGGAAGGTAAAGCGGGTGAGAAAATTGAAATTTTCTTTACGCTTTGTTTTTTTTTTTTTTTTTTTTTTTTTTTTTTACGGAGAGGCTGGAACTTGGGAGCAGCTTTGGTATCAGCCCAATGATCGGAACGAGAATGTATCGTTCTCGTGGGAACGAGAGGAGTGTGAGAATAGACAAGCGCAGAAGTGATTACAGTTAATATCGAAATGGTCAAAATTTTTGCCCTCGGAAAAACGCCTCGCCGTCTTCTGTGTAGTTTGAAAAAAAATAAATTTTTTTTTTTTTACATCGCGTGAATTTTTACGTACCGATACTCGAAGATTTCATGTATAAAAGCTGGTATATTAAATTTCACGTACGACTATGATTAAAAAAAAATTGACACCACGGTACATCAGAAACTTCGGTAATAATTTAATTGTACTGTGAAATTAACGTATGTTCGACAGTCAATTAATTTTTCGATTCCCAATGGACACTAAATTTACGATCTTTCAAACGAAAAAAAACTTTTAAATAAAAAATGTTCTGCACGATGAAAAAAAAAAAAAAAAAAAAAAAAAAAAAAAAAATTATAACAATCAAAAATTCCGACGCACTTTTCTCAAAATAATATATATGAAAAAAATGATCTACAACGATTTATCATTATTTCCCTTCGCATACGGATTCCGAGATATCCATCGGGTTCAAAAAAGTTGACGATTCCCTTAAAAAAAAAAAAAAAAAAAAAAAAAAAAAACCCCCGAACTCTGGGTCACTGGTTCACCGTGTGACATTCTTCGCCTCGAATCCGTGGAATTATAACGCAATCGGCTAATTAGCCTCGCGCCGCTAGGGCCTCGAATCGGGGGTGTGTGCGAGTCCTTTGGTTCGAAAGTGCGATGCAGTAACTACGTCAGATTTTAAACAATTACGAAGTGGGCGTGTTACGTATTCCTGGCCCGATGTAAAGCACGGGGGGTGAGATCGAAGGGACGACGGGGGGGCAAGTTGGCCCGGCGTTTTTCCCCGGGGACGGTCGCACCCCCGTACGGCTCTAATACACTATAAGGGTAAGCTTCGGTAGCCGGCGCGTCCCCGCGGGACGAGCGTGACTCTCGTTCTCCGCCGTTCCTCTTCCTTCTTTTCTCTCCTATTTTTCGTCTCGCATTCGTTTCGTCCATCCATCGTCGAGTTTCCACGGCGAGTTTCGTCCCGGACCGACGGCGTAGTGAGCGAAACGGTAAATCGACTCGGCGCTGCAGCGCGTGCATCGATGCGACGGGAAAACAAGCGGAACAAGTAGATAAGTCCGTGCTTGGGCAGACGGAACTTACGTGCCGGAAAGCCGTGAGTCGTACCTCGGCTCACCTCGACGCGACGCCGCGGCCTTCGGAGACCATTACCGATGTCTCGAGATCGCCGGATCCGAGCCAATTCGTGCAACATCCTCCGGCGAAGTACCGAACGACACGCGACTATCGCGGCGAGGCGAACTCCATCGCGGTTCAATTTTCCTCGCTCCTCCTCGGAATTAATATTCCGGGCAACGTGTGTGTTTTTTCCATTTTTTTTTTTTTTCTGACAATGAAAAAATTGTGGTTGTCGATCGACAACGCATTGCAACCTTCCAAGCTCAACGGCCCGAATATGTAAAAAAAAAAATTGTCCGAGTCCTTGAATAATAACAGAAAAATAAAGTAAATACGAAATATTAAATATTGAAAAATCCTCGCCCATTTATTCGCAATTGACAAAAAAAAAAAATTACCACGACACCGACCATAAAAAAAAAATAGTAAAAAAAAAAATCTTCTTTGATTTATCCCCTTATTATCTTCACAGCCGCATACACGACTCGCCGTCTTCTGACGGGGGGGGGGGGGGTCGAGGGTTTTCGAGGCTCTGCCTTGAAATTCCAATGATAGGCGACCGAGACCGTACGGCTGAAACCCTCGAGGCGTCGGGGGAAAAATGGCTGTGCGGCGTGGGAAGCGCGATGAAAATGGGATTGAAAACCGCCGGACTAATCTTCCCGGCTCTTCCTTTTTCCACTGTTTCCCCAACACAGTCGCGGGATAAAACTCGGTGTGTCTGCGCCCCTCGCTGAACCGTTGGAGGGGGCAAAAAAGGTGTTCTTCCATATACATGCACATATCTACACACGGTAATACACACACACATGAAAATACACGGATAGAGGAGACGAGAAGTCACGCCTATATTAAACGCGTGTGTTTACATAGCCGGCAGTAGAAACAGGATTGGATCCATGTATAGTACATCCGCGCGTATATGGTTCGGGTGTAAATGGTAAGATATATATATTCGCGTGTTAGCGAGAGACGCTCTTCCACCGAGGGGGTGGGTCGAGGAATTGAGGGGGTGGGGGTGGAAGCGTCTGCCATTTAAATAAATGTTTAATCTCGCCTCCGCCATCCCCGGTCCTCTTCGGTTCCCCGCACTGCCTCTTCCTGCCATTTTTTTTTTTTTTTTTTTTTTTTTTTTTTTTTTTCCATCCCTTCTCCACCCTTCTTCCGACGCGGACTGGCTCCGTTCTCCGAGCCATATACGCTGTCTTTTTTGGTCGAGGGTTTTTGCAAAAAAAAAAAAAAAAGGAGCTTCTGCGCCGCGTAAAGGGAGAATGGTGAAAGCCGTGGCGAGACGAAGGGGGAGGATAGACGTAGAGCGGATGGCGACCGCGGAGAGAAAAAGGTGGAGCGGCTCGCGGAGAGCCGAGTAAAAAAGCAATCGAGTCTCTGTGTTTAGCAGCGGCTGCGGCGGCGAGTACGGTGCATCGCTAACCGCCAGCGTTGTCCATATCGATTCTTACGTTCGTCGGTAAATCAGACTCTTCGCGGTGAGTCCTTTGACGGAGAAACGTAAACATTTGGTCGAAGCGATTTTTTTTTTTTTTTGGGATAATTACGAAAAATTAATTGTCGGAAAATTCGGAAAAAAAAACGGTCACCGTAGCACGTCGGATGAGTCGGGGTTCTGGTGGAAACTTCGCTGAGCTTATTCGTCCTTCTCCGGATTTCATTGGGGCGCGTTCGTCGATCGAATCCACGAAAAAAAAAAAAAAAAATGTCTGATTTCAATTCGACTCGTTTAATGAATTTCTCCGTGTACAACCACCCCACACTAAACCCTAATCTCGAGCTCATAATACCGATCCATGTGACAACAACAACAACAACAACAAAAAACAATAAATTACACTAAACACCCCAAAACCCAAAAAAAAAAAAAAAATTTCAACCCCAAAAATTTGAAACGAACCGACAGAAAAAACGATCCATGTGACAACAACAACAACAAAAAAAACAATAAATTACACTAAACACCCCAAAACCCAAAGAAAAAAAAAAAAAAAAAATTTCAACCCCAAAATTTGAAACGAACCGACAGAAAAAACGACGAGAACGATGCCTTTCGCCCCGGAATGAAAAATATCAAGAAGGGGGTAAAAGCAGCCTCGGTGCGATAGCGAGTTCCCCGTCTCATTCTCCGCTCTCTCTCTCTCTCTCTCTCTCTCTCTCTCTCTCTCTCTCTCTCTGCCCATTTAACCTCTGCATTGCAAATGCCACCCCCTTTTTGCCGTAGCTCGTTGCCCGCGGCACTGTAGAAGGGGCCAGGGGGTTGAAGGGGGTGGTTTTCGCTCACGGGCTACACCGACAGAGTAACGGAAAGCTTCGCGCGAGTGCCCGAGTTTGTTTCTCGATTCCGCCGTTTCGCCGGAGTAAGGCCGGCGCCGTACCGGAGTCGGGCTCCGAGGCGAGCTCGCGCGACTCGGGACTGTTATTTTAACGAAATATCTTTAAACGGGTCGTCGCAGAGAGCGGGAGGGCGAACGGGGCGAACCCTCCCGGTAGCGAATCCGGACTTGTACGCGGCTCGAAGGGGGTTTAAAGGGACCCAAATGCGCGGTCGAAATAGTCGTTCCCGACGAAGAACCACCCCGACTAGCGCTCCGTTGAGGCGAGGCGGCGGAGATGAAAGGATACCTTGTTACGGAATGAGGGCTTTCCCGTTTAAGGGATTACCGGTCCCCCTCTCCACCCCCCCCCTCCGCCCCCCTATTATTCAAATGTATGCTAAATGCACGGGGATCCGCGATAGCCTTATCAAACCCCCCCCCCATTGGAGAGCTCGAGAGAACATGCGGAAACGTACGTGTGTGTCTGGCTGGATGTGCGAGCAAAGCCCGGCTCTGCGAAGGATCGCGTGTGGGAAAAGGCTTCGGGCCGATGGACGAAAACGGATACGGGAGAACGATCTCCATAGAAGCGGTCACTCGAGGCGCTTTTCTCCGAGGGGGTTTCGCAGGACGATTTTTGCGGAACGACGAAGTTGGTCGAGGATGCGGTTGGGTGCGGTTTCCTCCAGCTTCGATGCGAAGTACCGGAGAGGAGGAGGAGGAGAGGAAGAGTTCCGGGAGTGGAAAAGAAAAAAAAAAATCGGTCCGTTCGCGAATTAAATTCGAGAAACGAGTGGGCGAAGCGATTTTTTTTTCTACCCGAAGAATTTCGTTGCGTTTGGAAAATGTCATTTGCCGATGTCCTCGATTTTTCCCGAAGGATCTCCGCGTCCCGAATAATCACCCAGTGTCCCTGTAGAGAAAAATTTCGGAGCCTCGAAAATTGAAACGAACAACTTTGTAATGTCGAATTTGTGAAACACAGCAGTTCCCACACGAGCTTCTCAACGCCACGCAGGATTTTTGATGACGCCAAATATTTTTCGCTCCTCCTCCCTGGCCGGACCAGTGGGAGAATCCCAGTGGCAAAAAAAATTGGATCTCTCATTAGCCCTCGGAACGATTTAATGAGGATGACCTCATGCATACACGTTTACCTCGGCAGTGTAATATTTATATGTGGAGAGACGCAGCACGTATCGCTCTTTCGCAGGGAAGCTTTTACACTGGTCGACGTGCTGGCTCGACTCGCACCACGTCGACTAAGCGGATTCTCACGCCAATAGCCGCTCCGCGAGTCAAGTGGCGAGAATTGTCGGCAATTGTTTCCGAAATCCCGCGCAGATGCCCGTCCACGACAGTATCAACGCTGTGTAATTTTTTCACGCACGTGTGCGTACGTTCCGCGTGTGTGCGCCAGAGTCGGAGAGAGCGAGCTCGGGGTTTTTTTTTTTTTTTTTTTTTCGCAAAGCTTGGCGCGATGTTTCTCATCCGTACGCGAATATCGTAGAAGCTCTTCGCTCGGCACGACGAGGCAGAAAAGCGCGCGACGGAGCCAGCGGCGACTCCGTCGATCCTGATGTGTGAATCACTCGGCACAATTACGACAATTACGCGCGGCAGCGCGGAAGACGGGGTCGAGTGCTCGACGGCCAGAAAACATCGCGGACTCCGACAAAAGTCCGCTCCCGCTCACTCTCACCGTTCGCGCAAGCGGCACCGAGTCAATTCCGCGACGCGGGCTTTCATGACGTTCCCACGCCCTCTTCCCCATTCACGCTTCGCGCAAATCTTGATTCCTCGACGGAGACCTCCGCTCCTGAACCGGGAGACCGAGTGATCAACGCCGGGATATCTTGCCGCTGCGAACTCGGGCTCGGTTCAGCCGTCACGCGCGAGCGAATTACCCGCGTCGTCGCCGCTGAGATACCGACTCGCGGTTTTCGAGTGGGAGGATTTTTTTTTTTTTTTTTTTTTTTTTTTTTTTTTTTTTTTTTTAAAGAAAATTGGATGTGGAGAGATTTTTCTTGCGGGTAAAAAATGTGTGGGTCGTTTAGGGCATCGAGGTGAGTATCGATATCGAGCGTTTGGAAAATTAAAAAAGCGCGACTGGAGAGAAATCCTGAGTCGATTGTCGATTTTTTTTTTGACTACTCGGAATGGTCGGAAAATATGAGTAATATTCTTCGAACGGTAAAGACAATGTCGGATTTTTGAAAAAAAAATGGAAGAGTGGATTTCAAAAAGTTCGATGAACCGAGTGAAATTCAACCGATAATAAATAAGGGCTGCGAGAAGAAAAATTGAATTTTTGTTATCAGAAAGCTCTGAAATTCGGACACGTTGCCGCGAGGTGGAAACTCACTGGTGAACAATCATCCGAAGAATCTTTAAAAAAAAACGTTTTTCATTTTTTACGATTTTTTAATCGAAAAAAAAAAAAAAAAAAAAAAAAAAAAATCGTAAAATCGAAAACTTGAATCAGGAGTTACAAAAAAAAATTATGAAAAATCGACGTGCCAAGCGATTAATCGTCTCTAAAAAAGAATTATATAAAATCATCGATATAAACAATTATAAATATAAAATAGACAAAAAAATAAATTTTTTTTTTTTTTAACGTCTCTGCAAAATAAAAATCTCGAGTCGCTTGCGCATCGACGAACGACTGGATTTTCATACGGCACCGTGGGCAACGATATTCGATAACAATGTTCCGTAAATTTATTGCTGATCATACTTACTCGTGAGTTCAATGACGAGGGGGGGTTCGAGAGAAAGAATCTCGTAAACCGTACGCTTGTACACTATGGAGAAATCAATTCGCGAGCCCCTTTCTCTCGGGGGGGTTGCCGACCTGTTCCCTCGGGATTTGACATTTGACACCTCGTACACGAAAGCGTACTGGCTTTTGTACCGTGGCCGTAGCTGGAGTACACACGAGAGCGTATCTTTCTCACCCCATACGCTCTATATTGGCTGATTATGATCTCGCTAATCCGAACGTCGCCGGCGGGCTTTTGGACCACACCCGACGTGATTGCCAAGCTCCACGGCAAATATATCTCACGACCCAGCGTCGCTCCTGCTCCGGACGATACACAAAATATTCCCAAATTAACGAACCACGGTAAACTCATTAAATTTAAACGAGGATTCATCGAAGCTTCCTCAACGATAACGATCATTTCACTGATCAGCATTTTTTTTTTTTTTTTTTTCTAATATATTAAATATTCGATAATATTTTTTTTTTATAACAAGTCGTACGGAAAGTACATAACAAAAAAAATTGAACCATCCGGAAAAATCAACGACCAAAAATGATGTTTCCTGGTCGCTGTTTTCATCGTGAAAAATGTCTATCGACGCGATTCGACGTCTCTCTGCGGTATGAACGAGAAACCACCGAAAATTCCAGCCTGCACTCGATGCCAACCAAATATCAGTGGAATAATGAAGAAAAAAACAAAAAAATTTGAGAACGCTCCTCGCGGTTTGCGAGACGAAAGAGCCGAGGCGTTGCGAAGTGGGAGTAAAGACGCATCGTCGTAGTCGCGGAAAGCCACAATCAAAATGCTAATCGGAACCTCGGAACAAGG
The DNA here is from genome assembly GCA_963978505.1 of Listrodromus nycthemerus. Classification (NCBI taxonomy): domain Eukaryota; kingdom Metazoa; phylum Arthropoda; class Insecta; order Hymenoptera; family Ichneumonidae; genus Listrodromus; species Listrodromus nycthemerus. The sequence continues at coordinate 2,162,440 of OZ021687.1, forward strand.
TGTAAGTCCATAGAAATTGGATGTAAGGGTGGTTTACCACTCCGCAGCAGTCGCCGCTGCCGCGACTGCTGCGGGATATTCGCCGTCGAAGTGTATTACGCGGGATTATCGGGGTGCGCGAGGACCAAAGTGACGCCGCGAAACTCACGCTGGCAACGCTAACTGTCGCGCTACCACCGCCAGGAGAGTGTCGAATCGGTCCAGCCGACCCCCCCCCCCCCCCCCCCCCCCGGGGCTGTGTAGTCTTGACAAAACACCGGGGGTTCGACGGAAGACCTTTCGTAAATATTGTTACTGCGCTCCCTACCAGCAATTTTCTCGGCCATATGTCGCGACCCAACGATGTTCTTTTTTCCGCAACTCTCCCATCCCCCCACTCCAAAACTATTACCTCGATATATTCATAATTATTTTTTCGTGTAATTCTCGAACACATTTTTTTAACAATAGCAATGTCAATAGCAATGTCAACAGAAATATCAACAGAAATATCAGCAGAAATATCAACAGAAATATCAACGGAAATATCAACAGAAATATCAACAGAAATATGAACAGAAATATGAACAGAAATATGAACAGAAATATAAACAGAAATATCAACAGAAATATCAACAGAAATATCAGCAGAAATATCAACAGAAATATCAACAGAAATATCAGCAGAAATATCAACAGAAATATCAGCAGAAATATCAGCAGAAATATCAACAGAAATATCAGCAGAAATATCAACAGAAATATCAGCAGAAATATCAACAGAAATATCAACATAAATATCAACATAAATATCAACATAAATATCAACATAAATATCAACATAAATATCAACATAAATATCAACATAAATATCAACATAAATATCAACATAAATATCAACATAAATATCAACATAAATATCAACATAAATATCAACATAAATATCAACATAAATATTAATTTCACGATTAACGACAATCCACACGAGACCGGCGAGTAATTTTTAATTGGCGGATAATTGATTCGGTAGCCAATTGATATGCATTTTTCGAAGGTCCTTTATCTGTCTTGTGTATAACGCAACGCAGATGGAAGGATAATCTCGGCGAGAGTACAAATTGAATAAAGAGTTGATGGACACCTAGCAAAACGAAAAGGGGGATAGAGGGGGGGGGGGGGGGGGGTTTGTGTGCGAGTTCTCTGTGCGTCAACCGAAGGGACAAAACGAAAGTGCACACGTGGCACGTGTCCGTACCTCGATTTTATTCCATCGTTGGAGTTACACCGAGAGCGGCGTCACGTCCGACACGTGGCACGGATTACGCGCGCGTTACACGACCAATTTCGGACGTCCGGTGTAGCACGGTATATCGGACTTGGTGCGGGGGTGGATAAGGCCAATTGGCGAATCGAGGACGATTAGATTGTCGTGCGTGCGTGGATAGACATAAAAAATTTTTCGATGGATTTTCGACCGACAAAAAAAAAAAAAAAAAAAACATTCCAACGACGAGAATTACCAGAACGAATTTTCTTGGGTCACCTTTGACGGTGGTTTTTTTTTTTTTTTTTTTTTTTTTTTTTTTTTTTTTTTTTTTTAATAAAGTTTGAATTATTTCTTCGGGGTTTTTTTTTTTTTTTTTTTTTTTTTTTTTTTTTTTTTCCAGCAAATTCGACCAGCACCGCGAATTCGTACGGTTTAAATACAAACTCACGATCCGGAGGCCTTCGTTTCGAAGATTTATGAGCCATGATCGTAGGGGCGTGTCAACGCTGTGCGTGCCACAATGGACCAACAAATTGCGATTTTTCTCACTCGCTCGCTCGCTCGATGGTGAGAAAGAACGGGCGGAATATAGAGAACCGTAGCGAGACTCTGCGAACGAACAAGTGTGAAATCAGGTGCATCCATAATGCAGGGAGGCTACATAGGGAAAGGGAATATCGGTCTATATATATATATATATATATATATATTGTATACATAGAGGCCATCGATACTTTCCCCCTGCACACCGTCTCTGCATTACGCCCCGGCATGTCGAGTCCCACCGGAAAAAATCAATTAGTCACGAAGGGATATTGCATTCATTGACGATAATACTAGGCGGAGAAAAAGGTCGTGTTTGCTTCGCGAGTCATTCAGCGAGATATCTATATGCGAAGCGAACGATATTTTATACGGGGCGTGATTTATTGATTACGACCGAATGAGGGTCGATTATTGAAACTTCGGGTGGGTTTTTTTTTAATTTTTTTTTATTTTTATTTTTATTTTTTATTTTTTTTTGGAAAAATGTTTTTGGTGTTTGTCCTTAATTCATTGTCTCGTGAATCGCATCGCAGGCGTTTGGGTGGAAATAATTTATCGTACAATTAATTAGGAATTAATCATAATTTATTTGTGGAATTTAAGCGAGAATATTTAATTTTGCTAAAAAACGAAATGCTAATTAAATGCAATTGTACTCGATTCCTCGTGCCACTGACGGATCAAAGTGTTGGAGTATCGAAATTACACACCCAGAGCGAAGCGTCGTGACCCTTCGAGACACGGTAAAACAATTAGCAGTCTCAACTTTGGCGCTTCGCTTTCCCCTCGCCGGTATCGAGCCACGTCTACGCCCCGGCTATTAGTATAATCGTTGGAGGGTGTGTTTTGCCTCTCCGACTCCCAATTCCCTCAACCCACGTTAACGGTCCCTCATTCTTTTTCACCATTCGATTCCATCCCTTCCGTCACACTGTATCGGAAAAAAAAAAAAAAATTGACAATTTCTTCTTAAAAAAAAAAAAAAAAAAAAAAAAAAAAATCTTATCCAGAGACCAAAAAAATGATCTTGCATTTTTGGGACGAAGAAAAAGGCTAAGCCAATTATCGTACCGATATACGAAAATTTCGTTACTTCTCCGATTTAATGATCTTCATAGTCCGATCGACAGATATAATTCGTTCAAGTCGGTTTTCCATCATAAACATTTTACAAAGTCAATCGTGCACATTCCCCGATGCAATTCGGTTGAATATCATTTTTTTTTTCCCCCATAAGATTTTTTTATAATTTTTTTTTGTTCATCCTCGACTCCACGGCGAGACGAAATATCGAGTGTTGGGAAATTGCCGGTTTCTCGGGTCACGGTCTCGGCGATGCGTTCGCGAGGCGTGAGGGTGCGAAAGCGTTGTAACGAACGAACAATGAAGTGTACGAGACCGAGGCCTTCGAGGGTTTCTGGCAGGTTGATCCTCGTTGAGTAATGTTGAAATCTGGGGCGTTCCTGGGAAACGTCCAGCTGACCTGTGCTATATGTTCCACGATGCGGAGGTAAAGTGGAGCCAGCCACACGGCGCCTTGGCCACGGGAAAAATGTGGGCGCGTGCGCGCGCGTTCGTACAGTTCGGTGGCCGAAGAAAACCACCCTGGCGCGCATCTCGAGTCAGGGCCGATTGCCCGCCGGGCGTTAAACGCGAAACCGATCGGCATTTTTCTCTCCTGCTCCGACGTTCGCCAAACGACGGGACACGCAATTGTACGAACGCGATTGGAGGGAAACTACCCCGAAAAACCACCTTCGTCACTGCCGACATTGACCGATGTTGGTCCACTTCCTGCCGGCACGGAGACAAATTACTCGGTGCTGCGAGGGAGTGTCGGGAACGAAAAAGGGTTGCAACGAATGAGAGAGATCCGTCGCTCGCGTATCCTTTGCGATTCGGCGCCGCGTCGATTTTTTTTTTTTTTTTTACGGCGGCTCGATGCACGTCAATATCAATTGTCGGAGAGCGGACGCGACAATTTTCCTCGGCGTGTCACTAAAATTTGAGGATGCAATTTTTTTTATACCGATTTATGGAATCGCAAATGACATTCGTGTTCGATACCAATTCCTAAAATTCCAATCGATATTATATTGAAAACAAAAAAACAAAAAAAACCGATATTTTGCATCGAAGGCTAATTATTAGCGGTCCACTCCGATCTCTCGAGTTTCACAAAAAATTAAAATCCACCGATTCTTCATCCTCCGTTTACGATCAAGCCCTAAAAAAAAAAAAAAAATCTTATAAATATATTATAAATTGAAAAAAAAAAAAAAGGAAAAAAAAAGGAAAAAAAAAAAGTTTGAGAGAACGCGCTAAAATGGCGAGCGTGCGAGTCGACATCGGCGGGAATCGGGTGGGGTGGAGTTGGGCTTCGGATGTTCGAAAGTGATCGTGGATCGTCGCATCGGTTACCGCGAGTCAGCCCGCACGTTTCGAGGGTGGGTAATGGAAGATGTGATAATTTAGTATGCACAGCGGAGTTTATTTGAATTTTATTGGCGAGCCGAGTCCCCGCGAGTCCGTGCGGTGCGACATCGACACCAATTCTTTTTCAGCGGGTGAGCCGTGTGTGGTGAGTCGTGGTGAGAAGCAAGAAGCAAGCGGGAGGAAGCCCGTGGCGAAGAAGGAAAACGGTAGAAAAGCGTCGCGGTCGAGGAAGGGGGTTGGGTTTTGGGGGTGGTTCGAGAGATCGAAGGGGTCGCGCCACAGGGGTGTCTCTTCGGTTTATCGAATCGAGCGGGGTGTGAGAGAAGAAACGGGGAACCGGGCCGGAGACGAGTCGCGCCTCCTCGGAAGCAAAAGCGCCACCGGTTTCCCGTTTCCCGGGGGGACACTTCCGCCCGACCAATATCGTCTCACTCGCCGGAACGGCTCGCGTTGCCCGCTTCCAATATCTCTCCGACTTCCCGACCGGTCATGAATAAACTATTTCCGACTTTGAATATCCGAGCGGTTTTTCACTTTCCTTTTGCTCGCACGCGGACATCGCTGTCTCCGTGTGCGACGGACGCGTGTGATATGGGGGGAAGGAATAAGAGCTTTCGCTATATACAGGTATACGAATGTGCGCAGTTTTATGGTACAAATGTGGAACTGCCGGGAGGTTGACGAGAGAGGTTGAGAGGGGAAAAAGTTTACATGGAATGAAAACGATTCGACACGTGGCGACCCGCTGCAATTTGCCGGAACAAATGCTCCGACGTACCGGTCAAATGTTAGTCCTAACCTCGTTTCATCGTCGAAAAGTCAAAGGAATTTTGGGTACATAGGGAGACATTTTTCTGGTGTAAAATCGAATTTTAGGACGGATCCAAAGATTAGTCTCAGGAGCGATTCCAGCTGGAAATCGGCATCTTGAAGTTTGTAACTCACAGTCGATCACACAACGACATTTCACCGTAAAATTAAGCCCTTGCCTGGCACTCGACTCAACCATCCCTTCTATGATGAGCATCGACGGATCTCAGAGTCCTTCAGCGGAATTAGTTTAATTCAATGAAGAGGAGAGGGATGAAGGCTCATCGGGCGAACTTTCGTCCCGAGTTAAGGGTGAAGCGTCGGGAGCGCGTCGTGACAATTAATTTTTGTCGTTTGGGCGGTTCTCGGCAATGATGAAATCAAGCGGCTTCGCTCGCGACTGGTCCGCGAGTCGGTGAAAGGGGTGGAATTTTAGAGCGATAAGTGGCGTCGTCTCTCGCGCGGCAATTCATCGGCTCCGTCGGGTTACCGAGACGCTCGGTGTGCTCCGGGTGGGTTATTAATATTCAGAACGAGGAGTCGCGGAAGCGCCGGAAGGAGAACGAGGAAACCGAAGGAGGAGCCGACGACTGGGACGAGTGCGCGAAAATCAACCGGAGGAGTGACAAATACCTTGCCGTTTCCTTCGGCTCCTTCGGCTCCTTCGGCTCCTTCGGCTCCTTCGGCTCCTTCCGCTCCCTCGACTCCTTCGGCTCAACTACCGTCCCAACTCCCGCTCTTATTCCCACCACGGGACGGAAGACTCGCGACCCAACCCCTTCGGCTCAACTCTGTAATTAACGCTAATCTCTCCGCGAGCTTCTCTGCGCGACACCGTTTCCATCTCTCGCGCGCTCCTCCTTCTCATCTCATTCCTCTCAGCGTCGTTACGACGAACCCGCCACACTCTCTGTACTCAGCGGAGGAAACGAGAAGATCCGCGAGACGCTCGACAACCCCCACGGCTCGATGCCGAACTCCGCGTGCGCCGGTGGAAAAATGATTTATTCGACGAACGAGACTGTCTTCGTTCGAACGGTGCTTCAATTCAGACCCGCGATTTAATGTCACGTATTCGTGGAGCGAATTAATTTTCACTTTCACGAATGAAGCAGAGTAATCGTAACCGTCGTCATTTTTTTTGTTTTTTTTTTGTTTTGTAATTTTCTTTTCTACAACAGAACAAAATCGCGGGTCTCGAAATCGGTTCGATCCAATTCAGCCGGTTGGAAAATTGTGATACAAAATTCCACCCATTTATCGCCCAAAATTGTCACAATTTTTCTTTTTTTTTGTCATAATTTTAATTTTTTTTTACTGCAATGAAACAAAATCGCGGGTCTCGAAATCGGTTCGATCCAATTCAGCCGGTTGGAAAATTGTGAAACAAAATTCCACCCATTTATCGCCCAAAATTGTCACAATTTTTCTTTTTTTTTGACATAATTTTAATTTTTTTTTCTGCAATGAAACAAAATCGCGGGTCTCGAAATCGGTTCGATCCAATTCAGCCGGTTGGAAAATTGCGAAACAAAATTCCACCCATTTATCGCCCAAAATTGTCACAATTTTTCTTTTTTTTTTTGTCATAATTTTAATTTTTTTTTACTGCAATGAAACAAAGTCGCGGATCTCGAAATCGGTTCGATCCAATTCAGCCGGTTGGAAAATTGTGATACAAAATTCCACCCATTTATCGCCCAAAATTGTCACAATTTTTCTTTCTTTTTTTGTCATAATTTTAATTTTTTTTTCTGCAATGAAACAAAGTCGCGGATCTCGAAATCGGTTCGATCCAATTCAGCCGGTTGGAAAATTGTGAAACAAAATTCCACCCATTTATCCCCCAAAATTGTCACAATTTTTCTTTTTTTTTGTCATAATTTTAATTTTTTTTTACTGCAATGAAACAAAGTCGCGGATCTCGAAATCGGTTCGATCCAATTCAGCCGGTTGGAAAATTGTGAAACAAAATTCCACCCATTTATCGCCCAAAATTGTCACAATTTTTCTTTCTTTTTTTGTCATAATTTTAATTTTTTTTTACTGCAATGAAACAAAGTCGCGGATCTCGAAATCGGGTCTACGTCCCGTGGGAGATCGGAAGCTTCTTTGTTGCTCCCAGCGAGGGCGGAAGGACCAATCCAATTCGGCCGGTTGGCTCGACTCCAGTATCGCGCGTCTTGATGGCCGTGCTCGAAGGGTCGCTCCGCAAGGCGCAAGAAGCACAGCCCGGAGAGGCGATGGAAAAAAAAAAAAAAAAAAAAAAAAAAAGCCAGCGAAACTGCGAGTGCGAGAGACTGGGATAAACCTAGCACCGGGGTTTTATTTTTTTGCGCGTTTAATCAAGGATATTCGCGGTCGGGTGGATACGAAGCTGGCGCAGAGATCGGGACGCGTTTTAGGTCTTCGCGGGCGAGAGCCGAGGCGGAAGCAACGGCGAACGGGAGTCCGACAGGAGACCAGTGCGACAGGAGCGAGACGAGGTTCACGGTGAATTCCGGTGGGGAACTCGCTCGACCCGTGAGGCAAGAGAACGTCCCGAATCGCGAGCCAGGAAACACACAGACCCACCCTCGTCTCGACTAACGATCGAGAGAACGAGCCGCGATGCTGGCCATGCGAGTTTTCCGAATAATCGACGAAACTCCGAGGTTCATTGACCGGATACGTACGACGCATCGTCGATGACGATTTCCACCTGTAAAATTGTTAAATGAAAATTTATAAATTTCGATCAACAACGAAAAATTCGAAATTTTCAATACTAACGATGATAAAAGATATTCAATGTAAATGTTAATGTAATAAAAAAAAATTAAAAAACTGAAAAATAAGGGAGACAAGGAAATAACGCTGAAAGCGGATGGAAATCATCCAACGATTATATCTTCGCAGGTTTAAGGCGTTCGAAAAAAAAAAAAAAAAAAAAAAAAAAAAAATCTTTCGAGCAAAACGCTCCACCACGAAATTGTTCATTTTTTTTTTTTAGCCCGAAACGTCTTTCGCTCTATTCTCATTTGTACAAGTGTGCAATTAAAAATGTACAAATACAGTACAAAAATGAAGAATATTGTTTGTTCAATTTAAAAAACAAAAAAACAAAAAAAAAATCCTCACCGAGCGTCTGAAGACAAAAAAGTCCAATTCCACTTTTCATCGACCAACCCCGCTCTATCGCGGGTGCGCCAAAAATCCTGCGAAACGCATCCGTCACGGACCAAGCTCGGATCCCATTTTCGCGATAATTCTCATCACCGCCGATGACTCGGCGCTCCGGGATCGAAAATCCTCGGAAACACGAAAACGGTCCACATCGTGGAACACAGCCGAGGCCTCGAGATTAAGACGTGTCATACACGGCATTGTCCGTACGAACAAGTGGCAGTAACACTCCACCCTAAACAATCCTCGTCCCAGTTCATCAAAAGAAAGGAAAAAAAAAAAAAAAAAATTCTCCTCATCCACCAAACCCTCCCCATCGCGACGTCGAGTGAAGGGGTGTGGAGAGGCTGTGGAAAAGTGGTGGGGACGAGTCTGCAAGGAAAGGGACCATTATAATCGCGGATGACGGTGAGCAAAACAATGTGCCATGGTATTTGCTCCAAACCGGCGCGAAGGCTTGGGGGTTGAAGGGGGTTGAAACCAACTCATTATATATATATATATATATATATATATATATATATATATATATATATATATATAAAACGAGTTAGCTAAGGATAGATGTAGGGTGGGTGGAAGAGAGTTGGGTTAGGGTGGGGGGTGAGAAGAGCTCGGTTTCAGGGGATGATGTCAGAGAGGCGGTGATGTATGGCTGGTTAGTCTACGGTAACTCTACGGAAAATGCCACGTGCCCACCCCAACTATAAGCGTTAACCCGACTGTATTCTCGCAACCCTGGATTATACGAGTAAACGACTGCGACACACCGAATTCCAGATCGTTTTGCCGTGTTAGGCTGTTCCAAACGGTTATGCAACATTTCGGCAACGGATCATCGACCGCGAAAGATTCGAACTGGCTTAAAGTCTTCGACGGGTTCATCGAGAGTCGCGACGTCGATGGGGGTGCAAGAGATTTGTAGGTGTTTTTTTTTTTTTTGTTAATTTTTTTTTTTTTATGCTGGAAAAATGGAGAAACATTCGGAACAATGAGAAAGAACTTTCCGCGACGGATTAAATTTTTTTTCTCGATATTATCGTGTCCGACTATTTTTCTTTTATTCGGTCAATCGAGGGACGAAAATTGTGGAGGTTTGCGGACAGTCGGTCGCAGTCGGTTGTGAAAGCATTTTTTAAAGTGTAGGGGACAGTGGAGAGCCCGATTAATCCGAATTCGACAGTAAAATTATACGAGTGACAGAAATTTTATTTCGCTTGATCGTTAATTATTTAACTCGTCGAGGCTTTGCTGTAACAGCTGAACATAAAAAACACAAAAACAATGCTAAAAGACTGGAAACAATCTTTACCGACTGACGGTAATGAATGTTTAAAAGGCCTTCAAAGTCCCATCACAACATCTACCGACTGGTAGTCGAAGGAGAAAAATTTTCTCGGTCTCAAGTCGGTAAGTTACCGACGGTCGATTTTTTTTTTTTCGTTGTTTTCAATTGTATTTTTACGTTCGGTAAGGAGAAATAATTCTTTATCGAACGAACCATCTCCGTGTTTCGTTTCCACGATGCACAGTCGCGCCACCGTCGCTTCAGTGGCGTCGAATCGCCATGCAAGGTCAGCTCTCTGCCCCTCTCGAGGATCCGCGACAATGCACGGAGCAACGCAAAGCCCGCGTCTGCTCTCGCAGTTCTGCTCGGACCCGCGTCATCCTCGCACTAACGTTCAGCCGTTTCTTTTTCTTTTTTTCTTTCAGCATAGTCACTCACTACGATGAACTTCTGCACTTGTTGTTTGGTCGTTTTTCTCGCCGTTAAATGCGCGCCAGCCAGAGCTGCTCTGCCCTACAGACCCGTCGTTGTTATCCACGGGGTTTTAACGGGAAGCGACAGCATGGAAATTATCAGCAACCGAATACAAGAGGTAACCCGAAACTATCTCGACACTACGAAGCTCCGATTCCAATAACCCACGAAGCTCGCTACAATGACGAAACGCCTCGAGTTGCACATTTTTTTGTTTGTTTTTTTTTTTTTTTTTTTTTTAAGATATTAATATTATCTACGACCGCCGTTTGACGAATGTTTAAATAATGCATGTTTTATCCTCAGGGAAAAAAGTTTCCGAGAAAAATCGTAACTATAATTTATTAGTTATTTTTTTTTCTCGTGGATTTTTTTAATCGTTTAAAAAATTCCGTGCGGTTGATTGTCTGCAACGTCGGCAAAAATATTTCTAAAATATTTCAATATCTTTCTGAAATATTTTAAAAATATTTCAATATCTTTCTGAAATATTTTAAAAATATTTCAATATCTTTCTGAAATATTTTAAAAATATTTCAATATCTTTCTGAAATATTTTTAAAATATTTCGATAAATTATTAAATAACAAAAAAAATTCAAAATATTCCATCACTGTGCTTCAGGAATATTTGAGACGCGGAAAATTTGGATTATTGAAAATATTTAATTTCAGATGCATCCGGGCACTCAGATTTACAATACTCCAAGATACGCCGGTTGGAGCAGCCTCGAGCCAATGTGGCATCAAGTAGAAGAGATTGGAGCCGATGTTATGGCTATAGCTGCCGCCTTTCCGGACGGCATTAATTTATTAGGTTACAGCCAAGGTGGTCTGATAGCGAGAGCGATACTTCAGAGATTTCCAGAGCACAACGTTCGGAATTTTATATCTTTGAGCTCACCTCAAGCTGGACAATATGGGAGTGTGTCTGAAAAAAATCAAAAAATAATTTTAATTCACGATTATGTTGTAACTGTAATTTTTTTTTTTCAGCCAAATTTCTTCATCTTTTTTTCCCGGATCTGGTGTGTGAAACCGTATACGAATTATTCTACTCGAAGGTGGGTCAGCACACGAGCGTCGGCAACTACTGGAACGATCCTTACCGACAGGTTTACAAACTATTCATTTTTCCACTTCAACCCTTTTTTCCGAATACGGTGTAATGATAGATTTTTTTTTCAAGTCACTCCATGTTCTGGCTATTTGGATTTTGTCCGTTTAACCCCACTTCTCTTATTGATATTAAAAATTTATAAAAACAATGCAACCCTTTTTCGATTCACCCCTGCTATCGCATTTTATATATATATTTTTTTTTGTCTTTTCACTTTTTACTAATCCGCTCGCCTTTCTTCGCTTTACCCTAATTGTTGCAATTTTTTTTTATTCACATACCGCTCCAATTTACTTTTTTTTCAGGAACTTTATTACAAGTACAGCAAATTTTTGCCTTTCGTAAACAACGAATCTCCATCGACGAACTCTACTGCTTACAAAAACGCCCTGACAAAGCTAAAGCGAATGGTACTCATTGGTGGACCGGACGACGGTGTAATAACACCGTGGCAAAGCAGTCAATTCGGTTACTACGACTACAACAAGACGGTTGTTGAGATGCGAGATCGCGATATCTACACGAAGGATGCGATCGGTCTGAGAACTCTCGATAAGGCCGGAAAGTTGAAGCTCTACACCGTACCGGGAATACCGCATTTCGAGTGGCACAAGAATGTGTCGCTCGTCGATCTTTTCATACTGCCGCATCTCGACTGACCAGCAGAAAATTATCGAATACACGAATATCAAATCAAGACTGAGGATTAAACTATTTAGCACTGGCCATGACGAAAGGTCGACCAAAAAACGCGGGTGGACGAATCTTTTATAGTAATTTATCAATTTTTACCGCATCGCGATCGAAGGGTTTTGAAAAAATTTCAAGGATCGACTAAGAAAGTCGATCACTTCTGAAATAAACATTGGGATTTTTTTTTAAACGTGTAAGTAACGATTATTGAGTAGATACATTAAATGTAGTAGAAATAATTTAAAAAAATGGTGCAAATAATTGAGCTATTAAGTGCATAATACGGACGGATGAAAAAATTCAACAGTTGACGGAAAGAAAGAAATATCGAATAAACGAAGAAAAAAACGAAAACTTTAGATGTATTTCTCTCGTTCGATCTCAACATTTGTTACTGTCACCCATTTTGCCCAGAAATCGTCGTTTTCTACGTATGCGCGAATAACCCAGGTAATTGATTAAACATATATACATTCCAATAATAAATCTATTTCAACATCCCGTAGTACAATCGCCGAGTACACATGCTTATTTTTATGCACAGAAAGAATAATTATCGTGAAATAGGAAACACCTTTTTCATTATTCAAAACTTATCATTCAAACCCATAACTGTGGAGTGAAAAAATAAAATATAATCTCTATATATATAAACAATCTCCATTTCGACCGACATGTCATGTATCTGGCCAGCAATCGATAAAATCCCACAAAAAAAAACTAGAAGGCTTTGCCGTGAGTGAATCTCGTGATGAGATCGAGAGCCCATTGCGGTTGATCGGAAGGCACCATGTGTCCAGCGTTACGAACCAAGACTTCGGTGAGATTGTCGACAGTCTTTGTGTAGCCGGCGAGAGCGCCGTCGACTCGCCACTTTTTCCTAATGGCCTTCTTGTATCCTTCAGCGCCGGGCCAGACGAGATTTTGCAAGTAATTCTCGGTTAACGGATAAGCGACGATAATGTCGAGCTGCCCGTTGTATACGAGAACTTTGTAGTGCTGAAGAAGATCTACGACAGCGCTTGCCATCGACTGCGTAATATCGTTCTTCAGGTGAGTCTCGACGGTCTCGTCTTCGGCATGGAAGGAGCAATTTCCCACGTGAATGGCACGACGAACGTCGACACGCTGAATCCACTCGCTCATATTCTCCATGTCGCTGTTGTCCTTTGTGTGAAGGTAATTGAAGTAAAAATCGTAGCCGGTGAGATTGTGGAAGAGCGACGGCCCGCCGTTGAGATCGGCGTCGATCATTTTATTGAAGACCTCGAACGCGAGATCGTAACGTTTTTTGACGATCAAATCTCGTCCTTGCTTCTCGAGGGCGTGAAACTGGTCTCGACCGTCGAGATCGATGAGCCCGAGCTGATAGAGATAATCGCCGTAGAGCAATTGATTCGCTGGATCGGTGAGACCGTTTCCGATCGCCAGACCCTTCAGATTTATCTTTATCTTGGCGCTCTTGTTGAGATCGTGGATAGCGTGCGAAGCGGCGGGCACGTACTTGCCCGCGTAGGACTCGCCGGTAACGAAGAAATCGTTGTTCTGGAGTTCCGGAAAGAGCTGGAAAAATTGCGTCAGAGCCGTGTGCAAGTCCCTGCCGACCTGAGTCTCGTTCGACGCGTAACCGGCGTCCTTGCCCGTGAAACTGAAGCCCGTGCCAACGGGATTGTCGATGTAGATAAGATTGTGCGAAATGCTCCACGTGTACTTTCGCAACTTCAGGGTCTTGTTCGCTGTCACCATGAAGGGACCATTCTCCGCGAAGAGGCCGAAGAGCGATGACGCACCTGGACCGCCCTGCAGCCAAAGGACCACCGGAGCGTCCTTGGGATTTACCTGTGAACGAACAATGCAAAATCAATGTCAATAAAAACAGATTTACCACATGCTGTTTGCTTTCGTTATTATACAACAAAGCGATTCATGTACTGAAAAGCGCAATCACTGCTCCGAGGGCCATTGTGCGTCGAAGAAACACGGCGTTGGGGATTCAAACAACTTTCATGGGGTGGAAAACAGAACAAAATGGAACGTGAGTGTTAACATTGAAATGTAAATGTCATCAATAATAAAAGTAATATATTATAACAAAATAAAATAAAATTATATAAAATTATATCACGTACCGAGAAACAAAGAATTATTCTTGCTTGATTTTTCTTCTTACTAGTATAGTTCACAGAGCACGAGTATTCGTCACATAAATGTGCAACTTGTTGTCGGAATGGGAAGGTCAAATCGATGACTCAAATGAATACTTAAACCCATGATGGTGCGAACAACGCAAGAGAACGGTTAAAAATTTGATAGTTCGTTAATGATGCCGAAGGTCTTTAACTTTATTTCTGCATTGATTTTACTTATTCTTCTAATTAACAAAATGCCGCATTTGTCATAATAAAAAATAACTCGCTTCATTTTCATGCAAAAAAATAGAGTTTTCCATGCAAACACCCTCAGGAACGATCGAAAACATCTGAAGGTCATATTTATTTACTTCCCATGCAAAAAAAAAACGTAACTTTTTTTCTAGTGATTTTCTCGTCCATATTCCGTTTTCTGATAATTAAACGTATTGTATAAAAAAAAATCAATCCATACACTTTCAGATATATAATGATCTTTTTTTGGGGCGTACCTGAGCTGGAAAGAACCAGAAGAACAAGTTCGAGTCGTAATTCTTATTGACTGTGAGATATCCGGCATAGCTGCTGACGTCGTTCATTTCTTTGTGCTGGACGGTGGCTCGTTGTCTCGCGTCGTCGATTTTTCCGCTTTCGATGAGGGGCGTCAGAAACAGTGGATCGCCCGCGTCCTCGCCAGCCTTTAACGGATGATCCTTCATCTTCGGATAAACGTTGGTGAAAGCCTCGACATTATTTTCGAAAAGTCCGAGGACAAGCACGAAAACGATGTTCGACAAAGCGGCGTGAAGCTTCATCTTTCCCCTCGTTTTCCCAACGTGTTTACTCGACGAGCAGTGCGCGGCGAATGACGGGTCAACTGCGCATGGAAACAATGCGTTGGACGGCGGAGAAGTGCGGAGAGATGAGGAAGAATCGAACTGTTCGGGGCGTTTCAGCTTATCATCGAGCTAATCGTAACGACGGGGAGGAAATTCTTTCGCGTTCTTAATTGTCACGCTATCAACAATCCAGGAAAGGAGAAACACAAACAAACAACCACAATGCCGGGCGGTTCGAGACCGACTGCTACGCTCAGCCACGCTTCGGTGCCAATCGGTGCTGTGCTCGTCGCGACGGTTGCGCCACCCGCCCTCGGAGAGGGAAATATATTTTCTCGCTCCGACGAGATAAAGATAAATTCATCTGAACTCGAGGTGCTTTGTTTGGCTGTTCAAATCGACCACTACGAAAGATTGGTGTATTGTCGCGCACTACTATTTTTAAATAACAATAAAGCAGCGTATTTCTATCACCGGACAATTCCATTCGTTTCCGTTGCGACAAATAGGCGATTTATTTTATTTGTGTTCTGGAGAGTATACGAGTGTAGTTCATTGTTTGTCCCTTTTTGTTCCTACGCAAGCTCCTCCAGTCTCCGTGCACGTGTGCAGGGTATTCGAGAGAGAGAAATCCTCCGCTGGCGTTCCCTGCGACGCCACCTGGTGGCGGGACAAACGGTCTCCGCGCGCGAAACTGGCGGTCAGTGTCGTTCGCGCGCTCCCGTCGTGAGGCTGGGAGCGAATTCATCGGGCGCGTTTTTTCTCTAAGACAAAGATCGTGAAGAACGCTCGACGCGTTCATCACAAAACTGTGTTCGACCCGAGTCCGGCTTCGAAATTATAAAATGGACGATCGCGTAATACGAATTTCTGTAACGACGTCCGCAGCGTGCGGAATAAAAAATTGCACGTACAGTCCATGCATAATGTGTCAGCGTTGACAAAATGGCTGACGTA
Source organism: Listrodromus nycthemerus (assembly GCA_963978505.1). NCBI lineage: Eukaryota > Metazoa > Arthropoda > Insecta > Hymenoptera > Ichneumonidae > Listrodromus > Listrodromus nycthemerus. The sequence continues at coordinate 2,178,142 of OZ021687.1, forward strand.
ATTATTAAAACTTATCAACCGCAAAAGTTCTGCAACTAAGTCGTTTTCATTCGGAATTTCGCCGGCCAAGATACATTGTAGGTTATAATCGTCGAGTGAACGTGAACTGAATAAAATAATAAGAACAAGTAAGTGAATCGTGATCGAATCAGCGTAAAGTAATGCCACGTGATTAAAAAAAATATATCGCGTTTGACCAATAGGGTTTCGATCGTCCGTACGAAGCGGGATCGCCTGCGTTCTGGCGACCTTTCTCAAGCGTCGGTGCGCGATCTGAATCTATTATAAAGCGACTCGTTTAGTGCAGTTCCAGTAGAATTAAAATAAAATTTAATCGCAGCTCTGAAAAACACTCGTGAAACTTTCGGAACGGCGCTCAGCCGCGTGTTAATTTATCGAATCGAAGAAAACCGTCGACCGTCACTGTGTTCATCGTAGAGGCTTTCCGTGAGTCTATAGCGGGAAATAATACCACGTGATTAAAAAATTTTACGCTCGACCAATGGGAAGTCGATCCGCCGTGCGAAGCCGAGTCGACAGCTGGCCCGGCTGCTTTTCTCGAGAGTTCGGTAAGCGATCGCTACAAAACATTGTCTAAAAATAAATAACAAAAAAAAAAGGACGCAAATATTACGAAAAGAGGAAATTCCCTCAGTAATTAGTAATTTTTCCGACAACAAATGGTCAATAAAATTTAATGTACAAAATAATTGTATATATAAAAAAAAAAGTAACTTCCCAGTTGTCCCATGAAAACTTTCACTGCGGTGAAAAAAATGTACAATTTTTTTTACAAGATTTTTTTTCACGAGCTTATCACGCAACAATGTTTTATCGTTAAAACGTTGAATTCAGAATTCAAAACCGCAGCTTTTTTTCTCATCCGTCGGAAAGTATATAACAAAAAAAATATGTCGCAGTTGTTTCGAAATTTTATTTTCTAATTGAATTTTTTTTTTTCTACACGTATACGAAAAAAAAAAAAAATCGGATTTTTGGAAAACTTTTTGAACTGTATCGAACTAATTTCAATGAGGTCTCGAGCAGGGTTTATGAATTCAAAAGAATTATGAAATTGCGGATACTGTCGAGAAAATGTCGAGGCTGATTTTTGGCAAAGCGAGTTTCCGGGTTCTTCGGTAGCGACTACGAAAACACAAAAAAAATAATAAAAATAAAATTCGTGGCAGTTCGCGTCTCGTAGCCTTTGATCGTGGTGTCTGCGAGCCGAAGGGACGCGAAAGTAAACTCCGCGTTGACCGACATATGTATCGTTCAAGTTCAGAACGAGATTGCTGGATAAACGCGTCCGTCACTCAACAAAATTCTTCCACGGTCGAGCATCGCCAAAAATTATTCTCTCACAGTCGTCGCTCGTCGATAAACGAGAAATACCACAATTTAAAAATATCAAACATTCCAATAATAGAGAGAAATAAAAAAACTTAATTTTTCTCCCATCGTTTATTTTATCGCATTATTATTGTAGAAAAAAAGAACTCCCGTAAAAAAAAATGTTTTGCGACAAATTAAATTTTTCTCGCCGAAATGCTAAAAATTGTTTAATCAAAGTTGCCGCTCGCGGATGAAAGGAAATACATTGATTAAAAAATATGCGATACGAGCCCTAACAATCGGGAAAATATTTATTCTCCATCTCATCAAATTTATCATTATTCGTAAATTGTCATCGTCGAGTGACAAAAAATTTCCGTCTCCGAAAAAAAAAAAAAAAAAAAAAAAAAAAAAAAAAAAAAAAAAAAAAATCCAAAACTCAATCAGCTCCACAGTGCAGCTTTAACGGTGCAGAACGACTTTAAACGTAATTCAAAATATATTTTTTTACATCGGTCAATCTTCATCGCAGAAAATTCATTTAATTCAAGCGCAAAATCTTTTCGCTTCGCGATGAATTTTTTTTTTTTTTTGCAATTGTCGATAAGAAATTAAAAAAATTATTTTTGTAAAATTCGCCGTTAACGTTTTAATTGCTCCATCGAAGAGACCCAATTCAAGCGCTAAACGTTCCAAAATCTTTTCGCTTCGCGATGAATTTTTTTTTTTTTTTTTTGGAATTGTCGATAAGAAATTTAAAAAATTATTTTTGTAAAATTCGCCGTTAACGTTTTAATTGCTCCGTCGAAGCGACCCAATTCAAGCCCTAAACGTTCCAAAATCTTTTCGCTTCACGATGAATTTTTTTTTTTTTTTTTGGAATTGTCGATAAGAAATTTAAAAAATTATTTTTGTAAGACTCGCCGTTAACGTTTTAATTTCTCCGTCGGATAGACCCAATTCAAGCCCTAAACGTTCCAAAATCTTTTCGCTTCACGATGAATTTTTTTTTTTTTTTACAATTGTCGATAAGAAATTTAAAAAATTATTTTTGTAAGATTCGCCTTTAACGTTTTAATTTCTCCGTCGGATAGACCTATATAGAGGCGGACTCGACAGAATAAAGTTTTGAAGTTCGTGTGGGAAAGGGCTGGGGTTTATAGCCAATTAGCTAGCTCCAGGCTCGAGTGCGAGTATCATCCAATTAGCTATAGATAGGCAGGGCGATGATGAGACCTACGCGCTCGAGTGAGCTTCAACGTTCCCCCGGGAATTAGGCGGTGAACTTCGTAATTATCGTACCACGCGTGTCATTACATACACGAAATTCCACAAGTGCCGATGCACGTTTCGCATTGCTTCAGTCGCACATCTCCGACGTGATCGAAGGCGATCGAAGCATCGACGATTATTCGACGTACAAAAAATTCCCAAAATATTAACACTCATGAAATTTCCAAAAAAATTTCGAAAACTTTATCAAAACATTTCTGACGCGATAAAAATTCTCAAATATCCTCAAAATTTTGCTCGAGTCACGAAATTATTTTTAATTCGCGAAATTTTTTTCATTTAACGTTCTCAGTATCAAAAAAATTGTTTATTTTTTCTGTAAATCTCTAAAAAAATAGCGAAGGCAAAAATAATTTTTTTTTTATTGTTATTTAAGAATCGTAGAAATATCGTAGAAATCGTAGAAATATCCTCAAAATTTATTCGAGTCACGAAATTATTTTTGATTCGCGAAATTTTTTTCATTGAACGTTCTCAGTTTAAAAAAAAATTGTTTATTTTTTCTGTAAATCTCGAAAAAAATCGCGAAGGCAAAAATAATTTTTTTTTTAAATTTAAGAATCGTAGAAATATCGTGTGATTATGTAGAATTTTTTTGTTTTTACTTCGTTTTAATTTATTGCAAGAGTGTTTTCGAGGCATTGTTTTATCGTCGATGGTCGTAAACACTGTAAAGGTCAGACCTTTGCGAAAGTCGTACGGCATAATAAGAGTGGAATATTTTTGCCGTTCACAATCTCGAACATGATGTTCAATTTCTATCGAGAAAATTGTCCCCTTACGTCGGCCAGCGAAGAGCGATAGCGTTGAAGTACTTCGAGGCAACATACACATTGAAATTGGAATCCGTTGGAAGCCGGGACGATAAAACTGGCGGAGGCTATTCGTGATTCTTGTTTGACCTAACTTTGGACATCGTTCACGTATAACACACACACACACACGCGCGGACGTGTCCCGGATCGTCTTGAATTCGCTGGAATAACAGAATTGAGTTGTGTACCGAATCGAGTGTTTGTTGCCAGCACTCGATTGGAACGGGAAAACATTTTTTTTTCGTCACGAGTTCCCCGTTTCCATTTCGATTCAACGGCACTGGAGTGCGGTACGATTTTTTTTTTTTTTCGAGGACTGAATAAAAATGGATTTTATTAGGTTTATTTATTAGGTTATATTTTCTCAAACGTCGGTGTTCGTTAATTCGATCGTTAATTCGATGGTTAATTCGATGTTTAATTCGATGGTTAATTCGATGTTTAATTCAATGATTAATACGACGTTTAATTCGATGGTTAATTCGACGTTTAAAGCGATGGTTAATTCGATATTTAATTTAATATTTAATTCGATGTTTAATTCGATATTTATATCGACAATTAATTCGATATTTATATCGACAATTAATTTGATGATTAATTCGATGTTTAATTCGATATTTAATTCGACAATTAATTCGATGATTAATTCGACATTTAATTCGATGTTTAATTAGCTATTTATATCGACAATTAATTCGATGATTAATTCGATGTTTAATTCGATATTTAATTCGATATTTAATTTGATGTTTAATTTGATGTTTAATTCGATATTTAATTCGACAATTAATTCGATGATTAATTCGAGATTTAATTCGATGTTTAATGCGATGTTTAATTCGACGATTAATTCGACAATTAATTCGATATTTAATTCGACAATTAATTCGATGATTAATTCGATGGTTAATGCGAGAAAAGATGAAACAAATTTAAAATCAAAGTTTCGCGAAGGCCCGACGCGAATTTTAACGTCTGTCAGACGCAGAAGCGATCCGGCGCAAGCCGAATTATTGACGTTCAATGTAAACGCCAAAGTGTCAGAACTTTCCGCCTGATCAATTGTTTCGACGGCACCGAGACATAAGACACAGCCCCGCGGCTGCTTTGACGAAAATACCTCGTAACTCGACACAGACGCTTTCGAATTTAATGCCCGGCCTTAACCACAGATATTTATCCGTTACGACGCTTCGACCCGATAAACCATCTCACGAATTCTCGAATAATTGGCACTCGAACGACCCCGGCTAATCGATATATCGATCTGAAAAAAAAAAAAAAAAAAAAAAAAAAAAAAAAATCCACGAATCCTGAACGATGCACTTTCGAAAAAAAAAAACCAAAAAAAAAATCACGGAAGCCTCTCTCAAGTTATTTCTAAAACGGGCAAAAAAAAAAAAAAAAAACGTCCCCGTAAAAATTGCCCAGTCTGATGAACGATGCCTCGTACATTCCAGCAGGTATTTTCGAGGGCTCTCGCAGTCATCGTGAATAACGTCGATCGCCACGATTCGCGAGAGCTTAAACGGCGGGCTTATTCGATGCGTCCGTCGAATCGTTCGTCATAACCGATAGAATTCTCGCGTGTCTCGTAATCGTCGGCTCGCACGTAAGCATCCCGGACGATCGAACCGATTGCTCCGCTCGGCGACCCGCCACTTTGAGGTTGACGAGGGACCGAAACGCGGCGCGCAATGCCGTGGCGGAGTTGTCTCGACGGTCCGGACAGTCGACTAACTTCGGGACCGATCGCACAGTTACTCGAACTTCGGCAATACGTGCAATATTCGCGCGGTGGAATCATTGTCACGTGACATTCCGGAAATTCCGTTGGCCATTAATCATACGGCGTTGCCGACTCTCGGACTCGGAACGAAAGCCGGAATCCGATCAACGCGTAACTTCCCCTCCAAAAGTTATATTTTCAAACCGGAAATAACGTAGCTCCGGCACGATCTCACTTCCTATTGTGAAATGTAACGCTCAAACCGGAAGTTACGTATTTCCGGTATGACGTCACTTCGGATGGCGAAATGAAATTTTTCAAACCGGATGTTACGTATTTCCGGTATGACGTCACTTCGGATGGCGAAATGAAATTTTTCAAACCGGAAGTTACGTATTTCCGGTATGACGTCACTTCAGATTGTGAAGTGTGACGCTCAGACCGGAAGTTACGTATTTCCGGTATGACGTCACTTCGGATAGCGAAATGAAATTTTTCAAACCGGAAGTTACGTATTTCCGGTATGACGTCACTTCAGATCGGGAAATGAAATTTTTCAAACCGGAAGTAACGCATTTCCGGTATGACGTCACTTCAGATCGGGAAATGAAATTTTTCAAACCGGAAGTAACGCATTTCCGGTATGACGTCACTTCAGATCGGGAAATGAAATTTTTCAAACCGGAAGTAACGCATTTCCGGTATGACGTCACTTCAGATCGCGAATTGAAATTTTTCAAACCGGAAGTAACGCATTTCCGGTATGACGTCACTTCAGATCGCGAATTGAAATTTTTCAAACCGGAAGTAACGCATTTCCGGTCGAAAAATGTGCGATTGAAAATAATTTCGAAAATATCGCTACGAAAAAAATGCAATGATTTTTTGTCATCGAACTGTAAGCGGTCTTGAGCGGGAATTTTCGCATCCTCCGAGAGCTCTCGCGTCGGGGTACACAGAAGGCGAGCAATGACATTGCCGGGAGACTCGGCAGAAGGAGTAAAGAGCTCTTCGGTTTGTTTGCCTCGCTACACCGGAGGCGGTGACTCTTTGGCTGTGTTCCGCGACGCCAGAAGCACTCCGATTCTGATGAAACATGCACGAGGGAAGTCGATCATAACATGGGAAAAGATGTTAAAAGCGTTCCAAGGAAAATTACTCGAAACCACGACCGGGTTGCTTTTCTACCGAGTCATTTTTCGACAAAAAAAAAACGCCTTTATTTTTATCGTTTCTCAAAATATTTTCCACCCGGATGAGCTACACACACACACATATATATATATATATATTTTTTTTTTTTTTTTTAAGCGGGAAGCAATAAGAATTATGTACAGATATTCGTTTCGTCGTACGATATTTTTTTTACAGAGCAGCGTTTCTGTGCTAGCTTTTCTTCTGATAAAGAATTTTAATCACCGCTGCATTCTCGCTGTTGTGTCACCCGGATGTTACCGTGATAGCTCTGGTGACTACGCGGACGAAGGAACACTCGACGAATATGAATATACACCGTCGGTCCCCAGAATATTAATTACTTTGACCCTGTTGCATCTCATCTTATCCGGGATATTCCACTTCACGCGGTTGTAAACGACGAGACAATATTGTAATCGCACAAAAACGTGAGCTTACAAATTTTTAAATTTGCGAGATTAAACCGTTGTTATGACAGTAACAATTCAATAATGACAACAATAATTTTAATAGTCATAATAACTGACAGACAGATGCGCGGTCAGTGCGAGATTTTGGGGTTTGGTTGACCGCGTTCGATTCGTGAAAAGACGTCCATTCTCGAGGGAACAATTTCGCTCAACACCCGACCCGACCGAGACCAGCTTATTCGAGGCCAATTTCCGGCTCCACAAAACGATCTCATCTCGTAGAATTTATTTATTTTATCCTCTCTTGTTCACGTATTTATTTTCATTTCTCCCCCTGTCCACTGCGTATTTTTCTTAATTTTTCTCTTCCATGGCCCCTCGCGAAATCTCGACGTTTAGACGATTCCGATAGTTTCTAACTCCGGTCTCGTTTCTCGGGGTCGTCCATCAGCCACGGTGGGGTTCGCGAGGCCGAGCTTAAACTCGAACGAAAAACGACGAGACTCTCCCCGCGTCCATCCCATTACTTCTTCATTCTCTACTCGTCCGATGGTTCGCGTCTCTCCCGAGTCTCATCGCTCACTATGCGAGAAACCATTAGATTTATTCGGTCATAGGACGTCCATCGAGTCATCCGTTGGACAGTCGGAATGGAAAATTATATTTTTTTTTCTTTCAATTTGTCCCTAATATAAAATGTATTAGAGCGAAAAAATTTTTTTTTTACTCTTTCATGACTAATCGAACGAGTGAAAGAAATTTTTGGACAAAATTTGTTCGATCGTATACGTGAAATGGGAATTTTTCTTTATTTTCATTTATCGGAGTCAAAAATGAAAATGAGTCACAGCGAAAGTGGGGAAAATCGAAATTTTTATAAAAGCTGCCTTTCGCAATTATTTTTTTTATTCGCGTGGCTTATTTAATAAGAGGGAATTTTTTGTCTTTTCGTTTCCGCGTGGGAGATTCGCCCATGAGGAAATATTCCGAGAAAGTGATAAAAAAAAAATTCAATTTTCTATTTTTATTTTATTATTTTATTTTCAATTTTCATAATTTATTCGGAAATTTTGGGCTACTTTGAGGATTGTGATACGAAAATCTCGAGATGTTTTTCCGAGTGGAAGCAGAGAAAAATCTTTGAAACCGCACTCGGGTCACGAGACAGTCTCATCCGTTACAGTGTTTGTCCGACGACTGTACGGATGGGTGTAGCGGTGATTCGGTGAACAAAAGAGGTCTGAGCGGAAATATGAAACGACTACCTTAAGCCGGAGAATTCGAGTTGAAGTACGATCGCTGCGTCGCGGACGGTCTTTTACCATTTTTCTTTGAGATTCCGTTCTCCGTGTAAGTCCTCGTCGCACCACCGTCACACTCGAGAGACCTCCCTCGTACGTTTCTTTCTAAAGTTTCAAAGATCGCGCTTTGGTGCGCTCGGATTCGCGTTCCGAAAATCCAAGCTTTTTTTCCCCCTTCGTTCTTAGTCAAAAGATCCCATTAATCGCAATTATCAGCGAGGTGGATTTCTGAGACCTCTTCAATAATTTTCTTGCCTCAAGCGGAAAGTTTGAAAAATATTTGGTCAAATTTAGTCGAGCGGTAAAAATTTATTTTTCACCCACAAAATATATTCATTAATTTTAACGAATAAATAAAAAATGTTTTCTTCCTCGTTTCAAGAGAAAGTTGATTACTTTTTTTTATTTTTTTTTTTAAATATTTCACCGAAATTCCGGGCAATTTTATCGCCAGGTGTAATTTTTTTTTTTTACTCCACAATATCTGATTTTTTTTTCTTCGTTTTTTTTTTTGAAAGATTTTGTGGGTGGCGGCGAACGCTCAGTTGAGGAGTGTTTGATAGGTTGTCTGGTCTCGAGTAGAGTCACGGACCTCAGGACGTTGTAATTTCTTCAAACATTTTTTTCCGTCCGTCTCGTCGTCCCGTCGCGACGATTCGCAGTCGAGAAATGAGCGGGGAACAGTTGGAAAGTTGGGAGAGGCGTGGATCGACATTGGGAGAAAAAAAATGGCCAGGGCGAGGAAGAAAGCGACGATGTTAGGGAGAGACAAGTCGAGGGTTTTTATGAACGGCGATAGGGACAGAAAATAACAGAGTGGCTAACAAATTACATCCGTATCTCGCTCCCTTTGACCTATCCCAACCGCTAATTTCATCCTGTAACACTGCACCGTGTTCGTAGCCAAGTGCAACCTCCATACAGGCTGTTGCAAAACTCAATTTATATTTATTCATTTAATACATTTTTTCTGAGGGCAAAATAAAAATAAAAAAAAAAAATAATCAAATACGAATCAGACGAAAAAATGATTAAGATAACTACTTGCAATAAGTCGATGAAAATGAGAAATTTCTGTTCAGACAATTCCGAGGTAAATTTTTTATTTGTAATAAAAACTGGGAACCTGAAAATCCAACGAATCTTTAAAAAAATTTTCACCTAAAAAAAATAGACAATTTTCGAAGATTAAAACATTTTTTTGTTTTTCGATTCATACGCAGTCAGAGAAATAAACGAATTTTTTTTTCATGCAGGAAAATAATTTTCATGGTTAACCTGTTGCATTGATAATGGTTATCCTCGATTGGTTCCAATCTTCGCAGCATCTTTCCGACACTTCATTTTTTCCACATTTCGATCCCGTCGAATAAATTTCCAAATATTTTTCTCAAGTTCACATTTGACGGAGCTGCGAAGCCCCAAAATTCTCGGAGCAAGCGCACTGGCTCTGAAGAACATTTCGTCCAATTTTTTTCTACCGCATCTGGGCAGGGAAAGTGAAAATCCATCTATTAATTCGTCCCTTGCACCATCTTGCTTTTTCGCCTCGCTTGAAGAAAGGAGTCCGGTCGTCTCGTGAACACGGATATTTTCTTCTCATAAAACGTAAATTCCCCGTGAGATGTGACTGGGAACGTTCGAAAATGTCGACACTTTCGTGAGTTGGCCGCAAATGCCGTCAGCTCGCTGCACCGCCAGCCCGGTGTTCCGTCGTTTTACGGTGGAAGCTCCAAGTTCCCTCGTACCCCGGTAACCACGAATACCACTATCGTACATTTTATTCGCCTTCCGGAGCAAACGCGAAACACCCTTCGGCTTTCCCGTTGCTTTTCCAGCTGCGGTTACAGCATCAAAGTCGCTGAATTATCGTCCTCACTCCGAAGTTACAAATCGTGTCATTTTCGCGACCGCAACATTGCGTGTCCCTGTAATATGGTTTGCCCCGGAGAACGTCGGCAAAATGGTCCACGAGCGAAAATTCACAATTCAAAATGTTACCACATCGGGGTCGCGCCACCTCGAACCGACCCGGCTGTTAGACGAGCTGTTCGTCGGATCGGGAAAAAGAAAAGTGAGAATTGGAGCTCCAAAAAAAAAAATGTAACACGAAAGAATTATTTGTTCTTTAAATCTTGTGACAAATATTAATTATCAAAAGAATTTTCATTGACAAATTATTGTAATTAAAGATTTATGGATTTGTCGGATAAAAGTAAAATGATAAATTTTTATCGAGAGAGATGAAAAATGTTGATTGAAAAAAATTCTGATAAATAGCACGTTTGCCAAACGTCACGTTGGTTTCATTTATTTTCACTGAAAATTCGTTCCTCCCGAATTGAACATTGGCCGTCTCAAAGATTACCGGAAATATCGACGAGCAATGAGAATTTTTTATTTTATCTTAATAAAAATGTTATTGCCGATAAGTCGACAAAGTCTTTTCGCGCGGGTGAAAAAAAAAATTTATAATTTCGTCGCGAGTTTGGTACGATACGATTTGTCCGGACCGTTGAATTTATGCGACGGCACGTTGGGCACACATTTTATGAAGCGAACGAGCGATACTTTAGTCACGGTCTATAATTTTCCAACAGCTTCCTCGACGTTTCACGGCTTTAACGACTTTATTGTTACGAGCGTTTATCCGGTCGTATAATATCGTCATTGACTCTCAGCACCGGTCAAAGGACACTGGATAATTCTCGTTCAGCGAGGATCTAAATTTTGATGGACCTCGATTTTCGAACGGATCCAAAAAAAAAAAACGGACTCGACTCGAATGAAAAAAAAAAAAAAAAAAATGTCTCATAAATATGCAACGAAAAAAAAAAAAAAATTCAATAAAATATAAATTCGCGACACAAAAAAAAAAAAAAAAGAAAAAAAAATAATAATACATTGTATAAACGGTAGATTGGACGTGTATGGAGTGAGAAAAGGGAGGAAGGTGAAAATTGTGGAGGAAATAAAAAAAAGTCGAGGAGGGAAAAAGGGTTACGATGTTTCTTCGCTGTCGAGCCGAAGGGAAGGCAAACGTATCGACGGTGGTGCAACCGTGACGGTGTATTCAGTCCGGGTCGAACGCGACCGGTGTGGCAATGCGCGTCTGGCACAGAAAGAGCGCTGCAACACAGTCACGGAACGGTGGCTCTTAAAGCTTGGAGATAGAATATACCGAGGTATGCGCAGTAAGAATACCTGTGCAGGGAAGCAAAAAATCACGAAAGTCTCGCTTTCGTCGCCGAAGCTACTCGGGGTGCACATTGAATAAAAATACTTTTTTTGGAGCAACGAGAGGGTCCAAAAAAAAAAAAAAAATAGCTGGCAATTGTTTGTCGAAACTGCAAGATGAAGATATAGAGGAGTGGATAAAAAAAAAAAATTATAGACGGTTCGGTCGAGCGTGGATAAATAAAGGGTCTCTGATCCAATGACTGACCGATCACCGATTTGAAAAATGCAACTGCGAAACGAAACTGAGTTAAAATTTTCCTACTCGAAAATTCTTTGCAACTCTGAATCTCGACGATTTTACATTTTGTCCCGATGATTTTTCTATGACAATAAAAATTCGATGACGGCGAGGGTAAAAAAAAAAAAAATTTATAATACGATTGACGGTCAGTTATTGGGACGTCGATGATAAATTCCAAGGGAGAAGCGGCGAAGCCCGGTGTTTTTCTTTCGGCTTGCGGAAGGGTCGCAATCTGCGATAAATTGCACTGCCGCTTTGAACTTAGTTAACTTGCCGTGGCAGGGCTATCAAAAAGTGTCGGCGATAGTCAATTTGCCGAGGGCCAACTCGATAACGACTGTTTAAGTAGGCAATTTCAAGTTTCTATCCACTCTTAAACCAGCAAGGTCGGGACGAGACGCTCGGGGTTGCGTCAACTTCCTCTCTCCCCCCCCCCCCCCCCTCTCACTCCATCTATCTCGCCCTTCGTTCATAAATTCCCGGAGAGCATCTCATTCCGGTATGATAGTTTTGTTAATTAAATTGCACGTCCCGTTCATTTACTCGGTAGACCTTAACCGTTCGTCACCGTAAATTTCTCCATCCGAGAGACGGGCGGCTCGGGAAAAATGTTGTGTAGGTCAAACACTGATAAAAGGTCTCGTAAACATTTTCATAAAGTACATTGTCCGGTCTAACATCAGCTGTGATAATTAAATTCCCGCTTCTAGTGAATATTCGTATTTCCGAATATTTCTAAATATTCCTGAATATTCCTGAATATTCCTAAATATTCCTAAATATTCCTGAATATTCCTAAATTTTCCTAAATATTCCTAAATATTCCGAAATATTTCTAAATATTTTTAAAGATTTCTAAATATTTCTAAATATTTTTAAATATTTCTAAATATTTTTAAATATTTTTAAATATTTTTAAATATTTTTAAATATTTTTAAATATTTTTAAATATTTTTAAATATTTTTAAATATTTTCAAATATTTTTAAATATTCCTAAATATTTTTAAAGATTTCTAAATATTTGTAAATATTTTTAAAGATTTCTAAATATTTGTAAATATTTTTAAATACTTAAAAAATATTTTTAAATGAGCATAATTATTAGGGTGGTTACAGTAGCGTGTCCGTGAGCTCGAAGAAACTGCATCGCGGTTTCGCATAACCGAAATGACGATCGAACATGCCATGAGCGGTCAGTCGACGGTCGAGTCCGTCGAGATTCGATTGGTCCGGTGTACTCGACCGGAAGTGTCGCACAGCTAGTACATAACAGGATCATCGAGATAACCGGGATGTCGATCCGGTTCGATAATGCGTGTAGCGCCGAGTTATTCTCGTCCCGTCTAGTGCGAAATTCAACGCTACTCCTCAATCTCACCCACTGACGTGCCGCTGCCGTTCCAACGCCATGCTGTCTCTCGTCGACGGACGTTTCCGCTATGCTCCGTATCGGTCAACAGAGAAAACGTTCATTCATGTTCGGACAACCGTTTACCTTATTTCATTTACCATCATGACATCTTTCCCTCACCGTCCGTGTAACTTATTCTCCATCTGGCATTCACAAATACACACGAATACTCACAGACAAACATTAATACTCAAAGTACGTATAAATAAGCACCAATACGCTCCAATACTCACAAATACATATAAATATATATAAATATATACAAATGCATACAAATGCATACAAATGCATAAAAATGCATACAAATGCATACAAATACATACAAATATATATAAATATATGCAAATGCATAAAAATGCATACAAATGCATACAAATGCATACAAATGCATACAAATGCATACAAAAAAATACAAATACATACAAATACATACGAATACATAAAAATACTTAAAAATACGGAAAAAAGGTACAAATACGCAAAAATTCGCACCAATAGAGATACCGATTCGGCACAAACGCGCAATATCTGGTCCTTAAAAAAAAAAAAACTTCGCGTCTCCGGACCGCACTGACACCTGTAAGGATTTTTTTTTTTTTTTTTTTTTTTTTTTTTTCCATAGATACGGAAGTTTTTGGCCGACCAAGCTGCGCGATGGTAATCGACGACATGCGAAAACTTTCGATATGCCACCGACGAAAAATCGACGAACTCGATAAAGCCGCAAGTTCCCCGGCACGTCGGAATCTCGCTGCCGAAAAAGTTTTCTTGGCAGCGACCGTCGACGCGACACAGCACGGCAATTTTTAACCATACGGCGCTGCGAAGAACCTTTCAATTATCCACAGGACCACCAGTCACCGCCAACGAAATTCCCGAATACCCGGCCAGCCGAGAGTAAAAATAAAATATTCGATTTCTATTTTTTTTTTTGTTTTTTTTTTTTTTTTCCCTCGCAACGGCCAATGCGGAAATTATAAAATAAAAAAATTTATTTTCCATTATTCTCAATGAATTTTCGAGAAAGCTCAACGATACTCCGTCCTTCCAGCAAGTTATTTTATTTGACGGATCGAGAGGGAACATTTACCGAGACGTTCAATCGAACGTCTTTTCTTTTTTTTTTTAATCGAATCGAATTTTTTTTTTGTTTTTTAATCGAACACCGCTCGAGGGATGAGCGGTCGAGCAAGATACGGAAAAGCTTTGCTTCCGCGGAACTTTCCACGCCGATCACGAGCTCCTTGCCATCGATTAACCGATAATTACAGGAATTTGTTGGCGAAGTGGCCGCGTCTCTCTCGTCGTTGGAATTGTCACCCTATTCCGCCAAAGTTTTTCCGAGTTTCACGGGGTAAGACGAGGATTTCATTGACGGTGCAACGTGACGCTGGGTAGTGGATCGTGAAACTAATTGCGATCGGAGCGCGCGAAACGACAACGCTCGTTCTCGTTGAAAGTCCGATTAAAACGAATTGCCAGCGGTGAATTTCCGCGAGGGCGATATTTTTGACGGACCGACCAGGGACGACGATTAATATCGGGAGAATCGAGAACGAGACGAACGAGCCGCAGCGAAAACGTGCGAACCGGAAGTAGCGGAGAGACACGCGTTGCGATCCACATTGCGTCGGATTTTCCCGTTCCGCTCGGTCGCGGAATCGGAACGAATTAAAGTCCTTTCCCTCTCCGACGAATAAAAGGAAAGACAAATAAGGAGGAGAATGAGCTGAGGGGAAAAGCAATCGAACTTTTTCAATACCGCTGACCGTCTAACTTTTATTCTCGTCCCATTGACCAAAAAAATAATTAAGAAAATAAACGAAAAACCGAGGATAGGAAACGAAGAAAATTATCTATCGCATATTTTCGAGAGCAGTCCTTTCGCTCGAATCGTCGACGATCCAAATTGAAATTTTCATTTTTTCCGACCGGATGTGACGTCGAGTCGATTAAAAAATAAAAAAAATAATATATATATATATATATATGTATATATATATATATATATATAATTGAAAATGAAAATATCATTTTCGATTATTGAAAATCGGATTTTTCGATTGGTAATACGTCACTTCCGGTTTGCATTTTTTACATGGCGTGAAAAGCTCGTGACAAAATCGTCCTCTTCCGTTCAATTTTCTACTGACCGGTCGAAATCCCACCACTTGACCCTTCGATTCTGACGGATTCTTTCCAATTGATGTACGGTTTTTTTTTTTTTTTTTTTTTTTTTTTTTTTTTTTTTTTTTCAGATTCATCCACGAAAAACGAAGATGAAGTTTCAAAGTGACAACATTGGGATTGGTGTGGAAGATTGGAGCTGTCGGAGCTGGCGGGACTGATCTCGCGTAATCCAACATCCGAACGGACGATCGTCGAACGATTCGGATTTACAACGACCGAGGTAATCTCGGCCGATTCACTGCCGGTTGGAAAAGTCGCATCTCAAATCGTACCGTGTCGAACGAGTTCGCATACGTGATCCGTTGTCGTTCGGATTCTCGAGCGGTCAATCGTAAAACTGTACGAGACGGAAGATAGCCGTTAAAATACATAAGACGATTTCCGGCGAAATCTTCGTGCTTCTCCGTGAGTCAAAAACGTGACTGCGTTGAATCGCCGGATTCACGCTTCACGTCCGAATTATATGTGTACATATGTATGTGTAATATTTGCACGTAGAACACACGGAATACACTCGAGAGAATCTCGAGAGTTTCGTATCGTCGAGTAGCGACTCGAGGTATCGAAATTTTCCGGAGCGCCAACGACGAGCGAGAAAAATACTCCGAGTGAGAAAACTCGAGGGAGGAAAAACCTTCCGGAATTCGACCAGTATTTTTTTTTTTTTTTTTTTTTAAAAGGAAGAAGAAGCTGTTGAGCCTCGTCGCTGGGCCGGCGAGAGAATAGTTTCCGAACAGGGCGGAGCCGCGAGATCCTCGCAGCTTCTCCTGGGATCTTCTCTTTCTTTGATCTCGGAGGGTTGCGCGATTTCGGAAAAGCCGGATGTGAGCGCGCGAGGTTTTACGAACGGATTTAGCTCTTGGCAATTTAATCCTCTGGCGCGTTACACCGGGCTCGACCGAACGAGAATTCCAAATACAAGGATTTACACGAGTCAATTAAACGAGCCCTTTCTCAAATCTCGATTTGAATTAAAGCGTGTGAAAAAATGTTGTCGGAATGAATTTTGGTTTGAAAAAAAATGGTGTGAAAAAAAACGAGTAAAAAAGTAAATAGATTAAAAGAAGGAGTTACAAGTAAACTCAGCTGCATTCAATTGTAAAATGTCTTGCACAATTTCTCGGGCCAATTTCCATCCGATTCGGGCTGTAAATTAATTAGAACAGAGAAAATCGACCGGAAAAAAAATATCGACGACACGAATTCACGTTTATCCTAATGGATCTCGTCGTTCGGACGATTCAAAGCGTGTAAAAAAAAAAAAAAAAAAAAAAAAAAAAAAAAAAAAAAAACCCTGTCGTCATTGGGCGTCCTCTCGTTATGACGAAGATGCCGGAAGTTTGTGCGTCGAGTTATTTTCGTCGTTTCTCGTGTGAGAACTATCGCGACGTTGATGCGAGTCCGTCACGTCCCCGAGTGAAATAAAAGCTTCGAGTATGTGAATCGAGGAGGAGGGCGGAAACGAAGAAGCTACCGGAAGGGAGCGTTCAGCGGTGCACGCGGTGAGGCCGCGCGAAGTCATGCTGACGGCGGCGGGCAGCTTCGCCAGCTGGACGAACGATTTGACGGCGATGTTGCACCACGTTTCGTGCAACGGCAGCGCCGCCACGGGAAGCACCGGCGGGACCGCCGGTAACTTTCTAAGTTGCGCCGATCAGTGCGGTCTGATCTTCACGGGATACGACCACTTGTGCACAGTGGAACGGCTCAACGGATCGTCAGCCGTCGGCACCGTCGCTTCGGACTCGATCTCGATCACTTCGACGACCCTGCTCTGTCGACCATGCGACTACTTCGCCGCCGGATGTGACGTCAACGTGTCGCTGGTACTCAATGGACTGGAGAGTATCGAGGGTGCGTTTCTGTCGAAAATACCGAGATTCAGGGACTGCAACTCCAGCTTGATCAGCGAGGTGAGCTTAGCTATAAACGTCGGGGTAGACCAGAAAAAAATGGAGTTAGAAGGGTTGAATATAACTTATGGGGTTAAAATGGCGATTAGAGGGACTCTGTCGATGGGGGGGGGGGGGGCAAAATGAGATAGTAGGAAAATTATTAGAAATACGCGAATAGTTGAAGCGAGCGTCGACGAGGGGTAAAATGGAGCACTTTATTGCGCACATATGGGAGAGAGGGATTCAACTGTTCGGCGATAATTGAATAGGTGAGGGGGCAAAATGCCACCCTGCAGAAATGAAAAATAATCGTGGTTCATTTTACCCCTGCGTCGCTACAAAACGATACAGCAGCCGACTTTCAGAAGCGACTGTCAATTTGTTGGACAACATTTCTTTTTTCTCTCTCGTTGTTAAAAGTAGCAGACTCTCAAGGAAAAAAACTGACATTAAACCGCGAAGTTAAGCGCCCATTAGCCTCTGTCGGAGCGATACTTGCGGAAGAACAGATACAGAGATTCGAGGAATCACCGAGCGGACGAACGCGAGTTTAACCGGGCAATTGTTATGTGGATTTTACGGCTATTTAATGCTGTTCAATGAATTCGTACGTCCTGTTATCTTTATGGAACGGTGAATCGCTAAACAACCCCTTTGCCCAAAGCATCCGCAAACAAAAAGATTTCAAAGATAATGGTTAGTAAATTGCAGCCGGAATGTGGAAAAACGGAAAAAAAAAAAAAAAAAAAAAAAAAAAAAATAATGACGACAATAATAAAAATGTCCCAGTAGAAAAAGACCGAGTTGGGCGGACATTCGAAATTTAATACTCGCCGGTTATGAGGCGAGGTAAACGTTTTATCGAGTTCCTTGAGTACTTTCCAATGAGTGCAATTCTTCGAGAACTCATAGCAGAAGCTTCGGTTGTCATGGCTGAGAGTAAATAATCTCCAGTTTCACGATTTTTTTTTTTTTTTTTTTTTTTTTTTTTCAGACTCTGGAGTGCTCGCCGACGACGAACGTCACGTCGGAGGACGTCGAAGTGGCATGTTCCCAAAGTTCCAGGCACAATTCGGTTCCGAATGGGAGGAAACTCGACTGGAGCTTCTTGTTCGTCGCTGTTTTCATCTTTGCCGGTGGACTCGGCAATATACTCGTCTGCCTCGCTGTTTTCCTCGACAGGCGATTGCACAACGTGACGAACTACTTTTTGCTATCCTTGGCGGTTGCCGATCTTCTCGTCAGCCTGTTCGTCATGCCCCTCGGAGCCATACCTGGATTTTTGGGTAAGTCACTCGGATCGAATTACGACTCCTGAAAAACTACTGAACTTTTTTTTCCCGTGGAAGTTGAAAAATTTAATTTTTTCGAAAAAAATTCCGAGCAAATTTGTTTTCACGAAAAAATGAGCAAATTCATTATTTCGAAAAAGTTTCGCGGGAATTTACGAATTTTTTTTATTATCTTGACCAAATTAATTATTTTGAAAAGAAAATTAATAATAATGATGTTGTCCTTTGTGCATAAGGAATTTTCGAGTATCTTCTCCAGCTGTGCTTCACAGTCCTCGTATGATACTCGCTAGGCAAATTAACATCTCCACGACTCACAACTCTATCAGAAAAAAAATCTCAAGCATATCGGTAATTGCGAGTTCTGCAATGAAACAAAAAAAAAAAAAAAAAAAAAAAGATCCCGTAAATTTTTTCAATCTCGACAGCATTGTTCGACTTTTTTTTTTTTTTTTTCTAAAAAATTGAGGACTTTTCGAAGTTGTTTTCGGTCTCCCACGAGCGAGATCGGGAAACGGGACAGTCTTGCAAACGGCGGATTGAATTGAGTTTTTTTTTTTTTTTTTTTGTCTCGGAGGATCATGCGGTCGAAATTGACTTTCCGAATCCAATTAAGCGAGTCTATGAGAGTGGTCCTCGTTCTCAGGGTGAAAGGGGGAGCGTGGGCGCTGTCGGGACTCGAGCCCGGCCACGGATAAGATTGACCCCGGGTCGGGAGCAGCGTAAAATAGGGGAAAAATTGAGTGACGAAAAACGAAAAATGGCAGAGTGAAAGAAAAAAAAAAAATGAAAACACACACACACACACACACACACACACACACACACACACACACACAATTATGCCACGCAAAAATCGGACATACTTGAAATGATTTTACAACGGTGGTAAAAAAAAAAAAAAAAAAAAAAAAATTGTACCGGAAATCTAATGAACCCCAAAAATAAATAAATAAATGAGCAACAGAAAATTTAATAAAGTGGATATTCGCTTTGCCGTAAATCGAGATTTAGATCCATTGTTCGAAAACAATGAAGAAATATCAGTGACAGTTTTTTAGGGATCGGGGCGAAGGGGGAGCGCAGGCATTTTTCTTCTCCCCAGGAAATGATCGCGAGAGAGGGCGAAGACGGAGGGACGTGACCCTGGCGTATGGCCACGAAACGTGACGGGAAATCCGATATCACGGCACAGCAATGTTCCTTCACCGACAGCCGGAGTTTTCCTTCGCTCGGATGTGCTGTTTTCTATGCTTCAGCCAGTACAGTGAAGTGTGTGTGTGTGTGTTTTTTTTTTTTTTTTTTTTTTTTCAAACGCAATCTCGCAAATGGACTAACTCGTCTCTCTCAAAATAAATTTTGTTTTCAAATTTCATATTTAATTTTTTTTTTTTTTTACCATGCACAAAGCTTCCTCCTGGAGGAAGTTCAAATTGAACGGCTTTCCAAGGAGGAGTGCATTGCGGTGGGATTTTAGAAAAAAAGGTAATGAAGAACCAAGGGACGAATTCATTTGAACTCATTTATTACAGCTGTTTGCTTTTTAATGACTCTCTCATGGCGTGGCCCGATTAAAGGGGCAAAAAATAATTATTCACCTTGCTCGCGGTTCAAGTCGCCTTATCTTACGACCTTGTCGCGTGACCTTAATTGTGGTAAATGGCGGTCATCCCCATTCAAGCAGAGACGCAATCTCCCAAATGGATTTACGTCTTTGTCTCTGATTTCAAAAACGTATGAGTCATTTTTTTCTTTTCCAACATTTATGAAATTTTCTTGATAAATGGAAGCGAAAATTAAACGACTTTGCAACGTGGAGTGCGTTGCGGGATGAAGTAATATATAGATGTGTGTATACACAAAGAGGCAGCAACGTAGAAAACCATTCTGGTTATTTTTTTTTATCTCTCGAGCCATGCGCTTTGCACTGCAGTTTTTATCACATGGCTAATTAGAGGCGGGAAAAATAATGCTGTGCCTTACTCACGGTTACAATTAGCCTGGCTTATTCCATAAACTTGTTGCGTGAACCTAATTGTACAAAATTACGGGAAAGTGAGATAAAATGGAACCTTGGGAAAAATTGACCAAAAGCTCACCGTTCCGGACGAAATTTTTTTTTTCCGATAACACGCATCTCACAATTTGATTGACTCGTCTGTTCCAAATTTTTTTTATTTAAAAAAAAAAAAATTATTTAAAAACTTGTATTTCATAGTTGATAAAAATTCATGCGCAATATTGCCAAAATTCGCCAGCTTCGCAATGAAAAGTGCATTGTGGTTTAATTCTTCCACATCTATTGCTCTGTAATGTTTTTTTTTTATCAATTAGCCGATTGACAGATAACAAAAAAATTATGCTTCACCTCATTCGTGATTCCGATTGACGTGACCTATCGCGCGACCTTATCGATTATGTAACGACCTCGATAGTACAAAATGGGAAGAGAGCGAAGTAAAAATGGAACCGAGGGCAAAACGGAGTGCCCTACATTTTAGCTGAGAGCTTTTTCCATCGTGAAATCTCCGTAAAAATTGGTCAACATGGTCCATTTTACCACCAACGTACCCCACTTTGAAGACGTCGTTCGGTATGATTCAGCTATGAATTTGAACGGCGAAATGTTTCGACCTCTTCCACACACACACACATATATATATAGATATATACATGTGGCTTTCAGTGCAATTTTTGCTGACTTTGACAAAGAGTTCTCAATCCAAAGTGCGGTGATTTTCCAGAGCAGTTACGGAAAAGTATTTTCTCGAAATGGACCATCATCCCCATTACATGCATATATATGAGACATTCCATTACGTCTCGATTTAAGATCTGACCGTGACGTCAAATATCGGTTGCGTAATTTTTTCAAATAAAATCTATCGTCGAAGAAGCCTGTAAATTTTTTTTATTTTTATTATTTAAAAACTTTTTACCCTAGATGAAATTTTTCGAAGTTTTTTTCCAATGGTCAAATTTTTTTTGTCAATTCGAAAAAAAATTCCGTAAAATCGTACGAGACAATACGATGTGTCGGTTAATTTAATTGATTATTTATTTGCAAATAGCGGGGCGGTGTGTAGCGACGCGCAACTTATTTCCTCCCCGATGGACTCAGATTTCTCGTCGGGTTTCTCAAAGGTTCTTCCGCTTTGCTCTGTCGCGCGAAAAAAAAAAAAAAAAAAAAAAAAAAAAAAACACGTCGCGCTTCTGCGATCGAGGAGCGCCGAGCGCCGTTGCTTCACCTCTTCTTCCGCTAGTCGTGGCATCGATACATCGTTTTTTTTTTTTTTCTTTTTTTTTTTTTTACTCTTCTGACGACTCGTCTCCGTTCCGCCGATCTTACGCTTTTCTTCCCGCTGACACCCTTCGCGATTCTTCGTGCTCATTGCATCCATCGATTTTTTATATATTTTTTTTCTCCCGCGTCTCCCGCTCGCTGCGAGCCGCGCGCGCATTGTTCGGATTTTACGTTTCCGCTGCACGGTTACGCGGACAATTTTAACGAGACGAAACGACGGGCGAAGAAGCGAAAAAAGGTCTTCGCCTTTCGTTTCTCCTTTCTCGTTATCTTCCTTCTTCCTCCTGATCTCTCCTTGGCTGACGAGACTCGCTGGCTTCATTTGCAATTTTTTTTTTTTTTTTTTTTTTTTTTTTTTTTTTTCCGACCTCTCGAGACGCAAATTAGAAGATCACAATGACATAAAGCGTCGCGAATGGGGGATAGAGAAGGGGTTGAACTTTTGACCCGGCAATGTGCTGCGGGAGTGAAATTTCCGTTCGGACCGCAAAGCCAAACTCGGTGTCGCCGATGAGGCGAAGGAGCCGAAAAAATTAAGGAGGGACGGATTCGGTTGGAAACTAAAAAACGAGCGAAGAATTTGGGGACTGGGACAGAGCGCCGTAAACGAGGAGTCGCGCACGAATTTTTTTTTTCACGCCATTCGACTCACGTTTGATTGCCAAAATCCCGGGTGAAAGAGGAACGAGCCGTGATTTTTCTGTGAGGCGCGGCTGGATGGGAAAGGGGTAAAATGGATCGTATTCCATTTTTCCCCGCGTCTGTATTTCACACCCACCCTATTTGCCAGCTGCCAATGTACGGAAAAAACAAAAAAAGCTCCCGAAATATATATTCTACCGGTTGGTCATTTCGATCGAATACAAAAAAAATAAATCAAGAAAGAATAAAACAGATGAAAGTAACGTTTATCTCCTTTCTTCATAGCAAGATTTATTTCGAGACCCGACAACGATTTCGCGGCGTGTACGTCGAATAAACATCCCTGACGAAACTTTATACAAGTGGACTGACCCTCGTCAAATTCGTAACTTGAGCACAATCTTCCCCCCCCCCCCCCCCCGTGGAACAAAAAAAAAAGCTCGGGTCATTCCGCTTGGCGAGAATAAAATAGCGTCTCGGACCGGTCCGTGGGAACAACAGCTGCGAGCTCTTCGAGGGGTTTCTCCATGAAACTCACCCGAATAGTTTTTTTTTTTGTTGTATTTAGTCTCAGCATCGTACTGTTCTACGGGGGTGGAAAACGGGCCGGCAATTAAATAGACGTGATTTCTCAACTCTCATTCGACAATGGCCAATTTCGTGAACGTAGATTTCGCCTCGCGTTTTTAATATCGGCGAGACGTAACGCTTCCGAATCGCAACGCCACTCGAGTAGTGAAAATCCATTCGATCTATGACACAATTAAATTTAACCGAATAACTCGGTCGTGAAAAATGTCTCGGGAGCATTTTTTTTTTTTTTTTTTTTCGAAATTTTTTCGAAATTTTTATAACTCTACACCAGTCTCACGCGAAAATGAAGTTTAGTCGAGTGTGAGAAATAAAAACAGAGTGACTCGCGTCGTAATTTAATATTTTACGACACTAGTGCGTTAAGCTCGACGCATTTTTGCCGTTGTCATTGGTGAACGGAATTATTGGTATTCGTCTCGTCGTCCCGAGCAGCGTCGTTCGTCAACGATTTCCGCGATCCTTTGTCGAGCGAGCGGGAAGTTTTGCGAGATACCAGACGAGGGTTCTGGCAAATAACTCGCACACACAGGATATCGAGGGCTCCGATTGTCTGAGCTCGGTTCTCGGTGGACCGCGAATCACGAACGCTCTTTAGCGAAACTCCAAAGCGGACCAGCGACGGATGCCAATTAAACCTCGGCGCTCCGAACGTGGAAACGCGAGAAACCCCAAAGACATCGAGGTGTACGCGAATGAAATCCCAGGTTTCATCGCCTTTCGCCGAGGTTTCCGTCGCCGAGCTCGATGAATTTTCGGCTACGTGACTCGTCGAGCCGCATCGGATGCGCCCCGAAATTTCGCTGACTCTCCGCCAGTTCTCCGTCGTGTCCCAATCACAATTTCGTACTCGCCAACGATTCGTTTTGCCTCGACTTTACGATAGAATTTTTTTTTTTTTTTTTTTTTTTTTTTTTTTTTTTAAATTGTCTGATCGTTATTGGGTCGTTGGAAGAGATTTTTGCCTGCATGGTTACGTAGGCGAGCGCGGTTCCGTGAACTTTCGTTGACGTTCTTGAAACGAGGAATTAATTATGTACCGGTTTGTCCAGCGTAAATTTGAAGCTGCTGAATGACAAAGAAACGCCCAGAGACCATTGTTACGTCAGTTCCGACCGACGAGAATAAGCTCTCGTTATTTTAATTGATAGCCTGGAAATAAATTCAACGTGACGTTGCTCTGTGATTAAAATCTGCTTCGGATTTACCGCACTTTAATATTTGTTAACCGGAATCGGTGTTTCGGGGTGACACGAGCGGAAGTGGTGTTGGTCGAAAGTCCATTGAATGACGATTGAGACGACGTCAGAGCTACATTCGTAGTCGAGACTATGGGAAAGTTTAATAAATAAACATTTACCGATAGATTCGACAATACGAAAATTCCACCGATAGTCGAGGCAACCAAAAGTCTCGAACAATATTCGGAGCAACGTAAAACCTTCAACGATAATTGAGACGATGCGACGCGCGTTTATTAATTTAATGACATCGACGTTTATTCGCCACAGCTCGTCGGAATATCGAATTAATTATTGCGAAACTTTGCTTCCGATACGCCAATATTAGTGTACGATATAACTAAAGATATCCGCATTAAAATTCATCTCTGGCGAGGCTGGAAAAAAAAAAAAAAATTTCACGCGTACAATTTAATTGTCTAACTTCCCCATCGAACGCAAAATACAGTCGTTATGACTCGATGAAATTCGATGAAAATTACTCGTTTCATTCGTATCGACCTGTCGTCGGACCAATAATTTTTTTCGAAATAATTAACGCTACCCGATCATTATTTTCGCCCTGGACGAAACGTGTGATTTTGATAATTCGTCGGCTTGTGCGGTCCTCGCTGATCCCAATAATTTGCTGCGAGCAGAACGATCTACTCTCGACACTCCGGACTCTTTATTTCCGTACAGTGCGTCGATGCGAAATGTCCCAATGAATTTTCAGAAACCGCTGGAAAACAAACCGTCGTACGGCAACAGTTGTTCCACCAACCGGTCCGTGTTCGTGTCCGTGTTCCCTGAAGATAACGCAATAAAACCGTACCATTTTCATTTAGTATTCCGGTCGCGAGTCCTCGTGATAGCGAATCGAATAACAAGGCAATCCGCTGGAACGGATCGAACGTGCATCCTCACGAAATTGTGCGAAACCTCGAAAAGCCCCCTTTTTTTTTCCCCTCTCGTTGATTCGATGTTTCTCACCGTCGTTTTCCCTCCAAACCAAAATAACATCCTCCCTCACCGAACACCCAACGCGAATTTCCTTTGAATTTCACTCCGTCAATCGATAGCGTAGATGGTAATAAAATAAATAAATTTCACGGCTCGCGATGTTTCCGATTCCCCGCTCGAATTCCACCCTCGGCTTGAATCTCAATCACGGATTATCGATGAATTTTTTTCCTTTGACGAAACACCTCGTATCGTTAGCGTTATCATTGTCGTTCGCAAGTGAAAAATCGTCGAAAATACCGAAATTAGAAATTCCAAAATATTTTTCGTACTAAAAATATAAGATCGTTAAAAAATGTATAAGAAATATTTAAAACAAAAATAATAATAAAATATATAAACTAGCAAAAAATAATACGAATAGACAGGTGCGATTCGGAAAATTAATCCAAACTCCCAAATCCATTTATCCGGTCCGGTCACACGGTCTTCTAATATTTTTCGTACTAAAAATATAAAATCGTAAAAAAAAGTATAAGAAATATAAAAAAAAAAAAATATATATACAAACTCGCAAAAAATAATACGAATAGACAGGTGCGATTCGGAAAATTAATCCAAACTCCCAAATCCATTTATCCGGTCCGGTTACACGGTCTTCTAATATTTTTCGTACTAAAAATATAAAATCGTAAAAAAAAGTATAAAAAATAAAAAAAATAAAAAAAAATACAAACTCGCAAAAAATAATACGAATAGACAGGTGCGATTCGGAAAATTAACCCAAACTTCCAAATCAATTTATCCGGTCCGGTTACACGGTCTTCTAATATTTTTCGTACTAAAAATATAAAATCGTAAAAAAAAGTCTAAGAAATATAAAAAAAAAAAATATATATACAAACTCGCAAAAAATAATACGAATAGACAGATGCGATTCGGAAAATTAATCCAAACTTCCAAATCCATTTATCCGGTCCGGTTACACGGTCTTCTAATATTTTTCGTACTAAAAATATAAAATCGTAAAAAAAAGTATAAAAAATATATTAAAAAAAAAAAAAAAAAATACAAACTCGCAAAAAATAATACGAATAGACAGGTGCGATTCGGAAAATTAACCCAAACTTCCAAATCAATTTATCCGGTCCGGTTACACGGTCTTCTAATATTTTTCGTACTAAAAATATAAAATCGTAAAAAAAAGTCTAAGAAATATTTAAAAAAAAAAAATATATACAAACTCGCAAAAAATAATACGAATAGACAGGTGCGATTCGGAAAATTAATCCAAACTTCCAAATCCATTTATCCGGTCCGGTTACACGGTCTTCTAATATTTTTCGTACTAAAAATATAAAATCGTAAAAAAAAGTATAAAAAATATATTTAAAAAAAAAAAAAAATACAAACTCGCAAAAAATAATACGAATAGACAGGTGCGATTCGGAAAATTAACCCAAACTTCCAAATCAATTTATCCGGTCCGGTTACACGGTCTTCTAATATTTTTCGTACTAAAAATATAAAATCGTAAAAAAAAGTCTAAGAAATATTTAAAAAAAAAAAATATATACAAACTCGCAAAAAATAATACGAATAGACAGGTGCGATTCGGAAAATTAATCCAAACTTCCAAATCCATTTATCCGGTCCGGTTAGACGGTCTTCTAAACTATACGAGTCTACAGACCTAAAATGGAGCAGGGTTATCGGCGATTTTATTGGGCTGAAAAGAATCCGTCCGTCCTGACTTCGTCGTTCGTTCGTATGACGATAAAAATTTGATAGAGTAGCCTCGAATTCGGGACGTGGAAAAAAAAACGCCTGAGGGACGAGCCGGACGTGCCGGAACGGAACGTTGGATCGAGGCGACCGACTGTTCGATCGCTCTCCAGTGGACCGTCGGTACCGAAGCGCCGTCAAATGTACAGCGTGTTACTTTCTCTACTTACGCGAATTTCGTATCTTGGCTTTTTTTTTTTTTTTTTTTTTTTTTTGCCGGATTAATGCTCGCTTCACAGTCCGCCCAACCCCGATCCATTTCCATCGGGCTGACGCTCATTTGCTCCTCCGACTTTCGTGCGCTCCAAAGGCCGCCGAGAGACGGAAATGCCTCGCAGCTGACGCTCTTCGAAGCGGCTCCAAATGAAATAATAAACGTTTCTATCAGAGTCGGGTCCATTATTTCCGGATCACCGGTACGGATCGGAGTGAGGTATTCAATTTTCTTGCTCGATAAGTTTACATATATATATATATATATATATATATATATATATATATATATATATATATAAAGTTGTGAATCTTTAACCGAAACAAATTGGCTTAAAAGCAACGGACAGGCAATAAAATTCGATTTTATTATGGATGAATCGCGTCAAGCGGAAGTGGGCTTCGTTTCGCGGCCCTTTCGCGAGAGATACATTTAGATGACGTAAGGTTGTGACGTGGGAGCGTCGGTACGTCGGAAACAAACCCGTCGCGTCGAACGCACTTTGCAATTTTTTGTCACCCCAAAAATAGCCGAATATTTCTCAATAATTGATAAAAGTTTTCGTGCATTGCGGAGCCTCGCGAGTGACGCTCCGCTCCAGAGTAGACCGTCGAGAAAAAATAGAAATAAATTGGGACACTCGTTCAATATTTTGGATGAGCCGGAGCGATGATTCAGTAGTGCGGAGCTCGCTCGAGCACTTCCGCCGGTTTCAACAGAATTGTCAATTAAGAGCGAAGCACTTCGCTCTTATCGAGCCAGTTTTATTTACGATTGTGCGGATTTTTTTTTTTTTTTTTTTTTTTTTTTTTCCACGTTCGCACGGAGAAGAACGCTGCGACGCGAATGTTTCGCGGTTCGCGGGGCAAAGCCGACCGCGGACAACTTTTCTCTTGGAATTATTAAAAAAAAAAACAATAATAAAAATAAATGAAACATCGGTCCGTCTCGGTCTGCTCCGTCGTTCTGCTCCGAAAATTTTATAGCAAACAACTGTTCGATCCGACGACTCGCCAATTAACAAACTTTGCCAATCCGGCTGCCGAGAGAAGCCCCGGCTTCAAATTCCATTTCCAATAGTTTCGTTCTATCGCGACTCGTGTACACGAGTCGTGAAAGCCCCCGCGACCCAATATTCCATAGCGGAAGCGAGGACACGCTGCCACGGCAGTATTTTAAATTATTGCTCGGGACGAAACTACGAATCGCGGTGATACTCGAAGGCTCCGTTTTTTTTTTTTTTTTTTTTTTTTTTTTTTTTTTTTTTTTTTTTCTTAACTCGCCGCGGTTAAACGAGGCTCGAGCGAGACCCCTTTGCCGAATCAGCGAATCACGAAGATTCTTATCGTAGCCATCTTCGCTGTACACTTTTTTATTTTTATTTTTTTTTCATTTTAAATATTTAAAAAAATAATGCTATCTCGACGAAACCGTCTCGCTAATGGAAACGACCGTTGTCGGGGAGGAAGAAGTGATCGCTTTAGTTTTTTTTTTTTTTTTTTTTTTTTTTTTTTTTTTTTTTTTTTTTAAATGTCCTCCACATCTGCCGCAGCTATTGTAACGCTTCCTCGAGTTTCCCGACGGCGTGTCGTCCCGTTATTTTTTATCTCCCTTCTATCGTCGGGCGTTGTGTCGGTGTTTGGAGTCGCGAGGAATCCTCCCTGGGACAATTTATAATTGTCAATATATTCATGGAATTTTTACGGTTCTATTAGTGTCCGACACTCGGGGGGGGGGGGGGGGATAAACGGAGATAAATGACTATTTACCCCAAGAAACATCGCCACCGAATACGCTCCTGACGATTTATCGTATCGGTCAGCAAACACGAAATTTTTTTTTTTTTTTTTTTTTTTTAATTCCAATTCAGTCATCAACGAAAAATAACTTTCACGCGTCGGGAAAATTATTTGTCGACGTTAAATAAATTTTTTTGTGACAGAAAAATTATTTGTCGATAATAAATAAATTTCTCGCGTCGAGAAATTTATTCAGGGATTTTTGGGGGAAAAAAAAAAATGTCGACATACAATTTTTTTTTTTTTTTTGGGCGGTGATTCGGGCGAATCCTCGGACGATCGATGAATATTTCTCGCGTACTTTTCAAAGGCCAACCGGAAGACTGAATTCGAGATACTCGAGAGCCTCGTGTCTCGATGCAATAAATAAACGGCGTTGGACGAGCGAAGAACGGATGAATCGAACAAATAATTCAAACCACGTAGGGCGACTCAACGAGAGGTCGTCGCAAATATCTCGAGCAAACTTTCGGTGAATCGCGTTCGGTCTGTCGTCGAAACGAAGTCCCGACGGTGCGATGCTGTAACACGTTATCCCCGTGTCCGTCTGCTCGGCTGCTCGCTCTCGAGAATCCGCAAATCCCTTTAGGGGAGAGCGTGGCAAAACGTCGGAGCGGGGCAAAATGGGACGGCGAGAGCGAAACGCAATTTTCCAATATTTTTCCGTCTCACTTTTAATTTTTGCCGCAACGACACATCTGTATTTTCAGTCCCATTTTGCCCCACAGACGGTCATTCGCCATCGTCCAAACCTCGCTGAAAAATTATCTCCTCTCCGATAATCCATTTTTTTTTCCCCCCCGTGCCATTTTACCCCGCTGTGCCATTTTGCCCCCGAACCCAAAACCCCCGTCAGCGCGAAGATTCTCCCCGAGGAATCTCCGAGTATGCGCCGAACACTTATCCACGTCGACTCTCGACTCTTTATCAACGCGAAAGTGTCCCGACAACTTTTTGTCCATCAAACTTGTCCACGTCAGTGTCCACGAAATTCCACAACGAGAAAAACCGGAAAATAGAAGGAAAAAAATTGTCGGACAGAGGGACTCTCGAGGCTCTCGGGACGATTGCCAAAAAGTCGGTGGAAATTTACCGCGGTGCGAGAAAAATAATGTCTCGGATAATGGCGAAAGCAATGACTCGTCTGCCGGGCTTGAGTGCGGCGATTTACGTTTCGCTAAAAGTACGCGAAACTGGCCGAACCGCACGGCAATAAAAATTTATCGGACGGCTGTAGCGGGATTAAAAATCGCGAAGACTTTAGCGACTAAACGACGAATTGGTTCGAACAGCTGATTGGAAATTTACCGCGTTGCAATTACATAATATCGGCCGTAAGAAAATAGGTCCACGAAGGACGTGAATGTTTCCGGGGAAATAGATTTTTTTTTTTTTTTTTTTTTTTTTTTTTTTTTTTTTTTTCTAAAGAGAGAATTCGAGCGACCGAGGGGTGGAGGGAAAATTTGGGGAGGTTCGTAAAAAATGTTCTACCGTAGATTCGGCGTAAATCGCCGATTTATTTTGTCGCAGAATTACTTCGGAAGTGAATTTCGGGCACGGCCTCAAATATTGGTGGTTCGTTAGAATTTTCGTCCGGCTCGGATGCGAATGCGCCAACGAATCTGCAACTGTACTCGCGTGAGATTAGACAAACACGTCAGTGGAAGACGAAGCAAGAGTGAACAAACTCATAAACTCTCGCCCCAATCTCCGAAAGGATTTCACGACCGCGAGTTGTCTATCATAGCGCAAACAAGAGCTTCGACGCGATATCAGCGCCAAACTCCCACCGAACTATGTTTACTGCTCCGAAATGGAATTTCAGTGTTCCCCCAGGACATTGGCCTTTGGAGCTTAAGACGATGTCGCGTATTCGCGTAATCTCGCTCTGTGCGCTCTCTTGTCTTAATCCTCCGCTCTACAATATCCAGGTTAATTCTGAAACCATGAGATTCGCGTGAAAATCGCGACAGTAAATATGGGACGAATCGTCAAGAGGGTTTAAAAAAATTAATAAAAATTCCTAACTCCATTATTCACGGCTGTGACGCCATAAAAAAATATTCTATGCGAAAAAAAAAAAAATTTACAACATTTTTCAGGCAATTAAAAAAATTCTTCGTCGAATTATAAATTCTCGGAGTTATTAATTCTGTGAGAAAAAAAAAATCCAACGTAGCCAAGAGCCGAGCAAAATGAGACAACAAGAAAATTGGACAATTTTTTTAGATATCTTTAGAACGGGACATTTTTATTTTGACAATTTTTTTTCGAGCAATTAAAAAGTTTGTGGGTGGACGGTAAATAATTCCAGAGTCTTTCGCCCGACCGGGTCTCGTCTCGTTAATAACATTATAAGAGTTGCGAAGTTCGCCGTCGCATCGTCGAATGCAACGCGAGTTCGTTACGATTCGCGGTCGCGGTATAATGGAGTTCCATAGCTCAGAGACTACGGAAACGAAGTGAGTGACGCGATGCTCTTTCCCGATGAAACGCTTCCCTGTTCGAGCTGCACTCCAATATTTTTTTTTTTTTTATTATTTTTTTTTTTTTATTTTTTTTATTAATGAGATACAATTTGGCTTCAAACTTTATTTCTTCGTTGGCGAGACGCTGAGCGGTGTTCGACGATGAAACAGAGAGAGATCGACGAGACCGAGAACAAAGGTGAAGTTTCTTCGAGGGTTGGAAAGATTTTTTTTTTTTTTTTTTTTTTTTTAATTCATCGAACGAGCGATAAAACCGAAGCTCGAAATTTTCAAAACTTTCCGAAACTCGAGTGGGTCACTTCTAATTTTGTTGTGGCTACAAAAAAGCTTTCGAATAGGACGGGATCGATTCAATGAAATTGGGGCGCTTCGAACCGGGCGGAGCGCCGCGAACCTGTGTTATTTTTTTTTTTTAATCGTTCGGGCAAACTTTTGTGCATACTTACGTATCGTGACATTCTCTGACAACTCACAGATCTTTGCGAGAACTCCAATTGCGTTTTCATTCAATTCACCGTATCTTCCATAAAAATAAATATTGAGCTTTCGATACGATGAGCTTGAATTAAAATTTTATTTTTATTTTATCCTAAAATGTGTATAATTTTTGAATCAGCAACATTTCAAAATTCACCTCAAATTGTTAATTTTACGAAAATTTGGATCAATTTTACAAATATTTTTCGTTAAATTAATATCGAAATAATTGTAAAAAAAAAAAAAAAAAAAAAAAAAATTTGTTAAATGTGAATTTTTTTTTTTAACTGTGTAGAGCGCCATCGGCCTTAAATCCGTGGCTGCCTTGCATTAGGGAGAGACGGGGAAAATGTTGTCGTGTGCTCTTCAAGACGGCGAGGACAAAAACTACGAAATACAATGCGACATGAATGGGGAATTTTTTTTTTACCCCCGCGCTATTCGTCCGCTGCTGGATCCGTGGGAGGGCGCGAAAGAGAATCGTAAATTCGCGCGGTGAGAGACACATGGCAACTCGCCCACGGACGAATGTTTTAAACGGTGAATTTATCTCCGGAAAAAAACTGAAGGAACGAGAAGGGAAGTGTGAGGGAAAAGCAAAGCGTCATCGTAAATTCTCGTTCCGAAAATAATAATAATGCTGCTTCTCGCACTCCATTACTTTGCCTTTTGTGTCTCCTCGCTTTATGGAAATTCAATTTGGCTAGTTTTTTTTTTTTTTTTTTTTTTTTTTTGCGCGTCGATATCTTCGTCGCAATGCGACGATTTCATTTCGTGGAGTTTCATCGCTTCGTTATTGACAAATCGAATAGTGTTATTTTTTTTATTTTTTTTTCACTTTTTTGTGATTCGTAAAATGGACTTGAAAATTACATTTTAGTTTTGACCAGGAGACTTTTTTTCCCACTGATCCTGAGTCGGCTCGTGGTCTGCCTAAAAATTAAATACAACGTTGATGTTGAAAAAAAAAGTTAAAAAAAAGAAAAAAAGTTGGAATTTGTGTAACATTTTGTCATTGTGTCATTTGTTCGCAATGCTTCCTCGGTGAGGAAGCTAAAAATTCTTTCTCGTAGAAGAAATGAACTCTTGACTTTCGACTTTTGATTTTCATTGGAAATGCAGTCCTGACCAGATTAAAGTGATTGTCGTTGTTCCCTCCTCGACAATTTGTACCCAATTGATCCTCGACATCGAAGTATCTAATTACTCGTGGTTAAAATAACGTTTCTTCGATGAGTAAAGCAAAGAAGTACGCGACCTTATTCCGAAGGATAACATTGGCGAGTCAAAGGCTTTTTGTACCGTAGAATACTCGTTCGTGAAAGAACTATTGTGGCTGGACGAGAGTACTTCGACGAACCGAAAGAATGAGATACAGACTGAAGTAGAAGCGGGGCAAAACGGACTACTTTTTCACATTTTTCAGCGAGCCAAGGGGAAAAAAAAAAAAAACACTCGCCTTTAATGAACGTCACCGGTCCATTTTGCCACGCTCTTACTCCATTATATCACGATATTGAATTACCCCGGACCGGAGCACCGCCTCGTACCAAAGCTTGAAAATTATTTCTACCCTTGCACAATTCAGAAATTCTATACTCGTAGCTTTTCTTCGACTCTCCCAATTGTTCTTCCATTATGCGCAGTACTTGTTTTGTGTTTTCCATTTCCGCCTCGATATTTTCTCGAGTTTTCATTTTTCCACATTTTTTGTAGATTTTTTTTTTTTTTTCTTTTTTTATCGCGCCGTTATCTCCGAGACGTCTCGTCCTCTTACGTTCAATGGCGAGAAATATCTTGCCTCGGAGGCTTATTCCATCTTTGAAGTAATGCGATTTATTGCCGCTCCGGAGCCATCGATATCCGGTCGCACATCCGTGAACATCAAGCGCCGGCTCGTCGACAAATTTAATTGGGACTCCGGCTCTCGTACGATATCCAGTGCTTTGCCAATCCCACGTTCGAGAACTATAATTGAATAGATTTATCCGTAGTCCTTTAAATCAACTAAATAAATATTTCGGTTGATTGATTTTATCTCGACGCGCCGAGTTAAATTCACACCCGACACGTTCACAAATAAAAAATATTTTATTGATCTCACTGTATTTTTATTTATTTTTTTCATCCCGATAAAAAAATTGTTTGGACGGGATATTATTTTTTTTCAATCTTACAGATTCGGTTCGGTTAAAATTCTTCCTCTGGCTATTTCGTGAGTCCGGAACTGGACTTTGAAAATTCCATTTTTTTTTCGTAGCTTTAAAGGAGAAAAAAAAAATTACGAAAAATTACAAAAAATAAAGGAATAATTTTTTGTTCTTAGTACAATTTTACAACAAACTGCTTGATAAAGTCCACGCTCATTATTTCACCGAATAAAAAAAAAGCTCATCCAAATGTTACGTTAATTTTGTTACACGAAATTTCGATCGAAAATGTTACGAAATTTCTTCACGTAAAATTCTTTTTGTTGTTGCAAAAATATTTTTTGTAACGCTTCAACAGAAACGAGCGCAAAATTTAATGAAAAAAAAAAAAAAAAAAAAAAAAAAAATATGCACCTGCACATCGACTAGAACACCCTCCGGGCTATTAGTCCCGTTTAACAAGCTTATTCATCAGCTCGAACACCTCCGTTACTCCATCTCTGGAATGCAGTGTATCACAAATTCGAATCGGAGCGGGTGAATTCGAATTGCGCCGATCAGCTTTTTCAAAGCACAGGCGCGAATGCGTGGCTCGAGGGAATGCGAAACGCTTTGATCCGCGTTCGCGAATTTCCAGGCCGGGCGGGCACGGAATTTTCACTTTTTTTTTTTTTTTTTTTTTTTTTTTTTTTTTTTTTTTTCGCCAGCGCAACTCCAATATTTCGGTACGTTTTCGAATTGGTCAAAGAAGCATCATTTACCAAACGCCACATTGAATATCGAAGTCCGAGCTTTGAAGTCGGATAATGAACGTACATTTTTTCCACCCTCCAAACGGTAACTAGCAACACACCCTGAAACAACCCTCGTAAATTTAACGAAATTTTTTTTTACCTCATCGAACATTTTTATTTTTGTCCAGAAACTCCGACAATTTCCGTCCATTCATTTTACAATTTCGTCGGTTAACCCTTCAAGTGTCGGGAAACGCGACAGACGTTTCGAAAAAAATTTTCTCGTGCGAGATAAAAAAAAACAACATTTCAAATATAATTAATCAATGTGCCTTTATTTATTTATTTTTTCGTTAACTTTTGTACACTATTGTGTGCAATTTTTTTCTCGCTACATTTATTAACATTTTTCGTCAGCATTAATGCAAGTTCATTTCGAAGAGTTCCCGATGAAAAATTATTACGGAAAAGGGTTGTTTAACTCTCGTTGTAGCAACGTCCCTCGTAGCACATCTGTAAAAGAAAATGAATAAGATATTTCGAGAGCAGTAACGTCCGATTTCTCAGCACAGTAGAAAATAATTTTGTACAATAGCGATACGAAATTTTCTAAAAAATAGTTTTGTCAAGTGGCTAAGAAAATTCTTCTCTTTTGGTTCGAATATAAAAACGTATTAATTAATTTCCGGTGTCTTTGACAATTTTAGTTTGGTACTTTTTGTTGCCACTGCCAGATAGAAAAATGAACGAATTAAAAAATTGTTCACGTTTCTTGGCAATTGTTGAAAAAAGTACAAATTTTTTTTTTTTTACTGTGTATGGTTTGGATAATCATGAGAGAATGTCTTACCTTCATTCGTCCATAACATTTCGACTTGAACTCGGCGGAAGGTGGCAAAAACTGGCAGTCAATTATATTCTCGATAAAAAACGAGTAGTCTGCGCGAGTGGAACCCGGACGTACCTCACCCTAAACGGAAATAGTGGATTAAGAAGTGGACGAAATGTAATACGTTAAAAATAATTTGCTCCGCCAATCGGACAAACATTTTTTTTTTCGCCCTCCGATTGCTCGATCAGTAACGAAAAATTTTTAACGACCCTTCATTTTTTTTTTTTTTTTTTGGGAACTAAAAATCATAATCATCTGCTGGACTGTCACACGAATATTCTCAATCACTGATCGGTTTGAAAAAAAAAACATCGTACAAAATGCAATTTTTTTTTTAAGACTCACCGTTTTACTGTCCACACACGTCCATGATTTTAATGCATAGCCGGGTATTTGGCATTCCGACCAATCGCCGTTGAAATCGGCAGGTAAAACTTTCGGCAGTGGATTGCCAGGTGTATAAATCATCTTCGGGACTGACATGCACTCACTGACAACGAAATCCAATGGGGTTTATGAAAAATTGTGAAATAAATTTATCATGAAAATTATTACGTACGGGTATTTTAAAGAAAAAAAAAATTGACTTACTCTTGGGAAGCACTTGACTTCGTGTCAGTCGTTAAAATATTTCCAAGTCTGATTGGTATAAAAAAACAAAAATTAAAACATCATACATGCTGAATGGACATTTGAAAAAATAATTTATGATACTAGTGTGGAAAAATTTTTTCCGACGAGTGTGAGTTTGCGGCACGAGTCGAATGTCAGTGTGGCACAAAGTTTTTTTTAACTATGCTATCATTTGTTACGAACACTTTTTTCATAGCATTTACAGCTCTGGGGATTCCCTCGAAGTTCATTTTGTCCTCGATTATAATTCCGGCTATTTTGTTCTTCATTTCGCAAGGACTCTTTTCCGAAGCTACGACTGAAAAAAATTGATCGACATTTTTTTATCATGTTTTCACACAAGCTCAGACAAATTTCTCACCAAATTCCGGATCAGACGTTGAATCAATGGGCCTTGACGATCTCTCGTTGTTCGATGATTTTATGCTAAATTCATACAATCAAAAAATAGCCTGCAAGTTAATTAATTATATAAAGAATAATATTTCGATAATTTTATGAGAAAAAAAAAAACAAAATAATTCAATCCGACAATCGACGTAAATTATTATGTGAACGTCCATGGAAATTTTTAATTTTCAACTTTTTCGCGTTAAGAAATGAAGATTAAAAAATTGATTAATTACTCTGTCATGTGGACCACGATGTCATAGGTGCCCGGTAGAAAATTCATATTTCTATCCGTTATCTTCGTCCAATAGTCGAGCATCGGCGACAACGCATTGACGTATGTTTTCGCACCTTGGTTACGATTCAGGTACGGTAAGACGTTTCGCGACTGTGAATGTTCCAAAAAAATGATTCAGTGGGCAGAACGAATTTACGAATCGAAAAGCTTCTGGCAAGATTCAATGCGCTTACATCGGTCATAACGATACCCACGACCCGGATCGCAACTCTCGGATTCTCAAAATGTTTCATGGCACTGCTGACGGAATTCCAAAAAGCCAGAGCATAAATAAACAATTGCCCTGGATGCCATTTTCTGCAGAAAAAAAAAATAAACCCATTCGAAAAGATCGTAATTTATGAAAAAATAAAATAAAAAAAAAAAAAATAACACTCAGACGGAACGTAATAATAGAAGTAAATCCAACACAGCGGAATTAGCAGTGAAAAATCGGAAAAAAAATCAGGTATCTTGATCGATTCGTAAAGTACATTTTCCAATTTTTTAAAATTTTTCCTATGGAATAAAATTCAGTTTTACATACCGATCTTGAGTCAACGGGGTGACAGTGTGGTAGTCCATGACCAGCAGAACCGAAGGATAAACGACTTTGTCCTTAACATTATTACGTCATAATTAAAATTACGTCGATGAGGAATCAATGTCTGATATTTTTGTTAATCTGTTCCATCCTTACATTTTTATTTCCATTGGTACTTTCTGGCAAGCTGGGCGTCGAAAAATCTCCGAAATAATTCGGCTTCGGAAACAATAAATTCATTTTACGATTCGAAATTGTACTGTTGAAATTAAAATATTTAAAAATGATTAAGACAAATGATCATACAAAAATCAATTCCAAGTCCCTTATGGATGTGTAATCAGTCGAATGCGCCGAATCATTATACCGAGCGAGCCAAGAACGAGTACCGGAGCCAATCAAAGTCTCGTTGCTTCCATAGGGCATCTGCAATAATTTATTCACGTTTATTGTTTCCTTCTCGGTCCGAAGTTGAGTTTCCAACTCACAAACAAGTCATCGAGAAATTCTTTCTCCTCGCTCTCCGTCAATCTTCGTGCCAATGTCGCCACAGCGAAAAATGTGAAGCAGCTCAACAGCGAGCTTCTGATGCCCATCGTCGAAATCGTTATCTGAACAACCTGTAGTAAATTCAATACCGAACATGATCTTTCATTTTTTTTCTCCACAGATAGAGCAAATCTTGAATCGTTAAATATATCAAAATAAATAGATTGCCGGTGTGGTCGATAGAAAATCACTGAATGTCTCAACAATAACGTATCATAATTGACAATGGAATTTTTTTTTTTCTAATTGAAAAACAGGTGCATATTTATTCACTCAAACGTTCTTATCGAATTAACGAAACCCTGAAAGAGTCCTCAAAGTGTCACCTCGTGGGCTGAATTTAAATTCACGATTTTTGAATTATTAAAATTCGTTTCGTCACAATTGTTTCTCGTATTTAAAAAAATAAATATCAAGTTGAAAATTTTCAATTTTTTTAATGCCAATCGAAAATGTTATTGGAACAACAAACGTCAATGCTGTTACTATTTGTGCACGGAGATCTGAAACGAAAAAAAAAAAAAAAAACCGAATTAAAAAGAAAACCAATTTTACGTACGTCAGGAAATGAGATATGTCGAAACTTTGGGAGGAAACTGCGAAGATGGGCTTGCCGATTAAGACATTTATACTGCTTGGAAACCATCACGAGTGTTTCTAGTAATCAAGGCATATTCGATAATATATTTATTTCCGTTTGTTTTGCGTGCAAAATAGACAAAGATTGTAGGATAATATTTCATTTGTACGGCTTTAAAAACATTCCACGTATTTTTAAAAATCAACCGCGAAGATTATTTGCACAGGCGCACTGAAATTTGTTATCTATCCGTTTCGCGTGTAAAACAAATAGACATTTCAGGCAATCAACCGTAATAAAACTTTTGAGGGAACGAACGAAATTTTTTTTTTTTTTAAATATAACTTCATAAAAAATATGATTCACAGGTGACTCAAGAAATTCTAAGTCGCATAATAATTATTGTGTGACGAATTTTCGATTCCTCATTTCCAACGTGACGTTAAAATCGAAGAAAGTTAAAAATTCAATTTTTGGGGGTGGACAGAAAATTTTTTCTTAGCCGGCAAATTAATTCAGCAAAGCGAGAAACATTATTTAATAGCTGTGAAATATTTGTATCAGTTGGAAGAACACAAAACAAAAATTGTGACGATTCAATGAAGGTCCAATTTTTTTTTTTTTTCCAACCGTGCACAATCGCTTCGCGATAGGGTTGTTTGCTTCCGTGAAAACCGGAAGCTGCTCCTGTAGGTGTCCGTCGAGTGGAATAAACGGTGAATCGATGAATTTAAATTGGTGATTACACGTACGCTTGGAGGACAGCAAGTGATTTCCGATAATGTTTCGATCGCCGAACGCTCGACCTAACATTTCGCGATTCCCGCTTTTTCCATGCTTCGGCATTAAAAAAAAATTAAAAAAAAATAAAAAAAAATCAGCTCGTTAATAAAATCCACGGAGTCATCCAGTTCGCGGTGTTTCGTTAGTCGGCGTGTTGTTGTTATAATCGTTCTCCAAAGCAAAGACGAACTCGTATCTCGTAGAGCTATCGAATCCTCCCCGACCAGAATTAATCCGTTCTTCAACGATACATTGTGTTTTTAACGTGGCACTGAAAAAACCCTCGTTGGCGTTGATGTATTTTCGTCGAATCGGTGAACCGGTGGCTTGTCATCGTCACGATTATTATTAATGATTCATGATAGATAACAACTGAGCGCGTGTGAAATGTAAAGCATAATTCGCGGTGAATAACAAACCGAACAGGTTGAAGTGCCAGGCAGAGAAAATAAATTTAACGAACGCGGTATTTAAAAATCACGAATAAATTATTTGACAAAGTAAATTTGATAATTGAAAATTAATGAGGTGATCGACGAGAATCGAGGGAAGGGGAGGAAGCAGACTGAGTCCAGACAGCAGTGAATAAAAAAATATTGCGACAAACCGGGGTTGGACCGAACGTCTGTTTTTTTTTTTTTTTTTTTTTTTTTTTTTTTTTTTTTTTTTTTTAATCTCGATATCAAATCGTCAATTGGTGGGTCAATAAAAATTTGCCACGGACTGACTCACCGGGCTAACACGCGGACAACCAAATATTTTTGCTGGCGCAACAAAAAATTATTGACTGACTGACCATTGGACTAACGAAAAAAATTCTTTTCCGGTGTGAAAAAAATTCTGGAAGTGTTCGCGAATACTCATTTTATTGCACTCGCCGCAATTAAAAATCCCGCTTCGATCCAACGAAGGGTGACGAGGTTCTCGAAGGCTTCACGAAAAATCCCTGAATAACATTGTCGACACTGCGTCGTCCCAATAAATTGTCAAGTCCGGCATCGATATTTCTCATATCGAGCAATTCACCCTCGATTCTCCGCCGTAATTGGAAGCGTCCCCATCATTAAGTTCGAAATTGCTCCGAAATATATAAACTCGCCCGGTAAAAATGTAAATGCGCAAAGTAGTTCGCGCTGCGATATTTTCCATAGAAGCGAATTTCCACCGCTCTATGTCGCGTCGCTTCGTCAAAAGTCCGACCGCGGTAAAATTCGGTAAAATTCCGCTCTTTCCCGTGAGGAAAATTCCGTCCGGCGGACGGCGAAATTTCGAAACTTGTCAGACAATTACGCCGCGTTACGAGGGCGATACGGCCAATCCCGTCGACGCACTCGGCCCTCGTCCGGCAAACTTCCGCGAATCCAGTTCCGAGGAGCCTTTTGCGTTTGTTTCGCGGCTCGTTTCGCCCGAAACGAGATCGCGCCCCTTCAAACTCCCAATGACCGGGTTGTAATCGTGATTGCGGAAAATTGCGGCCGATCCATCGCCAGCGGGTGAAACGGTGCATCGTACCGCGGGCCGACATTCCGTTTTTACTCGACTTCCCTTATCGCTCGGTCAATTATCCCGGCGAACAAAACTCACCGACTGCGCATAACCGCGAATCCTCGTTGAACTTTACGATCGAACACGCGAATCGCAGGAATCGTCGCGTGTTTATTCGGTGATATTTTTTATTTTTATTTTCCACATCTCGGTTCTCGTAGCAAATGATGCCAGTTGGATCGTTGTTGGGAGTGGGCGAGGCATAGGAAAAAAAAAAAAAAAAAAAAAAAAAAAAAAAAAAAAAAAAACCCCATGGGGCAAAATGGACCGGCGTTCTCCACACAGAAAATTTTGACCGACTGAATGTTTGATTTTTTTTTTTTCACAGTGAACTCGAAACGCGACTTTTTTTAAAATTTTTTGTTTAAAGTTTTGCCCCGCTTTCGTGTACTTCGCGAAGTACGGAAAAATCGAAGGTGCATGCGAACGATATATATATATATATATATGTTTGTATGAGATGTGCGATGATTTATATCGTACCGGAAGACGCTACTTTAATCCCCCCCCCCCCCTTCTGCCATCTTATTTCTGCAGCTATAACAGAGCTATGAATTTTCGTCTCCGACACGCTCCGAGCTCTAAACTTGGGTCCTGTTACTCCGCTGCTGAAAGCTCTTATATATGAGCGTCCACAAATGGCGGATCGTAATATAACAAATCACTCGTAGGTTGCACAGGACCAAAACAAAGTGTCCGATGAAAAATGAGGTTTCCACCTCCGAGTCCGAAACCATAAAAAAGATGGTTTGCAAAAAAAAAAAAAAAAAGAGTAATAATTATTTATAGAAAAATAATTGTTGTTTGGTTTATTCGAAGAAAAAAAAAAAAAAAAAATTTATTCGAACAGACAGCTTGCTTCAGGATAAATTTACGTTATTTCAGTCGCGTCTTTGGCTTCTCGGTGTTCGAATACAAATTGGTGGGAACATGGGTCGACGTAGCTGGAGAACGCACGAAACACGTGCACGGTATTTCACGTGTCTCAGTCGCGGCTGTGCGTTCATCCTCGGATGCGTCTCTCGCACGATGCAACCCCGAATTTCTTACTCGCGTCTTGCGTCGCCCTCGCGGGTTTCGCCGCGAATTCAACGGTGCCGCGAATATGAGCGAGCGAATGCGACATTCATGCTCATCCGGCTTCCATTGTCGTCGATCCAATTTCCCAACTCCGCGCGCGCCCCGCAGAGACATTGCTCCGTTGGTGCGCAACATCCGCTTCTCCGAATGCTTTATTCACGACCTTTGACCCGCAAAGATCCCGTCCCTTTATCTCCGCTTTGGCTGAACGTCGCGAGCAAGGAACATCGCAACCGAGACCCCGTGAATTCGATTTTAATATTCGAAACAACAACAAAAAAAACGTGTTGAAAATTAAAATTTTCACATCGCCTCGTCATCGCATTACTCGCTAAGTTATTTCCACGAGAACGGATTTACGATTTTTCGTTGCGTGATTCGAGTGTCGAGATTAAATGCAAAATGTGACCCGGTGGAAATTTTTTGGGCCGACCGCCTTTTCGGAGAGGAATTTGAAATTCTGCTCCGAAAAACGTCCGCGGAGCTTACGGGAGCAGCTGGAGCTACTTCGCGAGCCGCTTCTCAAAACAATTTCTCTCGAAGCTTGCTGCACCGTCGTCAAACGAATTCCGACCGGGACTTTGGACGTTCCCTTAAAAAAAAAATAAAAAATAAAAAAAAAATCACACACGTTGACTGATGCGTACTGCGAGGAGATTCGAGCTTGCTCTGCGGCTTCCCCCGGTGTTTGCGACCATCTTTTATTACGTGACCATCGAGAGCTTTGTACCGTCTTCGATGTTGCGCGCATTAATAACGGACGAAAAAACACCTCTTAAAAAAAAAAAAAAAAAAAAGCTTCCACGCCGTTCCGTGAAAAAAAAAACGATTATCCTTCGTCGATCCGATTCGAATTCTGCGTCTGCAGACTTTTGTCCGCCGTCGGCGAAAGAAACAAGCGATTCTTTGTGCATTACTTTTTCCTGTCCAGCGAGCCGTATGCGAGATGGAATAATAATAAAAAAATGTTCAATCGCGAACGACTGAATTTGCTTTGACTGTCACGGTGAAAAAAAAAAAAATTGGGGTTTCAATGCAAAAGTAATCGGAATCTCCGAAGCATCGATCGATCACTATTAGAAAAAAAATTTGCGGAAATCGATCGAGCCGTTCGAATTTTGTGTAATTATGATTTTTTTTTTTGGATTTCCGGAAAAATTATTTATTCACGTGAGACGCAATTTTTCTCATTAA
This sequence comes from Listrodromus nycthemerus, assembly GCA_963978505.1. Lineage (NCBI taxonomy): Eukaryota > Metazoa > Arthropoda > Insecta > Hymenoptera > Ichneumonidae > Listrodromus > Listrodromus nycthemerus. The sequence goes on from OZ021687.1 coordinate 2,221,331, forward strand.
TTATTTTATCGTGTATAAAATAAGCGACAGATTCGTTTGCAGCGTCATAAAATCCATAAAAATTGTCCACATTTTGGTAAGAAAGAGACGTAAAAATTCGATGTTTCAATTTTTATCATGCAGCGCTATGAAAATTTTAGTTCTCTATTTTTAGTCAATGAAAATTCACCAATTTGCCTGAAAGTCCGAGAAGAATTTTTGCGCGAAACGGCCGGTCGATTTAAGTTCAGTAAAAATACTCCGTCGTTGCGCTTTACCTCGTCGGATCCGCTCGACATGAAAAAAAATACATGGAAGTGTGAGTCAACATATTTTTTGTACCTTCGATTTTTTAAATATCGTTGCGCCCAGCATTTCGATTATTCGCTCGGTTAACCATTATCGATGGTTAAATTCCGGCCCGGTGAATTCGCATCGGTAACCGTGAAAGCATCGAATCTTCGGCGCCCTCGCAACGGTCCTTTGAGAAAATCTTGCTCCAAGCTCCGTTCTCGAAGCCTTTTACAGCTCTTTCTGAAATCCCAACCGATACGCGAAGATTGCTTCGCGATACACAACGAGAATTTTCGATCCGACCGCTCCGGACTAAGAGAAATCGGCGCCAATGTGCAATCTCGGTTCGATTTCCGAGACGAGTTTCGCCCGTTTGTGCCGCACTTCCGTCCATCCGCTGATTCAGCTGCGGTCCGAGAACTTTTATGGGCGATTATCGATGGAGAAAAACCGGAAACGTATTTCGGCGCTCAAAAATATCAAAGATGCTCCGAAATATCAAAGGTGCTCCAAAATATCGAAGAGACGGCAAACAGATGTTTCGTGAAAGCCGAGAATATGTTAACGTCCTCCCAATTTTTTTTCTCGAAATAATTTTGCTAATTGGAGCTCAGCTGTCCGAGGGGAATTATTGGAATTTTTCCAACAGTTTATTTACTCGTCCTAATAAAAAAAAAAAAAAAAAAAAAAAAAAAAAAAATTGACCAAAATAAAAATTAAATTGCCCGCACGACTGAAAAATTGTTGAAGACACTTGCGATTTTACTAACGAACTTTGCTCGCTGGTCTCCGTTTACGTACCGTAAAATTTACGCAATTGAACGAAAAAAAAAAAACATTTCACCCCGACTTGGGAATAGATTTTTCCCAAAAAAAAAAAAAAAAAAGGAGCGCCTTTCCTCGGAGCTTTTCAGAGCTCTCCATTAGAAATTAGGCAGACACTCGAGTGGGAGTCACCGACGTAGCACGCGTGCGGAAGCTAATTTTTTTTTTTTTTTTTAATTTTTTCGTCTCACCCAAGAATCGCTCGTTCGTTCGCACGCGGATGAGCGCGGAACGTTGCAATATGCCGCGCACAAAATCGAACGGCTGATTGCAAAATCAGGCTTCATTCAAGAAACTTCGAACCGCGTTCGCTCAACCGTTAGACGGCCCTTTACCACTAGTTTCCTGGATCCGAGGGAACTTTCCATATATTCATCGTGCGCGAGTCCACGGACTCCGAAGGACGAAACCGCGAGCCCGGACAGTGGGAGATTAATCGAGGAGTTAAAGCTTATCCTCGCTCGCCGAACTATCCTCGGACATTGGGCATTGTTTGGGGATGCATCGTCGAACGGTGAATTGGAAACTAATTTCCCGAATGATTACGACGATGTTCCCCGACTATTCGGCGACGATAATCGACTCTTTGAAACTTTCGGTGAACGAAGATTAATTAACGGCCGATAATCGAGTCATCGATTAAAAATGAAATTTAATTAAAAAATTGTAAAAAAAAAAAAAAAAAAAAAAAAATTACCAACTTAAATTTTCGTAACTCTAAAATTTTCCTCCGAATTTTGCAAGAAATCGTTCACTCGCTCGACGAACGAAAATTAAAATGTTTTATTGTCATCATTTTTATTAGTATTATTTTGACCGATAAAAATAACGTGACACAAAAATTTCGATACTCATGGGAGTGAAAAAAATATATATATATTATGTAATACGTAAGCTGGCAACAAGGTGGGATAGATTTAAAAAAAAAAGAAGGATCGATGTTCGACGTCGGTATCGAAGCCAGACCATCGGAAGCCTGTGACTGACGTTTCATCGGCCGAGCCCGCCTGGAGCAGAAATTACGTCACGTCACGACTCGGTCCGCGGCGAACTGACGAGCATGCCTGAGCGACGGTGCGAGAAAATCATATTTTACTGTGAAAGCCGACGTATATAAATTGGCTGGATAGTCGTGTGGGAGAGAGCCGAAGAGAATGACGCGAAGGAAGTTCAAGAAGACTCGGAGGAAAATGAGAGTTGCGAAGAAGCAAAGTCCGTTCGGACAAGTGCGCGGCTACGGATTGTACATTTTTTTCCAACAATAAAAATAAAAATTGCATACGACTTTTTGTTGTTTTACCGTTTGTCGTAAAACTTTGTCTGTTATCAGTGTCGGGAATTCTCCCAGGTAAAAATGTTAAAAATTGCAAAAGTTCCAAACGACAATGACAATTTTTTAAAATAACACTCCGACGACATTTTTGAAAATATTTCAATACGGAAATTTTTTTTTACACGCAGATGATTTTCCACACGATTTTTTCCATCGAACAAGAAAAGAATTTTTTTTTTTTTTTTTTTTTGCAAAAATACTTTAAGCCTTCATCTCAGCTGTAAGATAAAAAAAAATCTTGACATTTTAATCTCCCAGAATTGCCAAAAATTCGTTTTGCTCCACTTTTGATTTTCATGAAACGTTTCATAATAATTAAAAAAAAATAGCGAATCCGTAAAATCGAGTTTATTGAATTACCATGATACGTCACCGATACTCCCGTTGGAATCGACATAATCCGAGTTGAATTTCACCTCCATCGAGCTTGCCACGATACACTTCATCGGTAATTCGTTCGTTGTAAATTTCACCTTCGCAAAAAGAACAAAACGATGAATCAGCGATTCATGAGAAACGAATGTGGTTTTCCGGAGTACACCGCCAATCCGTCCGTGCCAATTCGTTATCAGATTAAATTTGGTGTTAGCTCGTTATTGAGTACGATGGAAGAGCCACTGGCTACGGTGCTGGGCCGGTGGCGAGCAAAATCCAGATACCGGTTTTGGCTATTGGACATTTTTTTTTCTCCGCAACCGCGCCATACGAATGTTTTATGAGCTCCGAAAAAATACTCTATAAAATATATTGTGTGAGTTCACGTTTACCGGCAAACCCGTCGTTCCTTGGTGGTCCCAAGCGAAATTTATTAATTGAGAAAATTAATAAACGTTGTCTTACCATGAACTCGATCTCAACATTAATATCGACACGATAATGAGCACGATAATGAGCATAAAATATATTCGTAGTCGTGTCGAAATTATTTTTAAAAAATATTTATATATTTATGATCAGAATATTTTATTTTATTTTATTTTATTTTATTTTATTTTATTTTATATTATTTTATTTTATTTTATTTTATATTATATTATATTATTTTATTTTATTTTATTTTATTTTATATTATATTATATTATTTTATTTTATTTTATTTTATTTTATTTTAAGGATAAGTCGACCACTGTGCATGATTGAATCAAATTTTGAAAGACCATATTGACTTTTAACCTCCTTTAGAAGACAAGCGACGGCGTGGGAACCTTTGACTATTGGCTCAGAGAATTCAATATTATCTCTCGATCTACACGCTCCGAGGTAGAGAGAGCCAACGACTTTGAATTCATTATCCGACAGGGAAAGCCTTTCACAGTGAAGAGCCAGTGTGCTTCCAGCGCGCTCGATTAATTGCTCTTCTTCGCAGGACCTTTTCTCACGATGCGAACGCCCATGGTACATTCTATGGCTTCGAGCCATAGAAAACTCGAGTACAGCTTCGCGTAATAAAATTCACAAAGACCAGAATGGTTTCTTTCACTCGATAGAATTAATTTTGTGGAAAAATTTTATAATCCATTTTGCCCCGTTACCCGTCACCAAAAAAATAATTTTGCTCGTGGACTTTCGTAAATGAATTTTCCTATTATTTGGACTACAAGAAGAATTCTCGAAACTCGATAAAAAAAACTAATCTCAAATATTTATTCATACACTAAAATTAATTCCTGCATCAAAAATATCGAAAGTTCAAAAAAAAAAAAAATCTTCCTCGCTGACTTTCGTAAATGAATTTCCTCTTTCATCTCGGCTACACCAAGAATTCTCGAAACTCGATAAAAAAAACTAATCTCAAATATTTATTCATACACTAAAATTAATTCCCGCATCAAAAATATCGAAAGTTCCAAAAAAAAAAAAATCTTCCTCGCTGACTTTCGTAAATGAATTTCCTCTTTCATCTCGACTACACCAAAAAAATCTCGAAACTCGATTGAAAAAAAACTAATCTCAAATAATTTATACAAATAAAATTAATTCGAAACTGTTCCGATATTTTTGGAGTTCCCGACCAAAATTCAAAAATTCTCGTCGCTGATAAACCAACAATTTCAATGACTAAAAATCTGTCGCTGTTTCTCCACTGCACTCATCATAAAACGTATCTCTTGTTTCAGGATATTGGCCGTTCGGTATGGCGTGGTGCAACGTTTACGTCACCTGCGACGTACTCGCCTGTTCGGCGAGCATAATGCACATGTGCTTCATCTCCCTCGGACGATATCTCGGCATAAGAAATCCCCTTCGGACCCGCCACATTTCGACCAAACGAATGGTGGGCTTCAAGATCGCCGCCGTGTGGTTACTGGCGATGCTTGTCTCAAGCTCGATAACGGTATTAGGTATAAAAAAAAATTTACATTTCATTTACGGTCTTTCGTCCGGGACAAAATGAACCTCGGTGAACTTTGACCCCGTATTCTTCGCCTATCGGTAATTCCGTGGAGATCGGTGCGTTCCATCGTCGTGCAATTTAATTACTCGCTTCGTAATTGATTCTTCGGATACCAAAGTCGAAACACAATATTCCGATATTACAACCATAGTTCGCAAATTGAGTTAAACGTCTGAGGAGTCGCGAACGGAAATTCAGGGTGGAGCATGAATCAAGGAAAGTTTTCAGGTCGTGTTGTAAGAGGGGCGTGGATCAATTAGCGGAATTAATCGGTTAGGCCAATCGTAAACGGGGAAAGGTGGGAGAGTTTCCATCGTTAAATTTATTTGGCACTTATTGATTTGTAATTTTTTTTTTTTTTTTTTTTTTCAATCAATACTTCGGCAACTTTAACGGCGGATAAGAATAATTCGTGACAAAAGTGGATCGGACAGAAATGAACATTTTCAATAGATTGACTGTCAACGCTCTGCGCGAAAAAAAAATAGGGGAAAAAATAGTGTTACACATTTATCGAGGATTCGTCGATTGCAAAGGAGGATAAGTCGAGGAAGGAAAATAGACACGAGAAAAAAAAGTTAATTACACGTTTCGTTTTTTATTTACGATAATTTCCTAATATTTTTTTTCACCGACGACAACGTAAAAAAAAAAAAAAACAAAAAAAAATGATCCAGCGATAATCCACTTGGAACATCGTTAAAATGTAAGTCGACGCGCAGTGATTTTCCCCTCGGGGAAATATAACTGCTTAATACGGGAACAAAATTTGGAAGACAAGCGGGAACCTCTTTAATAATCCGTAATTAAAGTGGAAGCAGCGGGAAGAGTCTCGTGTACGGTAAATTAAATGCCAGCTGGCTGCAACACAGAGTCCTCGGGTTCACCCGGGAGTCGGAGTCGACTCCGTATAATTCGTTCTCGAGTTTTACTGTCGTGACTTTGTTCCTTACCACGTCGCTGAAACTACCCCGTGAAGAAGTCAAGTCGACGGATCTTCAAGCGAATGCGCCATTTTTCCCCTCACTGGGCACCGCAAATTTTCTTATGCAATTATAGCCTTTATATATATATATATATATATATGTATATTATATTCATGAAGAGTGTCTTTTAAACTTTGAAGAGTAATCGGTACGCTTGTGAGAAACTGCCGGAAAATTGCTAACCACTCGTATAACGAACATTAAAGAACCGACCGAGAGTCGAGTGCGCTTGACTCGAATGTCATCGAATCCAACGACTGACGAAATCGCAGAGGACTCTCGTGACCCACCGTCGCAGGATCGAAGGACTTTACAATTTATTTTATTTTTTTTTCTTGCTCAGACAATTTTTTTTTTTTTTTTTATATATAAAAACTTTTCGTTCGGATTTTGACACGGATCGCGACAGTGTTGTTTTTTTTTAATTACTGTGGGAACGTGTCGTTCCGACTCGTGGAATTTTATTGACTCAAACAAATCGCGAATTGAATCTATTCAATTTTTTTCATGACGAATTTTATTTATGGTTTCATTGAAAAATAAATTTTTTCGGATTTTTTTTTTCTTCTTTTTTTTTACAGTCGGAAAAATTAATTTTCGTATGAGATATTTTGCGAACGACGATTTTTTCACCTCATCCACCGAGTCATAGAACATGCACTCGGGTTATTTTGACGTACAGTGCCTGATGTCGAAGAAACCAGCATTTCGAAACCCCACGTCTCTTTCTCATCCGAAACAATTTCTCATCGCTTCGAATCTAATCTCTCCGTCGATAAAAAGAACTCCCATTGACATTTTCTTAAAACGCCGCCACTTTGGCCATTTTTCAGGCCTCGCGGGTCACAAACTTTTTTGTTTTTTTTTTACCTCAACCTTGCCTGAGCTTTTTTGTCCCGCGTGTGAATTTGATGACTGATTAATCCCATCACCTTCTCCGGGCCCGACGAAGATTCCGCTCGACGGCCTTGTTTACGTAATTACACTCGTTCGTCAGGCTGAATCTTGGGGCGATTTCTTCGTCGAGGTGAACGGGTCGTGATTCGTTAACGCCGCGTCGACGGTGGCTCGTCGAACCACGACAAAGTGCTTTAACGATGATAGAGCCTGTTCGAGTCTCCGGATATAATACCTGCTTCGACCGAAGATCCATTTTTTTTTTTTTTTTTTTTTTTTTCACATTCATCTTTCTTTTCCTCCTCAACACCAACGGCCCATCCTGACCATCGCCGATAGACGTTCTTGCGAGGGAAAAAAAAAAAAAAAAAAAAAAAACCTTAATCGCTTATCGATCAGAGGCTCCGGACTTGCCGCAGAAAAGCACACTGTACGTATATACTGCGCTCATGATGGCGATGTATATGGCGTGCAGAATATACGATCAGCTTATTTCCGTCGGGTTGAGGGATGAGAGAAAAAAAAAAAATACCGAGACTCGGACGATTGCGATGGAATTTCGCAACTCGGAGTCGGCGAAATGGATTTTTTTTTTTTTTTTTTTCGAGCATCAATTTTCGAATTTTTAATTTCGAATTTCAGAACGAAAATTTCGAAGAAGTTCACGGTAAAATTTAATAATAAAAATTAACAATAAAATTAATAATAAAATTAATAATAAAATTAATAATAAAATTAATAACAAAAAAAAACATAATATAATCATAGATTAAAGAATCATGAATCGATGAATAAAATGTTGTTCGATTCGCGGAGGAAATTCGAGGCGACAAAAAAAATAGAATAAAGTTATTGTCTCGTAGAGTCACTCGTATGAGAGAGAGAGAGCGAGAGAATGCAACAATCTGTGGAAAAGAAATACATTTTTTTTTTTAACGTGCACATCAATTGAAATGAGAAAAAAATTGTGAACAAATTTTCTGTCCAATTCACGGATGTAAATCGGTAAATAAATTATTGCGTCGGCGACGGAATAGAAGAGAGAAGGTGGAGGGTTTATTTGGTTTCATTGCAACCGAAATTCCCATTCACGACACTGGTGAACGATAAATTATTGCGGTATATAATGCTAGATTAATTAATTTGCGCATACAGAAAGGTCGCCTGAATTATTAAAGGGGGGGGGGGGGGGGGGGTAATTCGAGCTGATTGTCGCACGTGTTAAAACTGTCTCGCATATCGTAAATTCCCTTTCTCGAGATAATAAGTTCATTGATGAACGATGCCATACAGTGCGTGTAACGTCATAATTTCCTTGCGATTTTCGCAATTTTCTCTCGTCAATTAAAATGAATTTTCCAATAAATTTTTCCGATTGCCTTGCTCGATTTATTTTCGTAAATTTTTCAACGAGTCGCCCGACTCGCCTCGAGCGTTTCGAATATTCCATATACATTCATTCGCGTTGATCAATAAAATAATAAACGAAAAGTTCGATTAATTTTCTTCTGTGCGCTCTCATTTTCCCGGATTTTTTTTTCTTTTTTTTTTCTTCTTTTTTTTCGAGAAAAATTTCATCCGTTGGTTTACGAAAAAAAAAAAAAATATATGTTTTCGTACCACGAATCGATGTGTAACAGTTTTTATAGGCGTACGAGTAACGCATGTAAAAAGTCTCTTTGCAGGATTGATCAATCCACGGAATATTATGCCGGAGCCGGGACAGTGCGTGATCAATAATCGGGCGTTCTTCGTGTTCGGCTCGTTAATCGCCTTCTACATCCCAATGATCGTCATGGTCGGCACGTACGTGCTCACCGTTCAACTGCTGAGGAAAAAGGCTCGCTTCGTCGCGGAACATCCGGAGGGCGATCACTTTCGAAGACTCGGTGGAAGATACGCGTCGACGAAACATCCCTCGACCCCGTCGCGATCGTCGACGCTCTCGTCCAGACAACTATGGAGGATGTCCGGGGGAAGCGGTGACGGGTAAACGAAGTTAATGAATTTTTTTTTCCCGTATCAAACGCGGGCAACGAGACAGGTACAATTTTTTATTTAAATTCCCCCCTCTCTGCGGGCGAGGCTCAAAGCAATTTATCTTTCAGAGACGTGAACGAGACGACGGTCGGTGACAAAAAATTTAATGAATTTTTTTTTTTTGCAACTTTCAAACGTTCATTTCAACGGCGTTCCGTGCGAAACGCGTTCGTCTCGTTCGAGTTTCAACGGAAACGGGAGAGATCGCGAATACTCTGAGACGTCATAAAAATCTTTGAAATAATGTGCTTTTTCATGTGCGAAAGATTTTTATGACTTCACAAAAAAAAAAAAAATTATATAAATTGTTAATTTTTCGCAACGTCGCAATCAATTTTATATTTGCCAAGAAAAATAAGTGTTACGAATTATTCATATATTTTGACGCATTTACCGTGACGCAAGTTAATTCCGTTTGTAATTTATGATCTTTTCTGCGACGATCTTTCGAGCGCGTTATAAATTACTCCGAATCGACGTTTGCCTGTACCGAACGACTTTCATCAGTCGTCGAAGCTCTCGTCGATATTGCAAACGCTTTTCCTTCGCGAATGATTTGCCGAGAGAAAAAAAATATATATTTTACCATTCGCTGCACCGATCCGAAACGATCCGTCAAAAAAATTGCCGACGATCGCACTAATTGGTTTCGTACAATTTTTTTTCATTCGCCATCGCTAAGTGATATTGGAATGCGCGATCGATCGTTTCGGTCACGGTCGTTGAATCATCGTTTTCAAGGGTAAAAAGCTCGTGTTTGAAAATCTTGGAAAACCGCAATTGGAACGAAAACAATAATAACACCAGTTGTACGAACCGAAAGTCCGATGAAGCGATTTTTCGACGCTTAAATTTTTGATACATTGCGAAGCTCGTGGCATTCGGCCAGTGTTGCATAACGAATTCACGTCGCTGACCCACACTGTACGACTTTGTTTTTTTGTCTCTCGTTGTTTCGAAAACAGGAGAGGCACGGGCGGACGCACCGGGACGTCGCAGCTTAGCTTCGAGGTCGGTAACGAAGAAGCTGACGCGACACCGAGCGGGAGCGGGAGAACATGCGCGAAAATGGATCAGGGCACTCAGACACCGGAGAACATTGCTCGGGAAACAAGAAACTTCACGCTGAGGTCACTAAAGCTTCATCTCAATGTCGCACCGACCAATCTCAATCTAAGGTAAACTATTTTTTTTTTTAATCCTCAGAAAGTCGTTGAGAAGTCCTCGAAGAGTCCTCGAAGAGTCTTTAAAACAATAAAAAAAAACAAATTTTTCATTGACTTGAATTATAAACCTTGGCAATTATTTAAAACCATCGTTTAAAGCTTTTGGATATCGATGATTGAGTTCAAAGACATTGATACGAAATTTTGGAGCGCCTTGTAGGTCTCGCATATAGCGAAGTGTAACGCTGGGAGCTGAGACTGTGCTTGTATATCTGTACACAACGGAGTACCGCATGTACACCGCACAATGTTATAGAGGAGTACAAGACATTCGGAGAATGGCGGTTAATCAGGCTCCCGTTAGAAGCATTGGCCACATTCGAGGACAAGAAACTCTCGACGTATCTGCCTAGCATCGACCCTTCCGTGGACACGGCTCATCCGTTCAAACGGAATTCAATTATATCCCTAAATCATCAAAAACAAAAAAAAAAGGACTCGCAGCTTAGACTTTTCATCGATAAAAAAAATGTACCCGTTGATAAATTGTTTTTTTTTTTTTTTTCATATATGAATAAAAATTCTAATTTTTTTGTTTATCAACAGGTTTCTGCAAGGAAGATCAAAGAGGAGATCATTGGCCGCCAACGCAGTCGCGACGGAACAAAAAGCCAGCAAAGTCCTCGGTCTGGTCTTCTTCACGTTCGTTCTCTGCTGGGCTCCCTTCTTTCTGCTCAACATTCTGTTCGCCGCTTGTCCTCATTGTTCCGTTCCCAGCAACGTCGTCGATACTTGCCTGTGGCTCGGCTACGTATCGTCGACTATAAATCCCGTGATTTACACGGTGTTCAACAAGACGTTCAGAGCTGCTTTCATACGTCTGCTGAAGTGCAGGTGCTCCAGGTGATTGCAATATTATAATACATTGTTTCATTTTCAATCGTTCCAACGTCAACTCCGTGTAGTTGTTACTCCACTGAAACAGATTACAAAAAAAATATATCCTCTTCAATTTTTGTTTTGAAAAAAAAAATCCTCGAGGAAATTGACAAATACGAGTATACTCCGAAAAACATTTATTACCAAATTTCACAATCTATTTTCACTCGGCTGCAAGTATGATACACCTAAAGAAAAAAAAAAATTAAGTGCTAAAAAAAATAAGATACATTTTTCAAGAGATCGTATGTCGTCGAGATCATCAAATAGCGAAAATTTTAGACGCGATAAGCTTGAATATTTTTGTTACGATACAAGAAACAAAGTGGGCCGTTAAATTATAGATAAGAGAGATAAAGGGAACGCATGCTCGAGGCCAGCAATATCGTCGGAGTAACGCGATAGAAGAAATAATGAAGGATAGATTGTTCGGTGTGTAATAAAATATGAAATATCGCTACAGCCCTCATTATCATGGTTGTACATAACGGATGATAAAACATGAAAAATGTTCTTTTCAACAGATCCGCGAGACCGCCGCGCTATCGCTCAGTTACGGAGGGTGGTAGAGGTGCAATGGGTCTGTGCACCCCCGGTGCGCTTCCTCTGGCAATAAGTCTTCAAGGAACGCCGCTTCTAACGCCGACGCCGAATCCCAACGTCGGCGTTGCCGTTTCCGTTACGGCCGGTGGCCCGGCAGTCACACCAGCATCGGGTACTTCGTTCGTTACGATGATAAATCGTACGCCGAGCTCGCTCTATCGGGACACCTTTCTCGTACACGAGCACGATCATGACGAATGTTAATAGTGAAATTTAAAAAAAACTCACTTCCAAAGAAAAGAAAAACTATTTAAACGATAAAAAAAAATACTTGGATTATTCTGTGGAAAACTATCAAAGTCGAAGCCAGGCACTGCACTTCATATTCGGAGGAGAAGCGTTAAAGATATTTCGTGCAGGTGAAAGACTTTTCTTCGTTGAAGGTAAAGAACCAACTACCTGGTAGCCATTTTTGTCCAGTGTGGAGTGTATTGCAGGTATGCCTAATTGTTGAATCCCCCTGACGAGGGTGGCGAGCGACGACGCAGGTAGCAATTTCGCCGAAATTAAACCGCTCCTTGACGGAATTTCAGGAAAGGCAGACTGACGCTTTTCGATCCATCCAATGTTCACCAAGGGAAATACAATATAAAAGTAAAATAACTGTTATTTATTCAGGGTATCTAATTTATTCAAGTCACCGTTATTTATTTAATTTATTTAATTCATTTAATTCATTTTCGACTTCTGCCTCCGAGATGACAATTCACCGTGTTGTGTGATTTGTAATTCCTCCGGCCTGATGTATGCATAGATGTATATTGTTTTAATTTTTTTTTTTTCGAAAAATGCGCAGTTTAGGATTAAAGTGCGTTACAATCATTAAGAGTAATAGATATATATATATAGAAAAATAGTCACTATTGATAAGCGAGTGAAAACGACGAAAAGAAGTTTCTTCTTTTCGCAGAAAATACAATAATGCTGATTAAAAAAATGTACAAATGAAGCGATACTTCGACAGTGCGCTGTACGTCTCGCCTAGTCCCGCATAGCACGAAATATTTTGAAGTATTCCAGCGGAACGTTTCTTAAATATTTCAGACATATCAGTTTTCAACATTTCTTAAATATTTCTGAAATAACGATAAAATATTTTGAAATATTTTTTAACAAATTTTTTTTTACTAATGCTTGTATCTTTACGTGGGTGTGTAGACGCAATTTAGATTTAAGCCAAATATTTCAATGTACGATTTATAAGCCCACGATAAAATATTTTTAATACTTTAGAAAAATATTATTGAAATCTTTAACAAATGTTTTCGTGTTATGCGAGGCAAAGCCAAGCGAGAGAGAGAGAGAGAGATTTAAAGAAAATCGATATTTTTTTGTTCCTTCTTACCCCCACGACAAAATATCGTGTATGCGAAAGGAAGTGGCGTCAACCGAAGATACGTAAACTAATGTCTGTCTTGAAAGCGAAAAAAACCAAAGTCAAACCAACCAAAGAATTATATTATTATTGTATAAAAAAAGATTATAGGCTTTTAGTACGGCCGTGGTAACTTAAGTGTAGATAAGGACAAAAAAAACAATAGCGTAAATGCCAATATTCGATGTAACGAATAAAGCAATATTGTCATTTCTGTATCAACGTCTTACAATCCTTCAATCTTATTATCTAAAATATTCTATTACGGAACAAGTATTTACAGTTTTAAGCAACTATATAACGTTTCTTCACAACGCATTACGAGCAAGATTCTTTTATCGACGGTCCTGTATTGGAAAATTTTGGATCATCTATCGATAACAATTCGCACTACATTTAATCTTAATAACCAAATATAGTTATAACAGTTTTCGTTCGACGGTGATCAGACCTTTATCAGATTGTGCCTGCGACTGAAAAAAAAAAATTTCCGAGTATTATTATTTTTACACCTTAGTTTTAATATGCGACATATTTATCTGATCCAATATCATCGAACAACAAATTTTGTTTGACAGGAAAAAAAAACTAAATCAGTGTAAAATTTTTTTTTCTATTTACCTTGGTTGTCTCGTCATTCTTCGCTTTCTCTTTATGCCCGTGTAACCGTGATTCCGTAAAGATCGCACTTCGAGCGTCGGAGGCGTACCAAGAGTCTCGACCGCTGCCAATTGTCCACGCGTCAACATACCCGGCGCTGTTGGCGGGCCTATTATGAGATTTGCCTGCTTGTTTCGCAGTCGAAGAAATCGACGAGCTCGCGAAGCCACCAAACCTTTAACTTCTTTTGAACGCTTCCACGTATAATAGAATTCAACCAGGTCCGTCTGCGAACAGTGTGAATAGGAATTTTTAAAAAACCTCATCTTAAGCGTAATTAAGAATATGTTCGTTGATACTGTTCTATACTAATTTGTTTATTCTAATTTTTTTAAATTCAAATTCGTATTCCCTTTTTTTTGGTAGGCCGGTAGGAAAAATCACCGATTCTCTTACCGTTGTCTTGTGTGGCAAGAGCTTTGCTCTTATCGAAGTGAATTTTTTCCCATACAGACTTAGTCCTTTTCCAAACAGAGTCTGCAAACAATATAAAAATTATTGAACGTTAGTGCTTGGAGTAAAGAAAATTTGATAGACCGACGGTAATGAAGGTTTCAGTGCGTTTAGTATTTCTTCTCCACAAAGGTCCGTACTTTTTTTTCCTGTTAATTCTACTATTGTTTATATGAATCGTACTTGTATATTTAAAAAAAAGTGTATAATTTACGAGAAAAATAAGTCTCACCCTTTTTTTTGTGAAGAAGAAATGTTTACTGAATAAAACTTTGTGAAGCTATCGTTAATTCCATGGCACTTACGATTTCCGAGGGTGTCCATCTGTCGATGAGCTTGTCCGGCAGATCTTTCGTTATGAGTCTTCTCAGAGCAACTTCCGGTATGTAAGCCGAGTCGTGAAGTACGTCGGAAATGTATTGTTCTGCGTAACCGTTGCAAGAATTTTCCATAGCTTCGTCGTTCGGCACGCCACGACGTTCCTGGGCGCAGGTCAGCGCCGATCGCGCCATGAACATGAAGAGCGGAACCCAACATTCGCCGATCTCGGGTATGGGACTCCAAATTCTCTCCTCCGGATAGTCCTGGTATTCCTTCCAAGGATCACCGCCTGGCCGCCATTCTGGTACATCGGCTGTACAATTCGCGTAATCCTGGAAATATGGGAAGAAAAAATCAGTGCTGTAAAAAAATGAGGCGGAGCCAGATCTCGACTCTGTAATCGCCAAACTACAATCTCTAAATCGTCACGTACGCCAGTAAATCCCATCGCATTTTCTCTAAAAAAAAAAAGATTAATATAAAAATTTAAAAAATACCCTCTTCGAGTTGAATCTGCCAAAAGGAAAAAAAAAATAAATTATTTAACTCAGTGAAGCTAACTCTCCGAAAAAAAATCTCCGAGCATCTTCTTTTACAATATTCCCACAAATTTTTGACCGACACATTTTTTTTTCTGAACCAAATAAAATAAATTAATTAAACTTGCCTCAGGATTATCTGAAGATGTTTTCTTCGGTGGGTCGCAATTTTTTCCAAATATATCCATACTGCTTAGTATCTCCTATTGCCGAAATAATTGGAGTAAAAATGCAGGAGCGTCGGTTCGCAATTGTGGTCTGCAGGCCAGCAGTGATATTTTCGTCGTTAAATCTCCTGGTCGAAGACGGAAGAGAGCCGAGTGACCGAGGGTCTGTACCTTGAGGCCACTTTAAATGGTCAACCCCTGACCGTCCGAGGGTGGTCCTACCTACCCCCACCCCTCTCCTCCCGGCCAGGCTACTTTGCACCGCTGCAACAATGCACTTCCATAGAATTTCTCTTCACCAATAGGAAGACACAGGCCTTCCCCACTAGGACGTTTCGCAGGATGTGTATTTTTTTTATTTGTGAAAATATAAGAAAATACTTCCCCCTCAGATTTTTCCTCGGGCAAACTCCGTAAACGCCGTTCCCTATCGTCCTACTTTGCACCGCTGCAGCAATGCACTTCCATAGAATTTCTCTTCGCCAATGGGAAGACACTGATCTTCCCCACTAGGATGTCAAAAATATTTTGCGAAGCGTGGCTTTTTTTTTCATACCAGAAAATATTTTCTTCCGGACCGACTTGTCTTCGAGGAAATTTTGGAAACGTAAACCGAGAATATACTTAACGAATTGTATGTATTTCGCGAAGAAAGAAGAAAATCGTTTCTTCCCCTCGGATTTTTTTTCCGGACACCGCCGGAAGCGAATTATCTTGCTCGAATTTGATTAACCGATTTTCAGCTACGACACGCTGATACGACAGTGATTCATCGAGTTCATAAACGATCCCGATCCCTTCTCGGTAGTCTCTATTGTAATTGTACCAGATACAAACATTTCCCCACTCTATCGCCTGTTACACCGTCGACCTATAGTTGTGTACGCGTTTCACTATTCACGCGTGTTCTCCGGCCAAGCAACGATCTCGGCCACTGAGCTTAGAGGCCTTTGAGATCATGTTCAAACAACTCTCTTGGGTTTTCGGCACCGGTGCGCTACAAATATCGATAAGATAAGAAAATACACTGCGCCGTCGGAATTTTCGAGACCTTCGGTTTGAAGAAATAAAAAAAAAATTACATAAATATATATATATATTTGGCTGGGCAAAAGATTTTTTGTACTTGAAATACGTACTCAAAATATGTATTTAAAATAGTGCCCAGCTCTGATATATATTTGGAAATTAAAAAATTTAGTCATGCACAACGACGATTTTCGATCTCGATATTTTGCCGAACTTTGCAACTCTGTGGATTCTGATGGACAGAAAATTGATCGACACATTTTTTGTGGCTTTTAATGAATTCGATACTGTTTATTACTTTACAGACATAATATTAATAGAAAGAATAATAATAATAATAATTAACAAAGAAGCAATCTTGTATTCGTCTCGCGAATTTCAACAGCGTAGTCTCACTAGATTTACATTTCCGTACAATTTCGGTATTTGTTTCCATTTTCATCTTCTCTTTTGAATATATATTTTAAAAAATCCACAACATACGATTCGCTCACATAATGGAATCGTGGCTCGACAAATTAACGAAAAATACTCTGCATCGATATCATGCGATTCGAGTAACTCTCGATGATTTGTGTCGGCGTTAAATTCGGACAATTGATTTTTTTGTCCGTTGTGGAGATTGCGCGACAGAAAGATTTGTTTTACCCACTTCACGAGAGTTGAACCTACGTACACTTCAGTTTTGCATTTTTCTTTTTTCCATCATTTACTTATTGCCAATTCAGACGCCTAGGTTGGCTGGATAAGAAACTCATCTACTCCCGAAACTCCGATCTAATCTATCAGAGCGATTTCGTGAGAAAAAATAAAAAAGTTAATATTGACGGTCACCGCAATCGTGATTTGAGAGCGACCCCACAAAAGAAAATCCCTATGTGCAACACAAATTCATTCTCACTCTTATTTGTATAGTGCGATCGCTTCTCAACGAATTCAGTCATTCTCGCGCATCAAGAAACATAAAAAATTAAAAAAGAAAGAAAAATCGAACTAAAAAAAATTACCTCACGCATGATCTGTACACGTTACATTTCTATGAAATCGCGATTCAGCGTCGTTCCGCTATATTTTCAATCTCGCAGCTTTTCACTAATCACCGGTGTTGATTATTTCTTCTTCTTTTTTTTTTAGCGTTGATCCTTCAGTCCCGTCGTTTCCAAGTAAACTTTGCCCTGGATGCGTCCGGCGCTACAACTGGATGCGCCGCTGGATGCGAGTACGGGCATGTGGGTTTCGTGCAGAACGGATGATATTTGCACTGTTGTTTCGGATGCGAGAAAATGCAGCCCAATTTTGTGCAGGACAAGCCGAATTTGCAATTGGGGTGTTTATAGGCGCACTTGTCACCGAATTTGCAAGCCGGAAATGCGCTGAAACAATTGAAGCGATGAAAAATAAAATGCTAAACAGATTAATTATCGACGATCTAATAGTTATTTTTTTTAACGCATACACGTAAAATTCCACTTCTCGTTCTGTGAACTGAGCACCACATAAAGTGCCTTTCGACGCTCACTTCACAGGAAAATTAAGCAAAATTTTGCGTGCTCGCGTTGGAAGATAAACAAATATCGAGCTCTGCGGTCAAATAATCTTACCCGCACGGCACCGCAGGATGATAATAAGCGCACTTGCTTCCCAGTGTGCAATTCGGCCAGTAGCGACATTTGTCCCGGGATTTGTCGGTCACCGTCGACAGGGGGACATCAATAACGGGTCTCTTGTCCGGAGAGTCTTTCGCAAGGGCCGACAGGACAGGCAGCCTCGTCGCTTTACCCAATGGGCTGGGCGATCGTGATCTACTGTAAACTATGGGACTCAATTTTCTTCTCTTTCTCTGCGTCACTTCTTGCGGTATCTCGACGTTTTCACTGTTGTGATTCTCATTGTTTTCGTCGGTTATTCCTTTATCAACGACCTCGCTCTCCTCGGGCTCGATGGTCTGCGACAGCGTCGGCGACGATTCGTTCTGCTCGTATGAGTCATTATTCTGCACGTTCGAAAGCACGAGCTCGTCATCCTCGGTCACCTGGGGACGAACACGATGATGCAAACGAAACTCCTGTGTCAACGATTTTTCGACAGTTGCAAAGGAGAGTTTGTACACTTAAAAAAACATTTCTGGTCCAAAATTTTTCTCCGTTATTTTACAATTTTTGTTTCTTGTTAAACTTTTTTCTAGATAATTAAAAAAAAATTTACGTCAAATATACAGTTCCCTAAAGAAAATTTTTAAACCTCAAGTAACGAGAAAAAAAAAGAAACTTTGGAATCGAGAATCTTTTATCGAACGTGCAAAACTTTCTACTGTGCTCGTCGAAATTATTCATTCAGTTTACCTCCATTTCCAATCGTTCATCATCCTCTTCCGTCATAGTTTTATCCTTAATAACATTATTGTTGTATCCGTTAAGTGTGACTAGAAACTTTTGGTTATCATCGCTGCGTTGAAATAGCGACATCACAATGCCCATGTGTTCGTCGTTTACTGGACAAGGTGTATCTGCAAATACGCATAAACTCGTAGGAATAATAAAAGCTTAATCGATTACCGATAAAATATTATTTTCAAAAGTAAATAAAATAAAAAACAAAAAGCAAGAAAAGATGTTCTCGATTTACGCACATGGCTTGCTCTTGCCATTGTCCTCCGTATCAGTGGTCCTCAGCTGCACCTGAATTTTTTCCATAACGAGCCTCTTCGTGGCGTTCAAATGAACCGACAGATTTTTACCTATTTCCCTCGCACCTGCCGGTTTCAGACGCTTTAACCTCGGCTTCTTGTCCTATCGAAATTCATCGTCTTATTACAGGAAAAAAAATCACCCGCCAATCGATAATTACGACGAAGTGAGATCAAAGGAAGAATAAAATCGCTACGACACATTGGTTTTTTTTAAATCTTATTTTTGAAATAATTTAATAATTTATTGTACAACATACAACGTTTACTCGCTCTCGCACGTCGATAGTCAATTTCATTTTTCATCCATTAAGATTATTTTAAAACCATTTCTCAAATTGAAGATCAAGAAAAAAAAAATTAATTCACGCCACCGAGGATTATCGTTTACTTCTTCTCGGTATCTTATTCTTACTCACCGACAATACGGGCTCCGGATTCTTTTGCTTGACGACCGATTGATTGGCCTCCGCCACGGCCCTGAGCAGCAAAGATTGGGTAGCTCGTTTTTGTGTCGGTTGCAATGGTTTCAGTGGTCTCGGCGTGACGATTACTTTGCTGGCGATCGATTTACCTTTGGCCTCGTCATCTTCCACGAGGTCTTTCACCCCGTCAGCCCCTCGTCTCTCGATTAACTCCGGCCTTCTCACCGCTATTATGTGAGACTTTACCGGACCGACGTTGATCACCGACCGATCGTCGTCGAGCCCGTCCTCCGGCTCGACGCCCGTCTCGTCTTCCTCGAGTCTCGTCTCCGAGCGCTTCTTCGCCGGCACGAAACCCAATCGGCTGTTCGCCGTCCTTACGCTGTTCCGCACCGGCCCCAGTCGATTCTTTATCGTGTTCTTGAAACTCCTCGAATCGTCGCTGGTCGACTGTTTCTCGACCGCGAGACTCTTGCTCAAGCCCAAACGGTCTTTCACCGTCGAGCCTTGTTTCTCGACGTTCCTGAGCCGCGAGACCGCGGTGACGATTTTCTCGCCACCGTCGCTCTTGACCAATCCCTCCCTCGCTCCTCCGAGTCGATTTTTAGTCTCGTTCGCTCGGCCAGCTTGACGATTCCTCGCGTCGTTGCCACGAGCGCGAGGAAAACTTTCGTCCTCCTCGTGGCTCTTCGCCCGCGGCGCGTTTCCGCGTCTGTTGAGAGACTCGAAGCGATTCACCTCGGACTGACCTTTCTCAAATCTCTTCTCGGCCTGGCCACGGCGGAATTCCGCCTCACGGTTCCTGTGCGTCTCGAATTTCTTCCTCGGCGACAATATTCCAAGGCGGTTTTTAACCGAGACCACGGAAGTGATTTTCGGCTTGTTGACGCAGGATTTTAGTTTTTTGTCGTCTTTCGTCTCGTTCTCGTCCTCGTCGTCCGGCTCGGGAAGTTCCGAGTCGGCGAGCTGTTTGACTCTCTTGTCGGGCCTCTCGGTGTTGTTTTCTGCAACTTCGAGTGGCCTCTTCGTCGTCGCTTTAGCGCGCAACTCTGCGATCTTCGCGTCCGCGACAATGTCCGGGATTTTTTCGTCGGCGAGGCACGCCGCGGAACTCGTCTCTTCCGGCGAGTCCGGCGCGGTTGTCCTCGCGGGAATTGCCTTCTCAGGCTCGCGGGTCGGTGCTAGAATCGCCGCCCGATCTAAAGGAGGGTCGGTCACATCGGGAACGATTTTCTCAAGCGGCGCAGATTTTTCGGGAATTTTTTCGCATGACTTCTCCTCCTTTGCGACGATGTTTCCAATTTTAACCGTCGCTTGAGCGACGTTCGCCTCCTCGGCCGCAGCGTTTTTGCGCTTCTTGCGCTCCTCCTCCTGCTTCACGACGACCGTCGGCACGAAGTCTCGCGGAGCTTTCTTCTTCGCTACGGTTACTTTCTGCAGCTTCTTCAACACCTGGTCGTGAAGCCATTCGACGAACGGCGTCGTACTGTCCTCGAGAAAGAGATGAAGATCCTCGTGCATCTGCTGACGAGTCTTCTTGTTTACGACCATGACGAGAATGTAGTCAGGCAACTCCTCGTCGTATCGGACGCCCAGCTCCAAGAGCTTCGCTCTTATAGCGCTCTGCAAATTAATTGAAAATATTAGCGAAATGCTTTTGAAAAAAAAAAAATTCTGTCAAATGCATTACCGAAAGTTACACAAAGCAATGGCTTTAAAAAATGTTCCTGTCATGATTGCAATGAAATCCAATAAATAAATAATTCTGAAGGACTTTGCCCGATAGCGTAAATATTACACTATTGAAATGCGTGTGCAATATGCAATGTTATCCTGTGAGCTAAGACATAATACCGAAGATAATAAAAGTTAATACGTCGAGTAAAAGACAGAGACGTAATATTGAGGTTTCGATCGGCTGCGTTAGAGAAACCCAAAAAAAAAAAAATTTGTTATCGGTAAGAAATTAAACCGAAGCTAAAAATGATTTCGCGCGCTCCTGAAATCAAAACTCGGGGTGTGAAGAGATAATCGGCTTAAAGGTGAATAAACTGAGGTAGAAATCATAATCAGACGAATATCGGCGAGGACGGAATGCAATGGTGTTGTGTACCGACCCTAAGTTGATTGGTGACTTCGATTCCACGGATATCCATAGTTGGGTCCTCAGTATGCCGCTTACAATCCCAATGCGTCTACCGTGTCACGCGTGCGATCGTTCGAATTTATTTTCAATGGAAAATTGTAAAAAAACACTCAAGATGTGACAACATTATACGCCATGTTCGTGTATCAATGGAGGTTTTCAATCTGGAGCCCCGAAGCGCACACGACTGTGCGGGCAAATCCGCGATGCTGTTGGTCAGCGCCTTGGGAAGCCTCGATAATCAACTCGCACGGTAAGGTAGACATTTTTCGGTCATAACGTACCAACGCAGATTAATTCGAATAATTCAAGGTCCTTCGAAGAAAAGAAGAAACTGATGTTGACGCGAAAATAAATAAATAATTTGAGCACGACATAACTTTTTATGTTTTGTAGAAAACACCTCCTCGCAGCTCTCGAGATACGGTAGAAATTCATCAGGCGCTGCATGTCAATTCTTCGCGGTTCAAATCATTCAAACTCCTTCGACGAGAAGAAAACATGTACACAAGAGCAGGTAAATAAACGTTTCGGGAAAGGTCAAACTTTTCGTAAAACGTCTTTTCACAGCACGCGTGCTTATCGTCTAAAACCTAACGTACCAATCGTAAAATTTGTATACTATTGCTAAAACCATGTCGGAGAGAACCACAGGAGGCCCGAAAAAGAAAGAAACGATTGCCGAAGCCAGCGAAAAAAAGGGTAACACATTATTTGTATATATTAATGTACATCGGATGCAAGTTCGTAACCGACATGCGGCGTCGCAAGATGGAAAAATCTCAATTTATATATCTGTCAAATTTATTTATTAATTTTTTTTTTCTTACTAATATTGGCATAATTTAAGTTATCACTTACGGCTCTACTTTTAGATTAGAAAAATCTACTTTCACTTAAAAATATATCTATCGATTTTGATTTTGAATTGGTTTAATGTTTTTACTTCTACTATAAACATTCACATATTATCTCATTTTTGCAGAAACCGCTGCAGAGGCTAAAGAGAGATTGAAGATGGAAATCAGGTTTCTGAAATTTCTAATATTGCAGGCGGAGTATCAATTGGATGCAACAAGATTTGGTGATCTCTGTAACGATGCTGACATTGTGCTTGACATTGCCGGAATTTCAACGAAGACTGGTTCTCCCGAACTCATTGACGTTGATGTGGTTATCCTAGATGAGTTGTGTTCGTATGCAGGCTTGTGTTGCAAAAAAATAGAAGACAAATTCGTAATAGCTTTTCAATCATTTTGCGGAAATTTTTACGCAAGTGAAAATTGGGTTGAGTTGTCCAAGAACAAGGATGAATGGACACTCGGACAGTGGGTGATGCCGATGGGCATAAATGTCGATACTATATTCAAGAAGTATTCCATGAGCACGTACGCAGATGTGAAGAAATTTTTGAGAGAGTGCAAACACCTTGTCGATTGTCACAATCGCAGAGAGCAACAATTCAAACAACTGGAGGTATCAATCTTGGAACTTTTGGTTATGACATAAAAAATATTTTATACATCCATTTTTTTTTATTACAGGCCTTCATGAGTCATACAAAGCCTTGGGGATGCGATTTGGAGGCAAGTTCCGGATATACGAATGTGATTATGACACTGACAATGAAGAAGTTGGATGCGTCGGCCAACAATACTCAAAAAATTATTGTCTCTTTGTTGTCCAAATGCAATAATGCGAGGATCAGCAGAATAGTTATTGATCCCGCAGGCGAGGATGAATTGTCGTCAGAAAAACGGAGGACATATTCCAAAATGTTTACTTGTTTCAAAAAATTGGACATGGTAGATGCAGTGAAGCAGCTCTTGATGTCATCCGACAGTCTGTTTGTCTGGAAAGATCCATATAACGACGACAGCATCGTCGAAATACACGTATGACAATCTACAATTATTTTGATTTCCTTTATTGCGGAAATAAACAAAACTGTAAAGTAACTAACCAGATTGAACAGTTTTTTTTAACCTGAACAAAGCTTCTTTTATGAGGAAGCAAAAGTGCATGTACATGTATTTTTATCTTCAATTCTGTACCCAGGGTAATGAGGAGGCCGATGTAGATACGAGTTTTTCAAGACTGTTACAAAAAAAGTCCAACGTCACGAAGAAGCGTCAAGTCCGCGGGGCTAAGAGCGAAGGTGTCAACCAAAATCTAAACGGCACTGGCGAAAAAAGTCTAAACGTCGAAGTCGACGACGTCGACACGTCGCAGGTCAACAGCAGCAGAAGTAAAAAACGAAAGATCGAGGCGCGAAAAGAAGCTGTGCTTAATAAGGAAAAATCCGGCGCAAGTAAGCTTACCGCCGCCGCGACGGCGGACAATTGCAAGAACTCCACTGCGAAAATTTCGAGCCAGCCCAAAATTAGTGCATCGGGCAAAGAATATATTCTCTCGAATGAAAAGGTTCCGAGCAGAACTGCGGCGGAATCTTCAAAGAATAACGATAAAGCTAAATTTGTCAAATCGAAGCATCGACTGGTGAATAATACTTTGCTGGCTGGCGATAGAAAACCAGCCGAGAAACGAAAGAACACGGACGTTTTCGAATCGGAGGCACTCGAAAGTAAACTGAAGAAATCTCGGGTCAACGGTGTCGGTTCAGTTTCAACGCCAAAGGGCAGTTCGGTCAAGACATTACCGTGCAGCACGCCGATAACTGAATATATACCCGTTCTGTCCACGATCACCAAGGATAACATCAGCGCAATCCCGAAAGTAAACAAGATGAATCAAGGGCAAGCAACCGACGGCGAACCAACTAATACAACGGTGAATCTGTGTCAATCCGACGCTGACGATTCGACCGATGAAGATTTTTCAAAAGTCGGCAACGATCACGAGGCATTGCTTAAAGATCTGCAGGACGTCAAATACGAAAATAATAAAAATGTCAAGAGGAAAACGGCACCAAAATCTGCCAAGCAAAAGAATATTGGAGTTCCCCTAAAAGGAAAGAACAAAGTTTCCCGAAAATAATATTGCTTTTCTATTGCGTTTATTCGCATGAAAAAAAAAGATTACATTTTGTCTCTCGTTAAATGTGAGAGGTATAATTCAATTATTCGTTAAGTGTCTCGACTGCAGGGTGAGCAGCGCTCCAGGTCCAAATTTACACTGAAAAAAAACCTTATAATAAATATTGTTCAGTTTCTCACAAGCAACACTTGTGGCGGCAGATTTATTTCCACCAAGTAAAAAAAAAAGAATGAAGGCTGACTGTGTCATTCTGAAAAACATTTTTGAATGACACTTTCGCATCATGTCAAACTCCGATTTACACGACCTTTGGCCGCGCGGTTCTTTGCTGAAATGCCAGCCTATAAAAGTACCACCAAGTCGGCAGAGTATCAAAAAAGAAGAAGAAATGTCGAGCAATTCTGAAGACTCTTATCGTCTTGTCTTGAAGTAATACTTACCAAATTTACGACATTTCATCTATTTTTACTCGACTGGTTAATCTAAAATACATAAATTTATTTTATTTTTTAGATCCGCAAATGATCGATGTGTCGGAAAATCGTTCGGATTTGGAAGATTGATCGGCGATCTTTTCGTTCTGTCCATGGAAACAACTCTTGCGATCCTTTTAGCCGCTTTCCGGATCGTAGTACCACCCTCGATGAAAAATCTTA
This sequence comes from Listrodromus nycthemerus, assembly GCA_963978505.1. NCBI lineage: Eukaryota > Metazoa > Arthropoda > Insecta > Hymenoptera > Ichneumonidae > Listrodromus > Listrodromus nycthemerus. The sequence goes on from OZ021687.1 coordinate 2,246,242, forward strand.
TCGGAGAGACTGTTTTAGTAAAAATGCGTCCATTCCTTGCATTAAATATCCCCATAAACTTTCGGTAACGATGAGCGATTGATATTCGGTTTCGCCACAGATTACGGGTGCTGGCCACGGTATTGGAAGGGAACTGGCAATTCAATTGGCTTCGCTTGGTTGCATAGTAATTTGCTGGGACGTCGATGAGCAAGCTAATCGATCGACGATAAACGCGATACTCGAAGAAGGCGGAGAGGTAAGTAAACAAAATAAAATCCATATAGTTACTATTCAATTTAGTAATGGAAAGACGGAAAAATAATTAATAAGAGCGGACCAAAATGGTTCTACGAAAAATTTATAATTACGATTCTTTGGAAAGGTGTACGGATACCTCGTCGACGTGTCCAATAGACTGGAAATTCGGGAGACCGTCAGGATGATGAGAAAAAATGGCATACCGGAAGTTACGATCCTCATAAACAACGCTGCAATCCTAATTCAACGTCCCATTTTAGAGCAGAATCGCGAAGACATTGAGAGAACATTTGACGTCAATGTATTGTCGAATTTTTGGGTGGGTATAAATTAATCAATGAACGTGAAAAAGGAAGCAAATAATTTACAACAGTTTGTAACAACCGAATCGTTTTCTAAGACCATAGAAGCATTTTTACCAACTATGTTACAAAACGGCAGAGGCCACGTCGTATCGATGTGCAGTATGTGCGGAATGTACGGCGTATCGCAAAAAGTTGCTTATTGCTCCTCAAAATACGCAGTTCGAGGTAATTTAACATTTTTTTTTATCTCTTATCAAGAATAAGTTTAAAGAATTCCAACCAATACTAATTAGGCTTGCTTGAAATTAAAAAAAAATCACTCATCAATAAATGTAAAAAAGTACATTCAACCAAAAGAAAATCGGTAGACTAATGGATACAAAAAAATGCGTCCATTGATGTAGAAACAAGATCTATTGGGAAAGTAAAAACAAATATATGTATATAATTTCAGGATTAATGGACGGAATTCGCGAAGAATTCAGACATCACCCATCGAAGCCAGACATTCATTTCACGACGATATTTCCGTTCTACGTGGACACGGGCCTTGCCGAGGATCCTAAGTACAGGTAATTACTAATTGTTACAACATCAATTATAGTCGGGGCTGACCATTAATGACCCAGGAGAAAGTCGCGGTAGTCGTGTTGTTAAACTAATTAAGATCCCGCGATGCGGTTTGCAATTACAAATTTATATTCGACAGTATATTGTTTCTTAGCGCCTTTTCGAGTGTCGTTATTCGAATGATAATATTTTGCAATAACATTAAATAGGTTCCCATATTTATTTCGTGCCGCAACGCCGAAATACGCCGCCGCGGAAGTCATCCGAGCTCTCAGACGGAACTACAATGAGTACACGATTCCAAGATGCCTCCTCCCATTGCATACCGTAAACAGGTAAGTTTTTAAAATTATAATATACAACATTGTTCAATAGTAAAAAGAAACAATTATTTCTCTATTAGACTTCTGCCGGAATCTGCTATGAACCGAATCCTCGACTTCTTGTCGGACGTTCATCGAAAAGGAACTAGTCGTTAGGAAGCTGCAGAAATATCGCATCGCCGCGAGCCTTAAAATAACAAATTAAGTAACATTATCTGCGTAAGTTTTTCCGAAGATAATCAATAATTTTTGCAGGCCGGAATCTTGGTGTGGATAAATATGAATAATTAACTCAATATTCAACGGAACTAGGCAAGTCGATTGTCGATACTTCTAGGTGGTCCGTGAAACGCATTGGAGAACCTTTCGACCGTTTCTCCCGAGCGTAACTTGGGAATTGCATAATTTCGTTGCAACGCGAATAGTCCACGAGACGAGCGCATAGATTCTTTTTTCACCGGATGCTGAAATAAGCTCATAAAATTGTTTCCATCGCGCTAAATCATTCTTCATACCTTCCGCCTGCCAGCGTATTTCCTTAAGCTTATTCGCGTCAGGAGACATATATACATGTGCACCCGCGAATGAAAGTGCAGAATGCTTTGGAGTTTCTTTCGTAATCACTATATTATTAAACCGCGAAGATAATATCGACGGTCTCCGATTAATTATAACGGTCCCGATTGCAAAGTCGCGTACGACGTCCACAGGTCTCTTGCTTCGTGACCCACAAATGTGACTTAGGAAAACCACTTGAAAAAATCCATGGAAGCGTATATATATAGATAAATTATTTTCGATTCGATGCACCGACTCACTGCAGAATCGCATGAGTCGGTTAATTTCAAAGCGGGTGCAACAAATGTATAATTTTTCATGAGGTACAGAGATAGTCGTTGCACTATCGCCACATTACCGCTGGGCCGAAGAGATATTCTGTTGTTTTACGAGGGAATGTTACTCGGTACATTTATATAGTATCGCATGCGGTTTCACGGTACAGTGAAATCTCTCGATACTCGCCAACTTTTAAAATATTATGTCCATTTCGGTATGATGTATACATTTTTTTTTCTTCCATAGAATGTTATTCTATAATTTTTTGCGTAAGCTGTTTCGAACAATTTTTATCCACTAAAATCTTAGATCGAGATCCTTGAGATTTAACGTACCGATATTCAGAGATTTTACTGTACGCATCGAGTATCCAATCCTATTATTCCATTCGGTCATATTCAGTAATTGCTGTTATTACTTCAAGCTCGTTCATGCACGAAGCTGCGATCCGTCACATGCCGATTGCAAATCACATTTATTTCTCTCCGATTGGTATGTTCACCCGTCGTGCATTGTGCTTTACTAAATGACAGAAATATTCACAAAAAAAAGCTGCCAATTTTTTTCTCTAAATCATCAATGATCGACGAGAAATTTGATCGATGGTTCGATCTGCGATCTACCTCACTTTAAACGATAACTAGAAATTTTCCAACAAAAACAAAAAAAAATCAAATGTTCAAATAACATCTTAAAAAACATTTCAAATAACATAACTTTTTTGAAAAATTTCACATAACATAGCTGCATCGTAACGCATAATAATTTGGCAAACGAGTTAATAATCAACCGTAATGAACGATCACTGAGAATTCAGATTTTCTGGCGGATATTCGAGTCCGTTACAGAGTTCAAGATCTGTGACGCCAAAGAATCTGCAGTGTCGAGAACAACAAGCGAGGCTAGGCGTTATTTAAGGGTAGTTCAAGATTTTTTTTTACACTCCAATTTGCGTCTTAAGACTCGTTCAGCGAAGCCGACTCTCGTTATGCATCCATTGCTCGTAGATACCGATCCTGATGTCGAATTTCCCTTCGACCGCCGATCTTCAGCCCCCTCGGTATTCTCCCTGACTGGCGAATTTTCTATTATATTAGCTTCATTTCCTGTCCGATCGTCGAGTCTCGGTCGCTTTATCCAGTGATCGTTTATCATTGCCGATCGACCTTCGCCGATCTTTCTCTTCGTACCGTGTTTTTCCAAGAGCGCATCTTCGCTCGGATCGCTCGAACTCTCATCTTCCACATAATCATCGAAATCTGACTTACTCGGCAGTGTTGACCACAATGTGAGCGGTTCGTGATCAGACGTCTCTGTAAAACAGATGGATCGGTAGCGATCTTGGCCAGTACGATACATTACGCCCCGCGTCGTGATCATTTCCGGAGACTCAGCTTTTCTGACACGTTTCGTTTTTTTCTTTGGCTTCTTTTTTTGCGGCAATCGTTTAGTTTTACTCCTCTCTGCAATATTATTAATGATTCGTTATTAATCGTTAATTATTTAGTATTCATTATTTATCTGGAAAGTATCGACTTTCTCACCTGATTCTAATCGGTGTCCCAGACTGCCGCGCTTGAAAAATCGTCGTTCTGTGTTTTTTTCCCCACTCGTTCCGGGGTGATGCGAACATTGATTTTTTGAGGAGGGCTCCGAGGTACTTGACATAAGTTCGTCCCACAATTGATTGGCTCTTTCGTTCCGTCTGGGTCAAAATTTTATCACCGGCGGTGATGGCGTTCGTCCCAGAGGTGCGATCGGGGGATTTCTTTCGACTATTTTTTTTTTTGTTTTTTAAATATGACATCGGTAAATGAATAAGTACAACAGTTTAGACAATTCGTAAGTTTATTGTGATAATAGGAAAAGAAAGGAAAAAAACGATTACATACACATTCGCAAAAACCTTTCGGGCGCCGTTAATTTTTGTGGCCATCGAGTCCCGATGTGAACAGTATTTGCCCGTCGTGCCGGATAAGTTTTCAGATTGTCCCAGCGTCCATGAACTAAAAACATTTCCCGACGAAGTAATTATATTTTTTTAGATCTGAAAATTCAAGTCTTCTTTCACGCAGAGTACTCGATTATTGGTACTCTAATTTTGTGGTGAAAGTTATAGAAAATTTCAACCCGATTGATGAAACCCTTCTTGAATTATAGACAATTGAATTTTGTAGGCATGATTTAAAGGTAATTTTTTTTTGATAATGCTGAACACGCTTTCATTAAAATCTTAAAAATAATAATTTACTATTGAAAAGCTTTCTCTAGAAAAAAAAAAACAAAAAAATTCGCATACCCACGTTACCGTCGTCAAGATCACTTTGATCGATTGCGAGGTTGTCGACTTCCATTGTATTTTCCTCAAGAAGGTGCTGGCTCTTAAGGATCGGTGGAGGATCTACACTGGCAGTGTCGTTCCTGAAAGTCACTGCTTTGCTCGTAATTATTAAATCTTGGGGTAAATTTTCCGAAATTGTACCGGCAATTTCTTCGGAACTTCGAATTATCGTGGATGACAGTAAAACGTGACTCGCCTCCGGTAAAATCAACGGCGATGAAAAAGTGTATTTTTTATTTTTACGTTCAACCGAGGATGTCGCCGACAATATTTTTCTCGAATTTGCTGCCTCAGACGACGACTTGTTGGATGATTCAGAGGGCGACGATATTTCCAGACCCGGCAAACTTGCCTCGACAATTCGGTCATTCACTATTGTGGTAACTGCCATTGTTTTCCACTCGGAATCAGTTGTTTCCGCGTCGTCGGCAATTCGATTTTCGTCCGGTATCACATCCATCTCGTTGTTCATCAATTCTCTTAATTTCTCAGCCATTTTACTCGCTCCGAAATTTTCGTCTTCGTACGACCACTCGTTGAACCTGGGAAGATCCATTTTTGCCAATTTTATAAATACCGCAGAATAAAAAAAAATAATGTTGTAATCGGGACCGGTATAAACGGTAGAAAAATTAGCGGAGACCCGGAGAATTATCGAGTAACGTTCAGAGATCGAAGAATCAATACGTACTGAAACGTGCGAGGCAGAAGCGAATCGATCGTAGGCAAGAGATGTTTGGGTTTAATGGAGCAATATGTGTCGTACGATGTTTACGATGGTTTAGTCCACAGGAGAATATATTTGGCGAACCTTACCAAAAAAGTGATGAATACCTGAAAAACTTTTTTTTTACTGTTTAAACTTTTGTTGATATAAAATTTTTTATATCAACATTTTATTTGCCACAACAAAAAATAATATATGACCAATATTTTTCCGAGATCGACAAGTAGCACAAAATCGACAGATTTATTTGGAGCACTATTTATTACTTATTCTATTCAGTTATTCTGTTATCAGCAATTAATTCGTTAATTTTGTAAAGGTGGAATCGTTTAAATATCTTTAATTTTTATACAGAAAAAAAATTCAAGTAAAATAGCTTAGCGTTTAAAGATCAGATTTGTCTTATTGCCGCCGGAGCTTTGACGTAATAGCAACTGTACTTTGACTTCATTAAAATTCTACCATATTATTATTCTCACTATAGCTCGTTAATTCAGACTTTAACGGATTTCATCTGTGCAGGAATCATTTCCGCTTGTCGGACGAAAGCAATAAACTAAGAAGGTCTCTTCGCTATTCGTGAATATTGCTACATAATCAATAGTAATTTCCATGGGATGTTTGCGGTTCGAAGTCTTGTCGAGTGGCCGACAACTAGGAACGATGCCGAGTCGGAATTTGTGAAAAAAAAAATACTTCCATCATCATACTTGTTTCTTCATCATTAACGAGTAGAAGGTCACTCGTGACGCCTAGTAGAATTTATAAACTATCTTCAGACTTTTATTATTCGAGACTCGTCACACTTCTTGGCGAGCCCGTTTAGTCATTATTTTATAAAAAATTATAAATTAAATTAGTTAATTTCACGACCGTGATTTTTTTATTACTTTTTTTTATGAAAAAAATTGTATTGAAGCAAAAATAATTTTTCTACGTCAGGTACATTGTAGCGCTTTGACGCAATCACTACTGGACTTTGACTCCGTTCGCATCCAGCCGTATAATCGTCGACGTTCTAGATCGATAATTCAGACACTATTGGATTTATATTTTCAGGAACTATTGGTGCGTGTCGAGAAATTACCAGGGTTTTGCTGTTCGTTGATTTTTGACACAAGTCCTTCTATTCTATTTTTACTCCAATTATTAGGACTGCTACAACTATGCCGTGAAAACGTGAGGTAAAAAATTCTTCGTCTTAAATATATTTCGGAGAAGTCTTTTAGAAAATCTGCTTCTGATCCTCAACCGCGATTGCGCGACGCGCCCGAGCGACCAGTTCCGCTACTTAATGAATTTATATTTGCAGGAACTGTTGGCGCATGTCGAGCTAGGACGAGAAACTACCAAGGTCTTTGCTATTCGTTACTATCCACGTGTCAGCATGTCAATACTACGTTGGATGTGTCCGGTTCTAAGTCTCGTTGAGTGAGTGAAGTCTCGCTGAAACAACAACGAACGTGGACGTGTCGTAATTCGTCAAAACAACCACAACGATTGTCATATTTACTTTTTCATTATCAACTCGCGGCAAGCTGTTCGTGACGCCCGGAATTCACCTGTGGATTAACGCCGTGAGTTTACGATGGAATATAGCTATTGACCGTGCGATTAGCAAGGCTCCACAACTGCGATATTAAGATTCATCCAGCAGATGCGACGGATTCGAGGCTGACGCTCCTCAAACGCGAGTGCTCCTGTCAATAGCGGGATTTTTTTTACATCATTATTTCTGGACGATGATGTGATAGTTTAAACCGGAGAGGAGCCGGCAATTTGTAAGCCACGTGGACTTCTCAAGCGGTAAACAAGGCTACCTGCACCTTTGTACTCCGCCACGTGTGACGAATCTACGAGAGTAAAACTGTCGCTTTAACGTAACAACGCTATTGAAATATAAACGCGCACGAAAATATTTCTAGGAATTAAAATACAATTCTAGCATAATTAACATAAAATTTCACCGCAATTTAAATACATCTCTGGTGCAATTAGTACGAAACTACCGCACTCAAAATAATATTTTGCCGGTATAGAACTCTGCTACGCGTGGGGCTCTCCGAAGGCAAAGTTCCTAATTTCTATATTCCGTTTCGATTGCGTCACAGGACAAGTAGAAACGAAATAAAAATATTTTTACTGTAAAAGTAGAAAAATAATTTATCGTAAAAGTCTCCATAAATTTGGGTAGTTTAAGTTATAAAATAATCTGAAATTCATATATAAAGAACCAGTATTTCGCTCGATTTTTTTTTACAAAATTTTTTTAATATTGGAAAATATATCTTTTCTAGAGCTTCCAAAAATATTTCTACGCTATGAGGGTGGATCAGGATGCTGAGGACCATTACGCGATGGTCACCACAAAAAGTACATTACAAGGATAACCTTGGCCAACGCTGGCGTCTAGAATGGACCACGCGGGCGGCCGCCAAGTTCGTGCTTCCCGAGACTCAGGGAGTCTTTGGTTCGGCTCGACGAGTCTCTCTCTCTCTCCGCGTGGTTGTAAAACCTGCGTGGTCCCTGGGTCCGGGTGTGGGACAGTATAGTCTGCCCGCTGGATCCAAGAGCAGCGTTCACGCTCGACTCGGAATCCCGAGATCCAGTGATTCACCTGGCACGGTTGACGCCGTGTGGTTCTCGGTCGACATCGAAAATAATGATCGATCGCTGTGTTCCTCAATCGCAAATTATTATTATCAAAAATTATAAAAAATAAGTACGTAGTCAAAACATTAATAAATTTTTTTCCTTAATTGAATTTACAAGGATAATAATGTAGTGCAGTGAAAAATTATATTTATTGAAATTTAATGGACCGTATTGGAATATCATTTACGTAAACTGTTTTTTAAATTTCATAGATATGCGCCTTGGAAATTCACAATAATTTTGTTTAATGAAATTTTTGAAAGATAAATTTGGTCCAACCAATAATTTCAATATTTGGTATTTTTATTTTAAGAAAAAGTGCATTAGTGTTCAATTAATTTAAAGTTCCAGTACATTAAATGTTCGATTTGTTTCTACAGTGTAATACCGGTTTGAGACCAGGATATTAATTCACACGAGATAAGAAGAAAAATTTCCGACCTGTGAACTGTGAACAGAAGATTTCCTGATCGAGGAAGAGTTCATATTGTGAGGACGAAGAACGCAACAGAGGTAACGATTTTTGATGATAACATTTTTTTGATTTGTTGCGTTATAAATTTTCTACTAATCGAGACTGTGACATTGTCCAATTTGACTGAAAAGAAACTTGCCCTGAGTTTATCATCAAGAGAGCTTGCTTCTTTCATAACGCGACCTCGGATCACCATTCATTGAGATTGCGCAATAACCTTTTTTTTTTAAATGCCTATGCTCGTGGCCGACCTTCGAACGATCTTCATACCGGAAAAAAAAACTGAGCATCGATGGCTCCTTATAAGAATTTTTAATAAGTCACTCTATGGTTCGATCACACAGATATAAAATGTAACGAATCGCATAATTTACAATCCACAGCTAAAAAAATTTTTATCGCGCATTGTTTAATTCAATCTTTTTCCGATCCTTTTTTTTAATGGTGAAGACCACGGATCTAATTGATCCGATTCTTCTGTTATTATAATTAAGATTTGCGAATCGATATGCAAATATCGATCAGGATAAATTCCGATGAATATATTATTTCCGGAACGATCGATCTATTAAAAATCAATATTACTTAATTGTTCCCTTAGGAAATTTAATTTATGATACTGTCCCTTTCCCTCGCATGTGTCGCTTGTTAGCGTCTTGTCAATATCTTGCATAACTTGTCAGCCCGCAAAAACAAGACTGCGGCAACGTTTAACGATCACGGATTCAATATTTCATTAGTCATTGTGGCGCACTGGTAAAATATGCGAATCGATCTCGAACATGATAAATTGATTCAATAACTTAATCGGCCACTTAAAATCTATTACCTACTATGTAAATATCGATTTGACGATCAACTGATTGAAAAAGTTTAATCGCAATTTCAATACTGTTGATAATACGTCATCGTTTGTAAATAGTTTTTTATTTTATATTTTTCGTCGTTTTTTTTATACCGATCGAGTACAGAAGGTAAATTTACATGCAGATTTTTAATTTCTTCAGAGTGCGTCACGAATAGCGAGGATAACTTGGAGCAATTTATTGAACACCGGAACCACAAGCCGGCTAACCTTTTACAATTTCATGTTCGGTTTTATATTAAACCACAGATGCATTTCCTTGTTTATCAGTTTTACCACATAGTGGGTCTGGGATAGGGTGGATAACACGGAGCAATTTATTCAATGCTGGATAATTAGCACCAGTCATATTCATGAATTTGCAGGAAGTCAAAAATTAAAAATTAAAAATCAACTCGAGATCTACGCAGCAGCGATGACTCGACGATACAATCGTTCATAAATTGTATTATTACGCAATAATTTTTCCATTGCCTTTGAGCGGCACAAGAAGAAACTTGCGAAGAAGATTCTTCTTGTGCGGCTGCAACACTCATAAACGTCCAAACGTGGCTCGAGAACCAAGCGTGTGCATTTAACGATCCATAAAAATTATGCATTATAAGTATACATTAATGCGTCATAAACTTTGGTTTGCTCGCTTGATTACCCTATTGCTGTAAAAGTTTTCTAGCAAATTTCCGCAATCCCGTCACTTCGGTCTCGTAAATAGTGGTAGCCTCGGAAAGAAATTATTGGGAAGTCTCGCAAAATTATTCTATGAATTATCTTGGTGGGGAGGCAAAACCGACCAACAATCTCTCTAATAAGATTAGAGTGTGCGAAGGTTGAGGTAACGCAGAGTCGGTCCATTATCGTAATTGAACAGGTGCGCGTGAGAGCCAGAACACTGTATTTAAACGTTGCGTAGATCAAACGAATGCTTTTTTATTTCGACTGTGTACAAAAATCGGTACGACACATCTTTTAGTTTTGTGAAAGCTGCCGTACGATAACTATCTTCTCTATTTGTCTTTACAGTTCTGGCACTTACCGCGTGTCGGAAATTGTCGAAATCTCGACATCCTGTTGACTCTGAGACGTGGAGGAGACCGGGGCGTAATGAGGTCGCCGCAAATTGCTGAGTTGGAGTAAAATAGTGTAAAAAAAAAAAAAAAAAATCGACTAGGGTGAATATAGAAAAAAAAAGCGAGCCAGAGAAAAACAATAAAGTTTATATTTATTGAAACAAGTAGGCTTGAAAAATCAAGGATATTCAGAACAATCAGAAATAGTTAGATTCAGAAAAATCTTCTTAAGTATGAGGCTGAGGTAAAACTGAACGAGGCTCTTTGGAAAGAGGAAATGGAATAATTAGAGCATAAAGTGTAATGACCCTTTTAGAACGTGGTAATAATTTCGGTAACGTAAATTATAACCACGTATATAGTTTTAATAAAATGGATGGCTACATCGAGTTATAATGATGTAGTTTACGAAATTCGTAGATAATGGTTGGGAAGCCTGGGCGAAACTTGACTCGAACCACCATTTACAGTAAAGGTGACGATCATTATTTTAATTTTTTTTAAGAGCACATCAATACGTACTTCAAAGACCCATGTTCAATTTCTTCCGCCGGTGGCATTGAATTCTATACGCGTAAGAACGAGCCAACGCAGTCGATGCTTTCATCTCTGACATTAGATAACTTTTTTTTCTACTTTCAAGGCCGCCTTTCGATAATCGTCAATGGACATAAATTAACTTGCTTCCAACTGGTCAACCTTTGAATTCATAGCCATGACTTTTTCACAGACTCTGACCGATCCAACGGAACGGCTAACTATAACTAACGCCCGGCTTTACGATCCATTGACGACTTTTTTAATTGACTACTCGACTAGCATTCGATTAATTTTATTTGCAAAGTCCATTATTGTTTTTTTTTTATTATATTTTAAGATTAATTAATTTCGAATAGCTCGCAAATAGCGAAACGTTCTCTAGCTCATAGAACCCAATCCGTTCCGGTTTGATGACAGTCAGTTCTCGTTTTGGTTCTACAGTTGAGGATGCACGTTGTTTTTTTTAATGCTCCTTCGCTGCGAAACGCCTTTTATTTTTTAAACCGCTACAGCGTCAACTTAATTTTATTTCATTTATTTTTCGTACTAAAAAATGTCTAGGAAAATAATCTTATATCGTAGGATGTTGTTGTCGATTTTTTCGTTTTTTCATCGACTGTTGCGCGAAACTGTGGCCTTTAACTATTCATGAGGAATTTCGGTCGCGTCGTAGACGAGAAGAAAAAAACATTCTGTTGGCTGTAACTGATGTCCGCCTTGACTTTGGCCGGAACGTTTTCAACCCGGTTTCGTGTTCAACCCGAAAAAAATACATTGATTTATGTCGTCCAAAATATTTTTTCGGAAGCCGTCGATGTAAAGTAAATGAATTCGAGGCTACCTCTTTGCTGTGATTTTTTTTCACCGTAGAGTGATGGTCAATACGTCGTGCAACTTCAAGTCTCTGATCACTGTCTGAGCAGGCGCTAAGAAAAATTATACTTCTCAGTCCCTTTGGGATGCAAGAATTTTTTTCAGATTTTTATATCATCGGAAATTTGCAATTTCCTCTTATTTCTCTCGAACTTATGTAATGAGCCCGAATCGACATAGCTTCAGCATTTCTGTGAAGCCTTAATAAACCGCAAAAATGTAAAAAAAAGAAAACCAATTATGACAACATTTTTTCCACGTTCGGAGTTAAAAGATGACCTTATTTTTATTTCGTTCTTTTTGTTTTTTCAACACAACTTTCATACTAATATTCTTTCATCATTCGCGCTCTTTCCTTCCCAATCTCTACTCTCGTTCACAACATAAAAAAAATCGTGAAGGCGCAGCGAATGGATTTCGTAATTTTTTTTTATTTCGATGTTCACCTAATTTCGTTGCAATTATTTCTTTCATTTCTATCCATTTATTATTTTCGATCGTAAAAAAACAATAATTTTCGGAGGGAAAACCACGCGGAGCTTAATTGAAGCCGAGGTAAACGGCGATAGTCCTTGGAACACTTTGCATGCAATTTTCGCCTGAGACTCGCAAATCTGCAGTTTCTTTGCATCGGTAATAACACTAATAAATCTAGTCCACGAGTGACCGGAACGCCACCCGGGTGGAATTTCTTTAAAAGCAATTCAACAAAGCGGGTCACGTTTCTAAAACTGGAATTTTGCCGTGTGAAAGTAATTGCTCCTGGAAAGTTGAGCGTGCTCGATCGGTAATGGTCCATCGAGTGGGGCTTTAAAAGAATTATTCGACATGCCCAGTTGACCATATCGAATATATATATATTTTTCAAACATTTCTCTTCAATTTTATTACACCAGGAAATGCGATCAGATCTGCATTGTGCTGTCACAAATATTAACAGTTACGCAAGTTGAGTTGCATGCTATCATAAAAGTGCATAAAAAAAATACTACGAATTAGAGTGTCGTAACGCTACAGGTTGCAGTCGACTTTTCTTACGCTTTGAGCCGAGTCGAAGCTAACTGCGTTAGTAAAAATTTGATATCACAAAAAATTAAAAATAGGATATTTTAATATAAAAAAAAATGGGAACGCAACAAATGCTTTGTAGTATAAAAAGGAAAAAGGAGTACGCTATTGACTCCGAAATTTTCAGACCATAACATATTGGAGCGAATTAGGATTTTTTTTATTCCCCGAAATTTCACTTGAACTTTCTCGTTATTTTTAACTCGTCGTTCGTAATGAAACTATCTTATCTCATATTTTCTCGTGATTTCTGAAATTCTGAAAGATGAGTGGAACGATAATAGAATTATCTATCTCGCAATTTTTAACGGATAATTTATTTTTTATCGACAGATGCTGGTACCGGTTCCTGAGGAAGTTTCAGTCTCGAGTCCCAGAATTGGTAGTGCATCGTCCATAGCTTGGCTCTACCTGGTCGCTGAGTTTCTCGTCGGTGCTGCGTTTACCGGATTCCTGGCGCTTCTCGGATTTGTTAAATCCGTCCTGCCTCAGCCACCGAGGGATCTCACGGGCGACGTTGTTCTGGTGAATATTCGATTTCTTCGTTATCCAAAGAAATTTTTTTTTTCTATAAAAAATAAAAATAAATGAAAATTAGTCGTTACATTAAATTGTACAAATTTAATGCAAAATTCTAAGATAAATACAACTTCACGAGTCATATTATTAATTTTTTTTTTTTAAGGTAACAGGTGCGACCTCGACGTTGGGAAGATGCCTCGCCGAAGAATTCGCTCGAGGCGGTTGCACGCTAGTTTGTGTCGACACGGAGGTCAACGCGGTTCAAGAGACGACTCGTAAGCTGGCTTCCCTCTATCCGCGAGTCGAGGGAATCGCGCCGGATCACCGGAAACACGACGCCGCCACCGAGTTCAAGGCAAGAGCACACGGTTACGCGTGCGATCTGTGGGACCGACACGCCATACGAGGTGTCGCTAAGAGGGTCAAGGACGAGGTCGGCAGCATCGACGTTCTGGTGACATGCGCGGGAAACTCCTGCCAGGACATCTTCGACACGGTCAATACGACCTTGATGAGCCACTACTGGGTCGGTAACCAGCGTATCTGTTGCCTTAGCATTGTCGATCCTAGATATACGCAATATTGCCACTCGACTCTTAGCTCTGTTTGCCTGGCCACTTGACTTCGCCTATTTTTAACCATGAGATACGCAAGTTGTACTATGTTTACACTGTACGTGCTATACTCAAGAGAATCAGTAAAATCGGCGTCGAGGCCCAGGCTCATTTATTTCGAAGCATTTGTTATCATTTATTATGGATTGCTGTAGTTCTTTGAACATTTTTAAAGTTTATTAACATTCGTTAAATTTGTTAAATTTTATGAAAGTTCGTTGATTTTTGTCATCGACAAAGTTTGTCAAAATTTTTCAAAGTTCGTTGAAGTTTATTTATTTTGTTAATTTGTAACACTCATATTTTTCGTCGACTGTATTATATATTCTTTCATTTTTGTTAAATTGATTAGACTGTGCTTGCTTTTCTGCCGTCAATGATGCGACTCCAAAGAGCTCACATAGTCGGTGTGACGCCAACCGCTTCGACCGACGACGCCTACGCCGGCTCCAGAGCTGCTGTCGCCGGTAGGTATCTAATTAATTCTAGCCACGCACTTGGGTAAAAATCTTCTAAAGACAAATTCAACTTTCAGGTCTCATGGAGAGTTTGGGACAGGAGTTCGGTACCCGGAGCAGTCAACTAAATTTCTTAACGGTTGCACCGAAAGCCGATCCGAGGTTCGTTGTTGCTCATGCGAAAGTCCATGAAATATCGGGAGGAATCCGAATTTTCAGCCGTTATGTTGTTATCTATTTTTTCGCTTCGTTGTTTATTAATCAAGTGATTCCAATTTTTAAGATTGCTGAGGCAAAGCGAGAAACAAGTTGCCAAGGAGGTTGTTGAAGCAGTGCAAAGGAACCAGTGCAATTTAAATGCAAATTGGTACCCAACTGTCTTATACAAAATAAGGTTACAAGTTTAATTAATTAACTATTTGACGATGCCAAATTTTTTTACATTGGATGGTTTGCTTATCCAATATTTTCTATATTTTTAGTTGCGCGATTCACTATGGGATAACATCGATAACACGATGGTTGTATACGCAAGGCTGCGAGAATCCGTACTGAACGAATGATGGAGGAACGAGACGACCTCCGTTTCTAACATCACCGTAATACGCGAATTATGGAAAACGGAAGTAAAGTGCCGATAGTCCATTCGGCAAACCTCATCGATACCGTACACGCATATTTATTTATGCATACTTCATACGAAAAAAATCTCTTCGTTATTTATTGTCATTGTATAAACTTCATCGAGATAGTGTGACCAACAACTTCGTTCATAATCAAAAAAACATTATTTTAAGTTAACGTAGACCGGTCCGTTGGGTGAGCTGCTATTGAAAAGAAATACATATGTCGGTCGATAAATTGTAAACGATAATTTGTCACTGTTCAAGAGTCGAGGAAAAGAACGTCGTAGTGGCCGCTTTCGGAATGCCCGCTGAACAAAAGCCTCGCTGTCTCGTAGCTGCCGCTGAGACGATTATGAAAAACTCTCTTTACATCGCCACTATTGTTGATCTCGCGATATATCGAAAGATTCATCTTGTATATCTTCGTCGCTACCGTGGACTCGAGCTCCGTCGCGAAAACTCCCTCGGATATCATAAAATCAAAATATTCGTCGGGACTCGTTATGTTCCACTCGGCAGCCACGAATGGACCATACTCGCGCCAGTGAGATTTTATGTGATGCGCCACCTGCATCAAAAAAAGACAAATTATTTTTTTAATTGAGTATTCTTTAAATAAAAAATTTAAGCTGTATTAAGTATGTCAAAAAAATACTAACGACAGTCCGGAGCGATCTGTGCTCGTCCTCGTTCCCCCACAGTATGTAGCTAACAGCTCGGAAAAGGCAGTTTCCATCGCCGTATATGTTGTGCACGCGAAACGTGCCCTCCGCCGATCTTAGACGAGCCGTACCTGCGATAATAATAATTTTAATGTCATGAAATAATTAAATAAATGTATTTTAAAAAATATTTAAGTAGATAACTTTCGTATCCTCTGAGTGTACCTTTCTTAGAATATACCGATGAGTTATTCTTTCGTCGTTTCCGTGCGCGTTTTGACGTGACAACGCGAGAGTTGTTTCCTCTGCCGGAAACCCTCCGGTTTTCCGGCAAGCGCATGCGCTCGGCACCCACCTTTCTTCTCGCGACAATGTCGATGCTTTTGCCGTCACCGCGCTCGTAAATAGACTCTGCGGTTTCACCACACCGATTACCATTTTCGTTCGCACGAGGACGTAGCTTGCACACTGAGGGTTATGACAATTATTTTTAAAGCAAATGTCTCGACGAATAAATCGTTCGGACGCGTGTTTCACAGACTCAGTCGGTAACAATTCGATAATCCTTTCGTTTTTCCCGACTGTTGTTGTCCGGGACGAGCACAGATTAAATTTGGGTAGGTTATGTATGGATGACTAAAAATCTAATTTTCTTTTATTCGAGAATATTCACAATTGCTGAGAATGTAGAGAAAGCGCAATTTTACCAACCGAGTCTGCATTAGATTCTCTCGAAGAATTAACGAATTCGAATAAAGGTGGAGGAAATACGCATCGAACCATCGGAGTGCTCGGAGGCTTCGAAGAAGTTGTCCAACACAGAGGTACACCATAGACAAGGCAGGCAAATATTCCTCAAGAGAGCTATCGAAATTGTGGCTAAATTTTCCAGTTCTTCACCACTTCCGGTTTCCGTTTGCTGAATTTCTTGTATACATTTCGTCCACCACTCTTATAAACGTTTCTAATGATACATTTTTTTATGAGATCAATAATTTACGGTTCGATGAGTTTCGAGTGTGTCATTATGACGTTGACATTCAAAAAGGTCGTTAAACTTGACAGACAATACGTGCGGAAACGAACTTCGGGTTATTAAAACAACCGAAAGAGGGTAAAGTGAAATACCAACGGAAGCCGTTTTGATGGACTTGGAAAAAAAAAATAGTTGGAAGATACTTCAAGCAAGAAAGTTACTTGAGAGATACATCAATTGCAAAAAGTTCTCGAGAAATGTTTCAAACACACAAAGTACTCGATAATTCTCGAATCTTCGGTTAAAAAACAGTGTTTCGGATCGGAGGATGCTTTCGAGCGCGTTCGTATTCGCCTCTTCGCGCTCCGTCGTGCTCGAGGAATGCGTGGGCGACGACGACTCCGTCGGATTGGCAGCACTGAGCGGCGTCGCGGGAGTAGGCGTGGGGAGCGAGAGCGCAGCTGCTGCAGCGCCAGGCTGTGCCGTTTGGAGAGCAACACACCACTTCGCTTTCGTAAAAAGGGACAAAGTGGTGTTGGCCGCGCGGTTGCTTGGCTACGGGGAATCCAAACGGATATGTCACTCAGTGCCCGAACGACGAGAGCGTGGTGAAGGAACAAGTGTCGAAGATGGCGGACCGTCGAAAATAATCTGTTGGCCGTTCGCGAGATGCCGTTCGACCGAATCAACGAGACAAACGAAAGATCGTAGTTCCGCGAGAGCCTCCCGACGGCGTTGGACAACTCCAGCAAAAAACCAGCCATTAAACAACCGTCGGGACAAATGACATGGGAATTTGCAGCAGAAGACACTTTCTACTGACGATATGCAGTCTGCAACTCGTGAGTTTCGCATTCGAATGTATCTCGAGATTGATAAGTCGAAGGATGGAGAGAAAGAAAAAGTTATAATAACAATGATATGGGAACGTAGGTCGGGAAGTGGGAAACCAGTTCGCGTGTCCGTCGAGGCGATTCTAGGGGAAAAAAGGGGGAAAAAAAATTAAATTTGATTCAGCGTTGAGTCAGCTCGGCTGACGGGACGATGCGAACGTGCTCGGCTTTTGGTACATTTTTACTTTCAAGGCTGCGAGGCGATGGTGGCGATGTGTTCTTTTTTTTCAGATGAAAAATCGGATGGATGGTTGTTAACTGACGCGGCCCGATAAGCGGGCTTCGTAACGATTGTCGCTCTTTATTGCGCGGCTATTCGGTCGTGAAGAGATTCATGATTTCGTTTTTTTTTATTGAAAGAGTTTTAAAAAATATTTTTCGGTGTTTACGTAATTCGGGGGGGGGGGGGGGGGGCGCAATTTTGGGGAAATTCTTTGGTCTGAGTTTCGTTTGATTTTCGACGCGGGGAATTAATTGTGGTCCGGATGAATCAGCTGTTTCTGTCCCTAGAAATTCTAATTAGTCAGAGTGTTTGCGGTACGAAGTCAATTGAGGCGAATTGAGCGCGATGACAATAAAGTTGAAAGACGCAAATTTAGAGCGTCTCGTGGAACGACGCGTCTAGTTTGTACTGCAATTCAAAGTAAAAACACTATCAGAATCAGAATGAAACTACTGGTTTTCAAATCAAACTCTACTCGGGATAAAACTTTGCAACATTGAAATTAAATTGTATTTCAATTCCGGTAGAGTTCTATTTAGATTCTGGTAGTTTTTTTTACTTTCGGCTAGAGATTTTGGAAGATTTCTATAACAGTAGAGTTATGATTGGATGAAATGGAAATGTGCCATTGGGTTTTATTCGTTCAACAGAACTGAACTTCGTTATCGACGTCCTTCCAGTTTTTCAGGTTTTATGCGAGACTCGTTGCAGGTCAACTTCTTTGGATCTGTATTTATTAACCTGAGGATTCTTCGAGTCTCTGCGGTACACACTGTTAATTGTATCTCCAGATGAATCAGCTGTTTTTTATCCACAGCAATTCTAAGCAATACAAGTGTTTACAGGAGGAACTCAATTGAAGCAAATTGAGTGCACTGGCAATAAAGTTGAAAGACTACTCCTGCTTGTGTCGCAATTGAAAGCACTGTAGCCTGTTCTTTGATATCATCTAGCATCATTGGCTTGAGCGTATTTTATTTTTTTAGCTCACTACCATAGAGCGACAAGTCTTCGACTTCCTGGGGTTTATGTGGGCCCCGATACTGGTCAACTTCTTCAACATCATATTCGTCATCCTGGGATTCTTCGGGGCCTTTCAGTACAGGCCTAAATATATCATATCGGTAAAGTATAGATATTTTTTTGTTTATATTACTTACGTTCATTTAAATTAAAGACGATTTTTCCTTTTTTCTCTAGTACTGTGTGTGGAACACACTGTGGCTGGGATGGAACATATTCGCTATATGTTTCTACCTTGATGTCGGTATTTTAGATAAGGTAAAGTCCTATCTTTTTGTTCGTTATCAGATGAGTAAGTAACTTTGTTGATCGTGCTAGCAATTTGCCAATAGTCGAGAATTTGCAACTGGCGAATAAGAAGAAGAATGTGAACGCATTTTTTTACTTGTATAACTTTTTTTTTCATGTAAAATTGCAGAAGAGCGACCTCCTGAACTTTGGTACTGGCAGTTTCTCCTGGTGGCAGGTAAACGGTCCAGGATGCAAAATTGTCAACGAAATAACGGAACCGGAAATCTACCGACCTTCGCGACCCAGCAATGTTACGGATTGCGTGCTGGATTACGAAGTTATAGAGGTGATGCATGCATCGACCCAATGTATTTTAGGGGTAAGACAAACAAGTCAACGATCGTGTAAACACCTCGCATGATTTAAAGAAAATTAAATTCGCAAATTAATTATTTATGTTTCAGTTGATGGCGATCGTCGGTGGAATATGTCTGAGTCGAGTTTTTCTGGAAGAGGACGATAGCTGTAAGTATCGTGCGATTATATTTTTTTTTTTTCTCAAATTTCTCCCCATCAATAACTGATCGTTTCAATTCGACAAATTTCACGTTTCATCACTGGTGCTTTGACAAGCTCGCCGATGCTAAAAATTGGGAGAATTCACTTTTACCTTCGTTGCGTAACAACAAAGTCACGCGGTTTTGTGGATCATACAATTGCATTCGGAGTACATGAAGTTTGCCAAGTTTTAAGTAATTCTTAGATTCGAAATCACGTTCACTGCTTTTATCGGGAACTCGGCACAGTCACTGCTCTGCTTGCTCCAAACTCTCTTGACGCCGAATTTTCGATTTTATTTCGATTACGCCGATCCATCGATCAAGCAAACGTAAATCAAAATATCAATGGAAAAAAAAAAAAAAAATCCGCCTAAAACTGTAACTGCGAGTTTCTAAGCGCGTTGTCGGTTGCAGTCGATTTCATTGGTGGATTTGATCCCCCATTTTGGTAAGTTCAAAAGACTTAGTTACAGAGAGTCTCCATTCTCGTGGGCATGAGGGAATGGCTTTTGTCTCAAATCGGATCGATAAAAAAAAAAATTCACAAGATTGTTTTGTCTTATTTTGCCTTGAGTAGATTTTCGTAATATTTGTCTCTCTTTCATGCATCGTCGCACTTGCATTCCTAGCCACAAATTCATCGTTAGGATCATCGACATAACTTTCACAACGAATATAAAAAAAAAAATCATAAATTTATAACATGTACAAACATCTCGTCTTGTCTAATGCCACGGATTGTAAATGACATTTTCAGTTGACTTTGTCGGGGGCGGTGACTTTGGTCTGGCCGGCCACACGCCATTGCATCCAATGTACGTTAGCTACTCGGCACTTCCGCCGCCTGCGTATCCTTCGATTAATTCGTCTAACCAAAGCTATCCGCGCGGCACATCGAGCTCGCACCAGTCGATCTATCGCGATACAACGCTGCCGATGAGCATCGGCGACAAGCCGTTCGATAGCGTTAGCCGTATTAGGGCGACATTCAGGAACGAGACGACGAGAAGCAACAAGAGCAATGCCTCGGTCCGTTGCATCGTCGAGAACGTCGATTATCCGAATGATTATTCGAATCCTCTCGATCATTTGCACAGGCCAATGTCGCCGGGCGACGATTACGACTCGCTCGAGAGCGCGGCCAGATTTAGATATCAGAAAAACAAAATTCACAATTCGCATGATTCACGGTATAGTCCGGTTGTCTCACCGAAAATGCGACGGGCCCGTCCGTCGCCGACTAAGCAAAGCGTCAATAGAAATTCGTCGTACAAGCCCCGGCTCTTTACCGATCACGTTCGCGAACAACCGCTAAGAACTTTTTACTCCGATCCGCGTCTATCGATCGAGCAAGCGAACTCCAATCCTGTCGTCGAGGACGCGCGATCCAACAGAGACAGCAGACCTCTGTCATTGTATGCCAGTAATTCGTGAATCAAACGGTGCGACAAAATTATTCGCAGTCTATTTTCTTCTTGACGCCACCGTCGAGGCAAATTTTTCTAAATTCTGCGAAGCACTGAATAGACGCGGATATATTAAATAACGAAGGTGCTAGAACTTTGATTCAATAAAAGACTATTTATATACTGCCGATACTTGGAGCTATGGAAAAGATTATGTATTTTTTTTTTCAACTTGCCAAACGGTTATAGATTATTTATTTATTCGTAGGAAGTTTTAGACAAGGTCCTCCTACATTAGTCACAGATCTTTATATATATATATATATATATATATATATATATATATATATATATGATGCGCATATATAAACATCACAGACTTATAATCGTCTATGTAATCCTTTTTTTTCGTTAGATATATTACATACAGAAGCATACGCATATGAAATAGTATTTCACGGAAGAGTTTTCATTATCGCCTTTCCGATCGAGTTACTACACGAGGTTGAATAGAAAGTCTCGTAATTCAGGCCACGCTTTCCTCAGCCTAGGTACTTAATGAGTCATCGAACAACGAATCGATAGGAATTACAAGAACTTAATTTTTTTTTCTTCTTTCATTACCGTCGTTTTTCAATTTTTCGGGGACGTGTGTACTGGTTTTTTTTTCTTCACGATGCACTAATGGACTTACACAAAAAATGCACACTCTGTGATATCCGTGCTATAGATAGAGCATATGCGCTCTTTGGTTTCGTTTTTTTTGTCTTGAAAAACAGCATGAATTTTTCGTTTTTGTTTTTTCTCCTTATCAATGTCGATAGTGTTGTGAATTTGACGAAAAACTTCGATTTATATCTTGATTGCTGTTTTTTTCTTCGGTTCTCGGTTTATCGTCGTGTTGACGTGGTAGCGTGTGTCTTTCAGTAGTATTTGTACTTTATTTTATTCAATGACGATACTATCTGTTAAGAAACTATCTATCGAAGCATCACGAATTTTACGGTTCGGCAGATATTTTTTCGCTGCTGCAACATTTTATATAATTTTATAAGAACACATCTACATATATAAATATATATATTTTTTAAATAATTTTAGATTTGCATTTATCTAGAACTTCGTAGTTTATACTTCTGTAACCAGTGTTTGAGACTGTTTACGTTACGAATGTTGTTGGTTTTTTTTTTTTTTATCTCAAATTTTCTCTCTGTTTAAGCACATGTAAACGATCTTTAGTTATGCATGGTAGAACGAAAATGACTTCAATGTGTTTGATTGTGTGTTGGTAGTTTAAAATTATTTTAACGAAAGCAAAGCTTGTCGCGCACAGTTGCAGCAAAATTGAGGAAGGTTGAATGCAAATAATGTCCATTCTATCCAGCTGTGCTCGCAAAGCTTAACGTTCGATCGATCAATTACACGAGTAACGATCGAAATACTTTTACATTATTATATAAAAAAAAAAAACAAAGCTTCCCATACTAAAGGTTTCATTTCACGAATGAATTTTTCTACTTTTCACAACAGAAAAAAAAATGAAAAATAGATCAGCATTATACTATTTGGTGTCATTTACTGTTACTTTTTTTCGGTGCTACCCGATTACGTGAATAAACGTTGCAATGCAAAAAAGAACACTACCGCTTGCTTTTTTATTTTTTTTAACCCTCTCACACTTTCTTCTCTTCTCTAACACGGTGTTTCACGCTGGTTGTCATGGATCTTGTTGGTATTTATTTAATTTTTTTTCATTATTCACTAAGCCGAAGATCAAAGAAAATATTTCAACAAAAAAATAATTTGAAATTCACCGTTTGCAACATAAAAAATAGAAAAAGTAAAGATCGGCCGATCTTGCGTTTCCGAGCCATGTGAATGCGTTTTTTTGACTCGTGTTATATTGTTTTTTAAGCACAAGTCTTGCCGTTGTTTTTCTTAACAACCGAAAAATCTTTCGGATAAATTAGTTCACGAATATCTCATTCTCGACATGTCGTTTTTTTGTTTGTTCTTGTCGGTGAACAGTACAAACTAAGAAGAGGAAAAAGCAGCAGCGTCCGCTCTACAGCATAGAATATTCCCAGCCGGAGTTGCCGATCCAGGACGACAGCGTTTCGCCAAAGCCGATGACGCCGAGGAGGGTGAAGCGTCGATCGGTCATATCGCGGGACGGCACGAGACGATCGAGTCGTCGCAGTTCGGTCCGGCAGTCGCGTCGGAAGAATCCGGTCAATCGGATAATGGAGCAGCAGGAGAGTCTCTACGCGAACACGACGCCGAGTCCTTTGACGAATCAGAACGTCAGCACGCTGTCGCAGACGACTCTGAACTACGACAGGATCGCGAGCACGTGGGACCGAGACAGGAATTCCAATTGGCAACCGGAAGCGGTGAACATGGCGGTGTCTTCGCCGACGCTGTGGAATCCAGATCCGAATTACTCCAACACGATGAATTTTGCGAATCAAAATCCGCCGAACTGGGAGCCGAACGGTGGTGTCGCCGGTACCGGCTCGACGAGGAACTTGACCGACAATTGGCAGAACAACGAGCTCAGCCCGATGCAGTGGCAGGGTCAGAGCAATCCGACCTTCCAGCAAACCAGCACGCAGAGCCTCAACGGCGAAGACATGGACGATCTGTACGGGAATCGGCCGGCCAGTGCGAGATCGAGTTACAGCAACTATCACGGCGTCAGAGCCACGCCACAGGTTCCCAACAGAACGGACATCGTCAGACAGAGTCAGAGACAATTCGTTCTCAGCGGACCGCCTGCTTATCAGGACACCGTTATTTGAAGTCACTTGTCCATTTATCGGTACCAGGACTAGGTTTTTTTTTCTTTGATGAGGAGGCTCTTCCGTTCTGGCCTCCGACGTGCACAGGGAGCTTGGGAGGCGGAATTTTTTTTTTGTCATACGTTGCCAAGGTCGCAACGACAAACTGCGCAGTTTTGAAACTAGGCAATTTTACGGTCGCTTGATTTTTGTGAGTGATTTAATGAGAGTTGCTACTATTTGGGAAAGTAATTCTTCAATTAGGGAAATTCACGTCCGCTCAAATTTGTAAATCGATTATGTATTTGTAATAGTGCAGGTGATTCAATAAGTTTTGTAGTTTCGTTGAAACGCCGCTTGCAAAGGTGCGACTAAAATTTCAAAGGGCTGATTTGTTGCTTCGAGATAACAGAAGAGTCTCCTTCAGATGTAGACCGTTCATTTACCCGTCCATCTCTCGAGTAGCCTTCGAGATCGATTTGCACACTCGGTGCCGTGAAATGTTTTTCTACCGCGAGGGTAGGAAGCGAATTTAGTTCGGACTCGATTCTCGCCACGGTATCGAAGTGTGAGGCTCGATCTTGAATTTTCATTTTTTATTTTCATTACTTTTAATTATTTTTTCTTCTAATTTTAAACGTGATAGAATCAGCGTTCTGCGACGAACGAGAAATACTTCTCGCTGTGTTCTCCGACAAGATTTTTTTGACTGATCTTCAGAGCTTTACTTAACGATATAGGAGCAACGTTGTGGGCGGAACTTGACGAAGCATTGAAACGGGAACAACGGGTTTTTTTTTTGTGCGCGACAGAGACACGAGTCTCGGATTTAATAATCTGTAGGAAATAGCATATTATTGCTCTCAACTAAGATAGTATTTTCAATCAAAATCTTATTAAATCCGCTAGTGCGGACCCATCTTGTAAATAGGCGAAACAGTGTTCGTTGAATCATCTCAAGCGGCACTAGAGACTCTCCGGTGTGACCAGTGACAATCACGATGTTACTCTCATTCGTAAACATTTTTTTTTCACGGTGAAAATTTTTTTTAATATTGCAAAAGTGCAATTTTATTTATTGAGGCAGCGATAGTTAATATTGAGTCTTCCAATGCGAACCTGCAAATAGAACTGTAAGAGGTGTCGCTATCTTTCGCTGAAGCCGCTCGGGCTGAAGCCAAAAATTGAGTAATTTTTGTAAGCTTAATTGCAATAACACTTGCTTGTGATGTGAAAGAAAATAGATGAATACGGCAATTCAGCCGGTAAGATTAGACTCGGAAATTGAGTGATTTCTACAAGCTCAATCGCAACAGTCGTCGGAACAGTAGGGTTAATTCGAGACTTTTATAAAATTTTGTGTAATGAATAATACCAATAACGAGTGGGAAAAATGCCGCGGTCGAGGAGACACGATGAGAACCAAAGTATTAAATATCATTAGACGTATAAGCTTCGATATAGTGCCGAGACTAACTGTTCTTAAAAAAAAAAACAAGTTGTACAATGTATGATATAGGATCGGCTCGATTTCATCGGCAGGTTATTTTACACGTCTAGTTCGTAAGTCATGCATACGGCAGTTGTTACTTAAACGATTTTGCTACTTCGATGAGCTGCGAGTAACGAAACTTGGACATGATTATTTTTTTGGCAATTACAGATAAGAGTAGACTATGACTGTCATTATTATTTTTCTTAATTACGATAATAACGAATCTCAGTGTCCGAGTGGACGTCAGGCAGCTATTATATATTTTCTCTCTGGCTCTTAAGTGTCCCGAACGTCGAGGCCGATGGTTGTTTCGTTTTTGTGCACGGGGTGCATTTATATATTTTTTTTATGTGTATAAAAATTATGCCGCGTGGACTACCGTGCGAGTAAAAAAAATGCACACCGTGCATCACTAACAAATAACCGTTGGTCCCTTGGTTGTACAAAAATCATTTTTATTATTCATAAGTAGCGCGAGTTTGTCATCATACCTGATTTATACGGTAAAATTTATTTTAGATGATCGACCCCAGTTTTCTGGCCTCATACGATCGTGATAGTATAGACTTGTAGCAATAGCATTTTAGCACAAAGTAAATTTTATAAATCACGGTTGTTCGATTGCGAGATTTAAGCTCGGAAAAAAAAAAAACTTTTTTTTTCTGACTCATAAAGCAATGTACAATTTTGCTACACTATACACTGTACTATCGAGCAATAATTACGAGACAATAAACGTTACACTACGAATGCTAAAAAAATATTATTTTTTGGGTGTGTTCTCACGAATCAAGCTACGCAATTAACATGATAATTATGCGTCAAATAATATTTTTTGAGAGTGACATTTATTCGAGGATGTGGACGGAGAAATGCGCTAATTATTTGCGGTCCAGTAGACTCGATTTTTAAAAAATCGGGAATCCCTCGCGTTAATTTTAGTGCCTACACGTCCAGATGTTGAAATCGCGCATGTCTTGAATTAGAGCCCTCGCGTTACACCTATCCGCTCCGCTTGCAGTTGCGTATTTCGACCCAACAGCCAGTAGTTTCTAGACGTCGGGGCGTCGAGCGTTCCTGAGCGCCTGGTGCGTGTGCGCGATAGAAATAATTAATATACCACAAAATATCAGAGATTTATAATACGGATGCGTGAAATAATTATCGACGAAAGAATAAAAAAGACCTACATATAAAACAAACAAAAAAGTAGTCAATTAAATCACAGAAATGTACAGGGAAGTTATATTTCATTCAGCGAGACTGGCGAAAGTCCCGAAGACGCCGGCGAACCCTTTCAGGAAACTTCACACGAGCAATAAAGTAAGCGAGTATATAAAAAAAAATTAAAATTAGTAATAAATTATTATATATATT
Source organism: Listrodromus nycthemerus (assembly GCA_963978505.1). NCBI lineage: Eukaryota > Metazoa > Arthropoda > Insecta > Hymenoptera > Ichneumonidae > Listrodromus > Listrodromus nycthemerus. The sequence continues at coordinate 2,272,974 of OZ021687.1, forward strand.
TTTGATACATCAGCAAAATTTTTTTTATCGATTAAATAAATTCATGGTAAATGAATAAAAGTATGAATGATGAGAAAAAATATTTTAGTTATTCCGATAGATTTTTTTTTTCATCTTTAAGTAATTTATTTTGTTCTCTAATTTTCTACATAATTTTTTTTTTTTTTTTTTTGATTTTGTAATTTTTTTTTCTGTTTTGCAAAAGTGATTGGAGTCTTCTTGCGAGTCTGCCCACGTGGGCGGTGGCAGTGACCGTATTTCGGTGACGAAAATACCCTCGACAGTTCTTCGTTAGTGTCTCGCGTGTTAAATGTGCGTTTGTTGGCGCTTACGCTGATTTCCTTAAGGATCAAAATAAAAAAAAATAAAAAAAAAATTGGCGTTACCGAACGAGACTCGTGCGACCGTATTGGAGTTTGCTCTGAGGAAGTTGTTTCCCTTGTGGGCAGATAATAGTTTACTATGCTAGAGATTAAATTCAAGGAGTAATTAATTCGTCTTTGATTTGCCAATAGTGGTTTATTCAAAAAAGAGAATTAAAAAGATATAAACACGCCGAGGGTTTCAGCTTAGACATCTCCAAGGGTGCTTGATATATCGAACGATCAATACTCGTCGCCACCCCTGGCAACCGTCACGCCGGTTCCTCCCCTTTGGGGATTATTTTTCACGTTTAATAAAACAACCTTTCGAATGTCACGTGCTCGAGCTTCTCCAATCCTCGGATGATGCATTTTTTTAATCATTTTTTTTTTAATTTACTTCATCAAAAAAAAAATTGTTTCCTCGAATTTAAATAAATAATTTTTTATATTTTTAAATTTATCAGTGAAGTGAAAAAATTAATATTTGATACATTGTACTTTTTTCACAAGATAATTGTATTTTCATAGTCGCGTGCTTGTCTTCTGCGTTGCAGAACAACACATGTTCCACCCTCTCGGAACCGTGGTTGATTAATTTTTTTTTTTTTTTTTTTTCACCGTCCTCCAAATAACAAAAAATTATTCACCCGGATGTAAATAAATGATTTTTCTCGTTGCAAACCAAATCTTAGATATCATCGAATTTTTTAATTGACAAATTTAAAAAATTCCTTTGGCAATTTTTTTTTTAATTTCATAAAATCATTTCATTTTTATACACGGCTGTCTTTGGCTCTGTCGATAAAATTTTGCGAAAATTCGAGATAATTAAAAAACGCACCGCTTTCGTATCTCATACACGAAAACGAGTATATATATTTTTTGATGAATGATAAAATTTTATTCTGATTTTTTTTTTTTAGAAACGAGCGCATCTCCCAATTTCGAAGAAAATTGGCGGCGCCGTAAAGTTTTACCTGGATGCACCTGTTGCAGGAACCTTCGACCCGAAGTGCTCGCAGACTCGGTACTGATGACATTTTCTCTTTGCTTAGTTATTATCATCGTCGAATAAAAAAAAAAAATTGTCTGAACTTATATTTTCCTACAGCATCGGTTGAAAAATTATTGTTGACCGATTCGACGATATTTTTTTTACAAACATGAAAATATTGACTCTGCTTCCGGAGTGTCAACGTGCGAATTATTCATGTGGGACGCGATCCAAAAATCCCGACCTTGTCATCTGCCAATACACAAGTCCCGAAGTGGATAACGATTTTTCTTGGCGAATTGACAAAATCGACGAAATTTATTTCTATTTATGTCGAACTCGGTGTAACAAAGTCTTTGAAGCAACGCTTTTTTTTTAACATATCAGAAATATTAATGATTTAAATATCATCGATGATATTAATAAGATTAGCAATTGTTTTGGAAAATATTTTTCTGAAAATATAGGAAAATTTGACAGAAATTACTGTGATAGCCCTCTGAAATTCTGAACGTTTCCGCACTCTTCAGAAATACTAACGATAATTTTTTTATTCTTCTCTGGTAATTTTCTATATTAAGGCACATCATCTGAAAAAAAAAAAAAAAAAAAAAAATCGGTAACAGAATGAGGAAATCTTGAGCAGAAGTCATGCGGAGTAAAATCTCTGAAAATTACTGTGAACGTCCAGTTACAATTTTTTTCGACTAATTGTCAGAGAAATATTTTGATGAGTCTGTCGATCAAGGGAATTTTCGATTCGATTCGGGGTCGAATTTACCTGACGATTGAATTTCGCAATATTAATTCGACGTCATCCTCGCGTTGGAGTGTTTTCAGCCTCGAGACATGTTCCTCATCGGCCACGACAATAACAGGGAATTGTTCTTCGTTAAAAAAAAAAAAAAAAAAATTGCCATTGATCCACAATGATGTATAAATAATTGATCAATGAAGCCCTGTTATCGATTCTATTGAGAAGCGATCGAGGACGGTTAACAGATCGTCGAGAATATAAAGTCCGACTCTCGATGGTGCGCAGCAATAAGTGTCGCTGAAGCTTCTGCATTAAATAAACAATCGTACAGCAGATTAATTTTAATTATATTTAAAAAAAAATTAAAAAAAAAAAGCCCGAGGAAAAATATTATTTTTAAATAAAAAGAAGCAAAAAAAAAAAAAAGATCTAATTGGACTTATTTTTCAAAAACTATTTTGCAGCGAATACAGCTTCATTCACGACAGCCACTACATGTAGTGAGTACCATGCGACAAATATCAATTGCATTGAATTATTATCCTCGACAAAAAGAGGAACGATTTTTTTTTTTTAATTCCATCCACTCTCCGAATGGTCGATGAAATATTTTTTTTTTGTCAAATTTTACCCCTCGTCACTGTGCCGTTTCCCCAATATATGTCGCACTCACGATTAGCCAACTCCACTGCAATTAGTTATTATCGAATATGCATCGTTAATTTATCGTGTAATTTTTTTTTTTACACATGACAGATAAATTTATTGTCACGCATTGTCATGAATTTATTATGTTACCGTAAAAGATGCACACAATTCTCGATAATAGAATCCTCTTGAATTATTATAATATTTGTGGTATTTTTATTTTTTTAATTTTTCTGCCATTATTTATCGTGGATTATTTTGTCGCATTATTTTGTCTGGTGTATTTATATGTACATGTCTTTCCTTCCGTCGCACTTCATGACGTTGCATCCAATTTGTAGATTTTATGTATTTCGTAAATTATTGCACATTAGTTTCGTAGGTGAAGCGAATTATCGGTAATTCGTAGAGGGCGTAATTTTTTATTTATTTTTTTTGCACACAGACAATGAAATATCTCGTTGATTTCAGTACGAAGGATCAAGATCATTCGACGAACGCCGAGGATGTCATGTTCGACATGTTCAAGAACGAGGAATCAGAACTTTTGTCCGTTGGCAAGTTTTTGGCTGTGGGTATTATTTTATTTTTTTATCATTAAAAAAAAAAAAAAAAAAAAAAAAATTATCGGTCTGTTGGATTTATCGATTTGGATCTTTTCAGGCCCTGCGGACCACCGGGCTGAGAAAAAATGATCCTCGTCTTCAGGAATTAACCGACAACTTGAAACAGGAGCATCTGAAGTGCGGCGGCCACGAAGGTGTCTCTCATGAAACGCAAAAACTTGATAGAGAACAATTTACCAGGTTCGTGGAGCAGCGCATTAAAAACGAAATCCTGACGAGTCATCTATGTACAGAAATAATTTCTCAATTTTTCATCAATTTTACAATTACAATTTTATTTTTATTCAATCACAATTACTCACGAACGATGTGCCAATAAAATTATTAAAGATTTAAAATCCGTTATTTTTTTTTAATTTTTTTTTTTTTTTTAATTATTCTCACAAATGATTGTAATGAGCGATTGGTTTTTTTTTTTTTTTTTTTTTTTTTTTTTTTCAGAATAATAGCTCCGAATCTAGTGCTGATATCACGGGCCTTCAGACATCAATTCATAATCCCAGATTGGGCCGGTTTCACGAAGCACATAGAAGATTTTTATTGGAAATGCAAAACGAACACCGAGGGAAAGGTCGCCTCTTACATTCCCCAATTGGCTCGAATGAATCCCGAATATTGGGGTGTTTCGGTTTGCACGATAGACGGTCAAAGATTCAGCATCGGTGAGACGACCATGCCATTCACTCTTCAGAGCTGCAGCAAACCTCTGACATACGCAATTGCGCTCGAGAGACTCGGCGAGGACGTCGTTCACCAATATGTCGGTCAAGAGCCTTCCGGTCGAAATTTTAACGAGCTCATCCTCGATCACAACAGTACGTTAAACGATTTAAAAATTTTATATTTAATTCCATAAAATTATTTCTTCATTAGCCTATGAATCTAACGATAAAATTATTTAATTTTTAAAAAAATTATATTTAACATATTTGTTGTACCAAAAAAAAAATTATAATGTTTTTTTTTTGTTTTTTTTTTTGTTTTTTTTTTAATTCTAGAAAAACCACACAATCCGATGATAAACGCGGGCGCGATTTTAATCTGTTCGCTTCTGAAGGCCCTCATAAAACCGGAAATGACATTAGCCGAGAAATTCGATTTCACGATGAATTATTTCAAAAGACTCGCCGGCGGTGAGAATTTGGGTTTCAACAACGCGGTTTTTCTTTCGGAGCGCGAAGCGGCCGACAGAAATTATGCGCTCGGATTCTACATGAGGGAACACAAGTGTTATCCGGAAAAAACGAATTTACGTGAGATAATGGACTTTTATTTTCAAGTACGTATTTTCCTTATCCAGAAATTAAAGAAAAAAAAAAAAAAAAAATTTAAAAATTTAAAAATCTCCAATTTTTTTTGTTTTTCATATTATTTTTTTATTTTTTTTTATTACAGTGTTGTTCGATGGAAGCAAATTGCGAAAGTATGTCCGTTATGGCGGCGACATTGGCCAACGGTGGAATATGTCCGATAACGGAAGAAAAAGTTTTAAAGCCGGACGGTGTTCGGGACGTGTTGAGTCTCATGCACAGCTGCGGAATGTACGACTACAGCGGCCAATTTGCATTCAAAGTATTTAAATATGACTTTGACATTTAATTATTTTTTATTATAAAAAAAAAAAAGAAAAAAAAAATGTTGGTACAATTTATACGGGTAAAAATTTAATGAATTTTATTTGTCGAACAGGTCGGCATTCCGGCAAAGTCCGGAGTTTCCGGAAGTCTTCTCGTCGTCATTCCAAACGTCATGGGCATTTGCACGTGGTCACCGCCTTTGGATCCTCTCGGGAACTCCTGCAGAGGCGTACAATTTTGCGAAGAGCTCGTCAACGAGTTCAACTTTCATCGGTAAATTATTGACGATACCACAGCAATTAAAATATTTATTTACGAATTTTCACTCTACGAATGGTAATTGTAATGTTTTTTTTTTTTTTTTTTTTTTTTTTTTTCTAATTTTTGCGAACAACAGTTATGACAATCTGAAGCATGCGACGAACAAGAAGGATCCGAGAAGACACAAGTACGAAACTAAAGGACTCTCGATCGTAAATCTTCTCTTCAGTGCTGCGAGCGGTGACGTCACGGCGATGAGAAGGTAAAAAAAAAAAACAATTAACCGCTCTCTCATGCAACAACGTATCTAGACATTTATACATCTCTTGGTGTCGATGGAGTGAAAAACAAAAAAATCACCCTCCATAAAATTGTCAATCAAAAAACTGAACACTGAAATGTTACTCTAAAAAAAAAAAAAAAAAAAAAAAACCCTCAATAACACAAACACATGCGAACAGACATTACAATCTACTCGAGTGTCTCGACCGGTGAGTTCAAAAATGGAAAATTAATTTTAATAACTACATTTAATGCAAACGCCAAGTTGCTTGGGCAGAAAAAAAAAAAAAAATCAGCATCAATTCAAAGCCAAGCTTCAAGCTTAAGATACATTTTAGAAAGATGTTTATATATATATATATATATATTTTTTTTTTAATACAATGGATAGATAATGTTTTGTCTACGTTTGTTCGCAGGCATCGATTGAGCGGCATGGATATGACACTATCGGATTACGACGGTCGAACGGCTTTGCACTTGGCTGCGAGTGAAGGCCACATGGACTGCGTCGAGTTTCTCATCGAGCATTGCGGCGTTCCTCACAATCCGAAGGACAGGTAAAAAAAATTTTTTTTTTTTTTTTTTCAAACACCCACCAGAAAAGATTTTGAGTGCCTGAGCGATAATTCCAGTATTTCATACCGACTGGATTTTTATGAGCATATCCAATAACTCGCTCGGTACCAAAAAAACTCTAATTAATTTTTTTTCATTGCTTCTCCATAAAAAAGAAATTCAAGTTTCTGAGAAATTTGTGAATATTTTTTTTTTAAATCATTTCTCTAGAAGAATCGTGAAATTATGGTGATGAGAAATTTGTTCTCGCAGCGTCTCTGTTGTGAGTGATTTTTTGAACATTTTTTTAGCGTCGGGACGCGCTTGAAGTTTCCTCTCGTTTCTCTGAAACTTGCGCGAGGTGAACGGTATTTCCGTGACGGAGAATAAATGAGTGTTTTTGTTGCCGGTTTCCGGTGCGGTGTTCCATCGAAGATGGGGCAATCGACCGATAGACGAGGCGAAAACTTTCGGCCACTCGCAGGTAGTCGAGTACCTGAACAATTACGCCATTGCGCACAAGACTGAGCGAATGAAGAACGAGACGGAGCATCCCGATAAGAACGGTAACGACAGCAACGAAACGCCCGAAAATGGGAACGGCAATGGAGCTTCTACGGGGGATCCAGAAAAGGTCAATCAAACGCGATTGCCGTAGGACAATATTATCGATGAGTAATTTCGAAAAATTAAAAAAATAATGTACATGGAAAAAAAAAAAAAAAAAAAATCCGGAGAAGTGTCAATTTTTCGTAGAATTGTTTTTTTTGATCAGTGATTTTTCTTCGAGCGACTCTGCAATTTTTTCAAAATAATTTTGACGATGAGTACAATTGCTCATCGATAGGAATCATCGAATGTTTTTTTTTTTTTCATTCTCATAACACTTTGATCGTTTGAGGGGTTGCCAAGGGACAAACGGAATTTCGTGACAAGTTATCTGGATTATAGTTGAAGGAAGGGACAAATTTGAAAAAAAAAAAGTCAATACCTCTAGCACTTTGTCGATGGAGTTGGAAATGTGCGATGTCAATTGCCAAAATCGGCGCGTTGTCTTGATAAAAATAAAAATATATAAAAACATCATGCCTATATACATATATATAGTTAATTGACGTAACAAAGACAATAATAGTATTACCGATATGCGTTGGATGGGAGTTGTTGAATCCACTCGAATGTTATTTAAATGTGACAATAAAGTCGCACGGTCAATTCAAGAAAATTGATAAATAAGATGAGTCGATGAACAGACGAATTTTGTTTTATCAACTTAATTGTAAACAATATACAAAAAAATCGACTCGCGTATGCGCTAAAAAAAATGTCTGTTGTCAATAAAACATAATTTGTGAAATTATTGTTCTATGCATTTTTTCCTCCTCATATTTAGAGTTCATTTTTTTTTTTTTCACAATTCTATTGTAATAGCTAGTTATGTTTTAATTTATCAATGACCCAGCTTTCGCAGGGCACAACAAAAAATTGTCTTATAGACTCATCAAGTGTTCCCCTCCACGGAAATCTTTAGTAAAAGGCGAAAGATTTATACGTGTATTGAAGGGAAACCAGAGGTACAAATTCGAGACGCTCGGTGCTTTATATCGAAGCTGAGGGGACATTTCGCTTGTGAGTTTCGTTTCTCCTCGAAGCCATCTGTAGGGGAACGCGAGAACTAACCGAGACGGAGCTGCAAAATTTTTCCCAAATACCAACAGGATAAGAAAAAAATGTTTATATCGTTAAATAAATATTGTGTAAAGATTTACAATGTCAAAGAATATGTATTTTCGAAACATTTCGGAAATATGTTCGTGCTGTGTGAAAAGTCGCCTTCGCAAATCGCCGTCTCAAGTCGACGCAGACGACGCGGTCAGGCGCGGAACTTAAAAGGCTTCTGGCCGCCGACAGAAGCGAGGCCTCGAGTACCGACGGCGATGCTTGCCGGGATGTAACTCACCGATGACACTGGTACAGTGCATTTCGTCTCAGCAACGGAGAATCTTTACAGCTCAACGACCACGAAGTGTGCGAGGTCTCCGTCTCGGACTGAATGGCGCTCGAGTTGTTCCGGAATGGCGGTTGGCGGTACGGACGGGTTGACAGCAGCGAGCAATGGGTCTTCTTTGTTCGTGCCAAGATTGGCTATCTGGGGGCAACGCGGGTCTCACCTTTCGCACCGACAACTCGATGTTTTTCGCATGCTTGGCGCGAGCAAGCAACGCCGAGTTCAATGATTTTTTAATAAACTCTCTTCAATTCTCCACCTCTCGCAGTTTACGATAAATTATTATCAGAATTTCCCGATCGAATTACTGTTCCGTCGATGAGGCTGGCGCACGGGTGAGAATCGAAGCGACGACAGATATCGAGGAGCGTGAATATATTATGGGAATATCCGGCCGATAAGAAGTCACCGCGGTAGGGTAAAAGTTATCGTTCGGCACAAATTCAAGAGTAATCTGTACGTCGGCCTTGGCCCTGACACGACGATTCTTCCGGCATAACCATCCTCGTGTCTCCGACACTTCGCACGATCTTCCTCATCGTAATATTCTTATTATAACACACTGTGTGTTTATCGCACACGAGCGTCGCGAAAAAAAAAAAATTAAAAATAATCATCTCGCCTACGCGACAACGAACCGGCGTTGGATTAATATCCATTATTACAACGTGCACAGAAGCATCGATAGTGTGCGTTTAAATAACAAGAATGTTAAAGGCATCTCGACGATCGATTATCCACACTAGCGACGGATTGGAGAATGATTGAGCGTCCAATGCCAGACGGCGCCGAAGGCGGATTTTACCATTCTTCGCCTATGCTCCATGAATATCAACGACATAACCAAATCTCCGATTCGTTCCATCTCACTAGGACAAAACATCACTTTCGTTTCAATTTTTTTTTTTTTATCCGTAATGTCATAAATCTCGCCTTCGAAAATCACAAAGCAGTTCATCGATCGACTTGCCTGTTTTTATAATAAATAAAGCTATACCGAATTTGCGTACGGAACATGGGCGATTCGGCGATTACATTCAAAAATTCGTCTTTATTCTCACGCGTTTTACGGCTTATTTTTTTTTCACGATAGAGTATCGTTTTTTTCCTTGTACAACATTAAAGTCAAATTATCAATAGTATTTAGATAACGATCGTTAACCGCGACGAGACACCGCATGCCATTTGAGATTAGGATCGTGAAATTATTTAATGGGAATCGCACGTTAAATTTACTCCCCGTGTCCGGCTCGAACTTTCCAGTGTATCATTGCGCTCGTCTCCGGTTACCGAGAATCCGTTTTCGTGAGGCTACCGATGACGGCATGACCGCTACGTGACACAAAGCCACAACTTATATACACGTTGTTTTCACGTCCTCTACGGCTTCTTCTACTGCCTGAAGCGTCGCTATATATACACCGCTATATATAGATATACATGGACTGCATTAAGCAAACTAGAGGCAGACGTATATCCAAACGTAAATAAGTCGCTTCACGTCGAAAAATAAGATTTCCAAACCGAACTAACGTACTTCCGATTAACTTCTGGTTGCAGATTAAATTCTGGTTGGAAAAAAAAAAATAAAAAGTTCAAACCGCAAGCGACGCACTTCCGTTAAGACAATGTCATTTCTGGATGTAACGAGTATCGTGCAATTTTTTATTATCATCCGTGGATCCATCTTAACTGATCGAAAGACTAATAAATGCGGTTCTGCTGTAGACTGAGTCGCTGTGCACGGATGAGTCGGTTCACACATTGAATATATATATATATATATATATATATATACATGTAGTTACGGAGAAGACTGCGAAATATATATCGCGAGCGATTGCACGTTTCCCTGCCCGTATCTGTCGGTGTAATACAATACAAGTGTATCGTGCACTCCGTAGGACATTAAACAGCGTGGATACGAGGATGAGCTTGGCCTATTACAACTGCGACGCTGAACTGAAACCGAGAGCGTACACTTAATCACACAATTCGAGTGACGCGTATCGTACGCTATATGTATAATAGCCTACCGTGCGGTCTCGAGACACCGCGGGTAGTAGTTGAGGTTTTTTTTTTTTTTTTTTTTTTTTTTTTTTTTTTTTTTTTTTCCGGGCGATACGGAATTTCGTCACGTTCCGGTGAAATCATTTCGCGACGGTTCGACGTCAATGTCGGATGTGGTTAATGCTTGTTTTCGAGGATAGACGGCACAATGTATCCTGTTCACAAGAGATGGTGTTGCTATTTTTTTTTCTTTTTTTTTTTTGTTCTTCACCTTCTCGTCGCAATTCTCCGTGAAAAGCGGCCGGGAAAAATATGTAGGATTTTTTTTGTTTTTTTTTTTTTTTTTGGTGAACGAGATCAATATTTTTTGGAAAATATTTTGGACCACGTGTTTCGTTTTTTTTTTTTTTTTAAGTTTAAAAAATTTTCGGGCGAAAAAATTTTTTTTACTTCTTCGTCGGTTCTTTCACGGCACAGTTTTCTGAGGTGGATGGAAAAATTATATAAACGCAATACGCCTGCATGGATTTTTTTTTTTTTTTCAGCCATAATCCATTCGCATAGATGCGAAATAGATAAATAAAATTATATTTGCTTTTATCTCTCTGAAGCGCTGTAATGTTTAGACGGGTATATTCCGAGGCGTCACGGACGAGAACTCTCGGTTGCGCCTGGTCGTTAGAATCAATTATCGTTGTATTCTCAAAATCCCTTTCACGAAGTTCCCAGCTCCGAACGTACACCGGGCTTTCTAGCTTGTTGCTGAATTCGTAATCGCTGAAAGTGTATTCACCTCATGGTTCAATGTTCATGGATTTTTTTTTTTTTTTTTTTTTTTTTTTTTTTTTCAAGTAGTCCTTTCATCGCGACGCCGTCTACGTTCGAGGGAGAAATTAGAGACTTCACGATCGAATAAAAATCCGGAAAAAAAAAAGAAAAAAAAAAAAAAATTTATACCTAAATTAGTTCCTCGAGTAATTTTTTCACGTCTGATATTTTTGAAAAATTTTTTCGGCTGGTTTTCATGAATTTCAAATTCATGAAAACCAGGCCAAAAAAAATGTTCAACATTTTTTTTTGGGCCAGTTTTCATGAATCGTAAATTGTAAAAACCAGCACAAAACAAGTTTTAAGCATTTTTTTTGGGCTGGTTTTCATGAATTTTAAATTCATGAAAAACAGCCGAAAAAAAAAATGTTGAAATTAAAAAAAAAAAAATATAGTGCGTCGGTGTAGAATTGAAAGTAGAAAAATAAAAGTTCCAAAGACTTTGTCTCTTCGTTCGTTGTTTAACCCGTGGTAGCTCGCCAAAATATTGAATTCGTGAAAACTAGCCCAAAAACTGAAAAATAAAAAATTCGAGAAAATGCGTTGCTAAAAAACCGAAAAACAAACGAAAAAAAACGTCCTTACACTTTTTTTTGTGTCGAACCGATAATTTTCATGGTCATGGTAAGGAGTCACTTCCTGACTCGGAACTCATCCGAGCGGCCTTCATTTCGTGTCTTCTTCGTGCCGATCTCTCGGCTCTGTCAAAGCGAGCGACGATGAGTCATCGCGTCAGGAACGAGTATATAAAAATAGTAACAAGAATAGAGAAATTGCCTGGGGTTTCTTGGATATTCCCCGAGTCCGAGCTTCCTTCCCCCCCTCCGCCGGGATTCCGGGGCTTCCTTAGCGTAGGAGGGGATTCCCCGATCGCTGATGCGCCTGCGCAGTCTGCATTAACGATCGGCTCAGCGGAATTTCCGCTGAAAAATCGACACTGTCGATAACTCGATATCCGTCCTTGATCGAACGCCCGAGGGTTCGATTACAACATTTCACCGACTCATCGCTATTTGTAACTTTTCATTGTTTACCGATATGTAATTATGATATTTCAGTCATAATTCTGCGAACGCCGTGGAGACAGGTTTTTTTTTTTTTTCTAAATTAAACGAAGGTTTTTACGATGGAAAATCGCTGTTTGTGGCAAAAGCCATTTTTGTGATTCAGGAATTTAATTGTTAATCGTTGCGGACTGTAGAACGATGAAAATTAAAAGATTTCCGAAAATTTCTCGATGGGAAAGACATCCAAGAAAAATTCGTGTCGAAAAAATTTCGTTTGACACAACGGTAATTCCATGATTTTGTTAACGAATAAATGAAAAAAAAAAAATGAATTTCTCCGGAAAACAATCGACGACCAATAATTTCTTCGAATGTTTCTAAAATTTTTCAGAACACCGTGTAATTTGTCTATTGCATTTTTAGTCAATGAAAAAAATACTAAAAGACTCAACGAATTGTTTTTGTCGGCAATGTTGACGAATTAAAAAAAAAAACATGATTCGCAAATCAATCGCGTTAGCGTATTTCATACGCTCGATTTTTTTCAGATTTTTATTCCGTCGAGAAACGTTCGAAATTCGCTGCGAACTTAATCGAGGTCGAACTGTCCGCCATTACGGCGTTAATGGGCGGGAGCGATTCGGCGTTACGACGCAGTTACATCGATGGTACGACGTCGTGGTAATTGTCCCGGATCGTCGAATAGCGCATTACTCGGAAAGCATTGAACCCAATGAGAATTACGTGTCTTTTATTCGGGACCAATCGTTTACGCAATCGGGAATGCCCCGTGGATGCGCGCGCACCCAACGACGGTTGCTTCTTCGGACGCGATCGAGGCCTTCGCGACCCGTTGGCCTCGCGCCAAAAAGGCACTGCGAGAGGTTGGAACTACCAGAAGGAATTCATAAAGATTCATATTTTGCTTCAATATTGATCGAAGTACAAATAAATCAAATTAATTTTCAAAAATATAAGTCACGGTTCAAAAAGTTCTCCGAGAGTTTGGACTTTTTAGTTACTCGAGGCCGGAGGTCATGCAGATTCGTCGGGGTCAACGCAGCGGAGAATAAAGATGTCCGATCCACGTGTCGTTCGACGCCATTCGGAGACTCGTCCTCTCGTTCAAAAACGAGCAGCACTGAGAACGAGCTGAAAGTCTTTCGCAATAGCTTTCGATCTCATTCGTTTATAGTTTTCGTCAACGGCAACACGTCTTCTGGACCCATCGGTCGACATCTGTTTGACCTCGAATCGTGCCAAACAGGTTTCTCGTGTTGTATTCAAAAAGATTTTTTTTTTTTTTTCGTGAGATATCTCAACTATGTTGTCATCATTTTACGCCCAGACATGAATTCCGACGATGGTTCCTGCGGTATTTTTCAATCCGTTCAATCAAGCATTTCACAGTATTTAATTTTTTTGTTTTTTTAATATACATAATATTTTTTTTCAACAGGAAGGAAATATCGTTGTATCTGAAAAATATTATTTGGATCTATTGAAAATCAGATGACTTTTTTGCTGCACTTTTAGAGATCAGTTGTTGTTTTTTAGAAAAAAAAATTGACTTTTTTTTTTTTGGTAATCTAAAATTTCAAGTGACAATTTTTTTTAGGTCCGATCAAAGAGACCGAAGACGTTCGTCGAAAGATCGAATCGCAACGATCAAAACGATTTCATTGACGCTGGATATTCCGTTGATTTTCTTCGAATATGCCAGAATAATTTCCCTCGATTTTTTTACACCGTTCTCGATGCTCTTCATCACTCGACTTATCTATATTTTGAAATCTCTCGACGGCTTCGTCCGTTTGTTAAATACACATATAGATTATCATGCGCCATGGAAGAATCGCACAAATGCAATTAACATCGATCCTCTCACGTGGATCATTAAAAGATTTTTTTGCGAATGCATATTCAACGCGTCCTCCGGACAAGGCAGCGCGCTTGATCTTCGCTATTCTATGCATGAAAAAAAAAGAAGAAATACGTTTACCTGTTTTCCCGTATTTATCTTCATCATGCATCTCCAACAGGATGACTATGTTTAACATTTTACCACCAATGCCGAACCAACAAGCTATTGTTTATCATGCCTTGATTGGTTCATCACACAAAATTTTTCCCATTTATACATCCACAATAATAATTTACCTCGCAAACAAAGATCTATTCAGTTAAAAAAAAAACATTTTCTCTATTCAAATAAAAATTTATTTGATTTGAACAAATATTTATTTGCCCGTCCAATCAATTTTTTTTTTTTTTGACACTGACGTAAAAAAGTTTTTTGTACTTGGAGAAAAAAAAAAAAAAAAAAATTCTGTACAGTCACATCGGCATCGACGACTCATCGTCGAGAATAATTCGAAGGAAATTCCAATTGGTTTTCGTGCGGAAGAGAACGTGAAACAATGATTTCGTTGAAGTTACACGAAATCTGAGTTTTCAGATTGTATTGATTCCGCGATTTGGATCGGTCGTTTATCTCGGTATTGACAATAACCCGTCATTTATCGAGCAGGGATAACCCAAGATCGAAAAATGCTAAGCGCTTCGTCGAAGTGAACGGACCGTGACCGTGGACTCCTCGCTTGTGAAACTGACGGTAAATGTATTGTCCTTTTCGGTCGAATTTGTTTCGATACAGTATTGTCAAAAAAAACGGTACTCGTGTTATTTTTAAAAATATTCGAAAACGTTGACGTTCGGCACTTTTGGTTGGACGGTGGAAAATCCGCGATCGGTCGGATGCGGCGGAGGAGAAAAAAAAAAAAATGATTAACTCTCGCCGACGCCCGACGGAACGCGGCGGACAATTATTATCCGATGCTCGGCGCTGCGGTTTGTGTCGTATATAAGATGTCTTCGTCAACCGAGAGCCTCAGTCTCTTCTGACTCTTCGACGACACGTATCGATCAATCCACGAGGGTCAAAACTCGCAAAGAAACTTGTATAACAAGAGTGAAAAAAAAAAAAAAGATCGATCGAGTGTTCATTAAAAATGAGGGCTTACAAGTGTGTGGTGCCATTGGTGGTGCTTTTGCTGGTGAACAAATCACTTGGGAGACCAGGTGAGCCATGCGAATATTTTTCAAACGATCAGCAACATTGTGTCGATAATCCAAGCTAATTGTCATTGATCGAGACTCACGAAAATTAATTTGAAAAAAAAAAAAAAAAAAAAAAACCAAAAAATCATTTGTCCTTGCTAATAAAAAATTCGAGCACCCAAGTCACCCTTAAAAAAAAAGCAATTCTTTCATTTTTCCAAGGCATCGTTGAAATCCGTTAACGACAGTAAAAAAAATTCGTTTCAATCATATTTTTACACCCCGGTAGGATTTTTGTTTTCTTTATCGTGTCAATTTACACTGACAAGAAACATGATTAAAAAAATCACATTCAGGACGACTGATTTTAAAAAAGTCACTATCGCAAACATTGACCGACAGATAAGATTCGTTCGAGTGACTAAAAATCGCACCTCGTCGCATCCAACCTTACTTCGCACATTGCACCTTGTGTCTCATCAAGATCAACAAAATGTCAATCGAATGTCGATCGATCGATCAATGAAAACGAGCGAAAAAGCTATCGTGACTAATGTGAATCATTCTATGTGTCTTCATGAAAGGTCTACTCGGAAACTTGGTGCATGGTAACGGTGGTTCATTGTTGGATCCTCTGGGTCTGTTTCACAAAAACGACAGAGGGAATCATGCCGCAAGTGATAGTCAGAGTCTCGGTACCAATTTCAATCTTGGCCCGTTAGGATTCTCCACTGCGCTCTCGTCGTCCTCGGCGTCGGCCTCGGCGAACGGGGGCGGATCGGCGATCGCGTCTGCGAACGCCAACGCCAAGGCTCAGGGTCAAGGAAGTGCACAATCCTCAGCGTCGGCGAACGCGAATGCCGGTGGTTACGACGGTGGCTTCGACGGCGGATATGGGGGTGGTTACGACGCTGGTTCCGAAGGTGGCCACGGTCACGGTCACGGTCACGGTCACGGTCACGGCCACAAACACGGATCCCACGGTTCAGGAAACGATGGTTCTAACTATGGTCAAGGAAGTGCCGGATCCCAATCGTCGGCACAGGCATCGGCCCAAGCGAACGCTGCTGCTCAGGCAGGAGCGGGAGGTGCCGGAAACGGAGGATCTTACGGTCAAGGAAATGATGGTTCATACGGACAGGGCGGTCAAGGATCGTACGGTCAGGGCGGTCAAGGATCTTACGGTCAGGGCGGTCAGGGATCTTACGGCCAGGGCGGTCAGGGTTCTTACGGTCAAGGCGGTCAAGGATCTTACGGTCAAGGCGGTCAAGGATCTTACGGCCAAGGACACTCCGGATCCGCCGGTCAATCATCCTCCCAGTCAGCCGCGAACGCTGGTTCTCAAGGTAAACAGAAGTCTGACATTCATGATACTTCACTGAAAAATCTGTAGCTCCAGGAGTGAGATTCTAATGGTGTGTGTGTTTTTTTTTTTTTTTCAACCTTCACTTAACCAGAAGTCTCCCGACGCTAGATATTTTGATGACAGTAGAAATACACTTCGCGTTCCCTTTTGATCTGGATGGGGACGATGATTTTTTTAAATTTTTTTTACATGAGCTACATGGTATTCTGCTTCTTTAACGCACACAGGATACGATGTTGATCGGGAAGGTGAGCAGGTGTCGTCCATTATCCACGAACTGGACGAAGATTCTAACATTAACGCCATCGATCAATCTAACACGAAACTTAACACGAACAACGTCCTCAACACTGCTAGCGTAGGATCATCGGCACCGAATTACGGCCCAATGTCCCCGACCTACGAGGCTTCACCTCAATCGCACGCGAGCACTGGGTCGCTTGCAGCCTCTAACGCAAATTCTAACAGCGCTAACAATCATGCAGTTACTCATCCGGAATACGTGACCGGTGACGGAAATTATGGTGACGATGGAGATTCTTACGAGTCCGATGATTCGCCGTCACTCGCACCATACGCCGCCACTTCCGGCGGATACAACGCTGCTTCTCAAGCGTCAGCGACTGCAAGCGCCACTTCCAATTCTAACGCAAATCTTAAGCCTAACATCAACGATTCCCCGCAGTACGAGCAGGGTGGTGGTGCGACGTTGTCGTTGAACAATAACGATCACCGCGAAAACACGAAAACCGTTACGAGTTACGAACCGACGGCTCAGATAAATCCAAATTTGAACGGTGATGAAAACCTCGCGGTAGCCCACTCGAACGCGGCTGCGACCGCAACGGCAAGTTCCAACGCCGATTTCACCGGCAAAGGTGACGATTATCCCGTTCGTCCTGCGGAACAATATGGGGGAATTTCTGGTGACTACGACGCTTCTCAGACAAACGCGAATCTTGGTAAAAACGATAAAGATGATTCCGATATTCAATCTCTCATTCGCGGCGTTTTCGGTGAGTACGACGGTTCTCAGAAAAAAGCAGATATCGGTAATCCGGTAGTTCAGCCCGAGTACGGCGACGCTTCCGGTTTCTCCCAGTCGAGTGCGACCGCGAGTGCTACCGCGACTTCTGATTCTACTGCCGATAACTATAAGACCAATTTCGGCGACAACTATCGGGGGAACGCCGGTGTTAGACCAGTCCTTGACATCGGTGATAAACAACCTTCGTCCCAGAATCCTGGAAATTTGTGGCTTCCACATAGCGTCGGTTCACAATCGAGTGCAGGCGCATCGTCAACCGCGACCGCAAACTCTCAAGTCAATGCGGAAATTCCAGTAAATCCGATTCGCGAAATACCAATCACGATCCCTCAAGATCATGGCGACCGTCATCGTGAAAACTATGAATCTGGTAGCGCAAAATCGTACGGTTCTGAATACGGCGAGGGTCATACGGGCTACGTCAACGAACAAGTGATCGGCAAACCGGCCGTCAATAATGGTGATCACTCGGTAGCTTATCGTCCACAGTACGACGGATATTCGAACGCCCAGTCGAGCGCCCAGGCAACGGCTCAGGCGGCATCTGGCTCTAATTCAAACGGGAAAGTAATTGCCCCATACATTGACCGTCCAATTGACGAGGGTGCGAATAACAATCACGAAGCTTTCCCATCGGGCACCTATGCGGCACCTGTTGATCATCCTTATCACCTCAATCACGGGAGCACTACAAAAATTCTGGGTCAAGGACCCGGAATAACGATCCATATCGATGGATCGAATAAGAAACCAGTTCATTACCATCGGAGACCTTATGCAGGTTTCGGCGATTTCGCAGCGGCGAATACTCAGGGTGGAATCCGAGGATCGTATCCATCCGAGCCATCGGGACCTTCCGGATCGTACGGCACATCTCTATCCGCGGCTGACGCTAGCAGCATCGCGAATGCCCTCGGTGGTGGAGACATCATTGCTGTTGTGCCAGTCGATGGGGGATCCTACAGTCAAGGTCAAACTGGTGGATCGTACGGTCGCGGTCAAAATGGTGGAGTGTATGGTCAAGGTCAAACTGGTGGAGTGTACGGCCAACGTCATACCGGTGGATCGTACGGGCAAAGTGGATCCTATGGCCAAAGTGGGTCTTATGGCCAGAGTGGATCTTACGGGCATAGTGGATCTTTTGGTCGTGGTGGATCTTACGGTACCAATTACGGTCAAGGTCTACCGGGCCAAGTTGGTACGGGCGACGTGACGATAGTTGTCGTCGACGACACACCTTCGCAACCTCAGGAAATGATGCGTCCTCCCCATCATCACCATCCACATCATCATCATCATGGTCATTATCCTCCGCAAAACTTACCCGGGCCTTATCAAGCGGGTACCAGTGGTCAGCCTATCGAGATCATCGTCATCGAGGATCCTACTCCGTCCAAGCCCCAAGGTGAGCGTCACGCCAGGGGGTCGTAACTGTACGGACAAGGCTTTGAACGTCCTTCGAAGCTGTCCGGGTTTGTTGTGACATCCCCAATGGAGAACAAAAAGCTATTGAGAAGCTTCTCCGGAAAAAAAAAATCCCATACGACGGAAGATTCTCATTGTTAGTAGGGAGAATCGGGGAAATATTCGTTCATCGAGGTGTCGAGAATAATACTTCCTCTCGCTGTACTCTCGGTATCACTCATCGCTCATCATTGCTAACGACGTTCCACACCTCGACGGTATTAACGCGTCAATCGCGCGAAGATGCTTTTATGCTTCGAACTAATCGCCGATAGCGCATTGCAGCTTCGTTGATTCGGGCAATCATTCCGCGATGAAAATCCGGTTTTGCAATCAAACAGTCATCGTGACTTATGCCATTTGCACATCGCAGCATGCAATCACAAGAATATTTGTTTTGCGTGCAACGATAAGTTGTTTTTATGTCCCAATGAGGTCATCGAATGTCAATGCGATTGTAAATCCAACGGGTATTTTGTATTTCAGGCGGTGGCTCGTATGGAAACACTGGATCCTACGGAACTCAGAAAGGTAGCTGTGGACGCGGTTGCAGCGGTGGTTCGGGATCCGGCACGGGTCAAGGCAATGGAGGCTACCAAGGAAATCCTTTCCTGAACGGCGGATCTTCGTCGGGTGCCGGTAGTCAGGGAGGATCTTATCAACGTCCAGGATACGGTGGAAGCGGAGGAGTTAACGGAGGTGGAAATCCATTCCTTGGAGGTGCCTCGTCTGGGAGTTCGGCAACCGCAGCCGCGAATGCAGGAGCTTCGGGAAGTGCGGGAGGTTCGGGAAATCCTTTCTTGACCGGAGGATCTTCGGGCAACAACTACGGTACCGGTAGCGGTCGGCCCGGTACTTCCGGATCGTACGGCCCCGGTGGTAGCCAGCACGGTTCGACTGGATCGTATGGATCTGGTGGTAGCCAGCACGGTTCGACTGGATCGTATGGATCTGGTGGCGGCTATGGCTCATCGGGAAATAATGGTGGATCTCAGGGAGGTAGCACCGGCAATTATGGTGGATCCGTAGGAGGAAGCACTGGCAATTATGGTGGTTCCCTCGGTGGAAGCACCGGCAATTATGGTGGTTCCCAGCCGACTGGCAGCTACGGCGGCTCGTCGAGTGGAGCGAACAGCGCAGCGAGTGCCAACGCTGGGGCTGGTGGTTCCACTGTCACCGGCGGAAAACCCAAAGGATTCCCGACCCAAATCCCAACGGGATCCGAAGACGACGACTACACCATCCTCGGTGCAAGTCCCCAAGTCGGCGGTAAGCCCAAAGGATTCCCAACCCAAGTGCCAACCGGCGGATCGAACTACGGTGGCTCGCAGGGATCTCAATGGGGTGGTTCTCAAGGTTCGAGCTGGGGTGGTTCGCAAGGCTCCGGCTACGGTGGATCGCAAGGAAGTGGTCAAGGTAGCTCACCGTGTGGAGGTGCTACGGGATGTGGTGGCGCACCGACTGGTGGCGCTCGAGTTCCCAACTATGGTGGTTCCCAGGGATCCGGTTATGGTGGTTCCAGCGCCGGTTCCGGAAGCTCGGCAGCTGCTGGCGGTGGTCACGGTGGATCCGGATCAGGTAATTCGTTTGCTATGAGCTGGTGTCATAAATTGCTCAGTGTATTTTCCCAGTCCCGATCGACACTGAATTCCTAGGTTTCAATGTCGATGACGTTGCAGGTAACTACGGCGGATCTTCAGGCAACTACGGTGGATCGAGCGGATCTTCGGGCAATTACGGTGGATCGAGCGGATCTTCAGGCAACTACGGAGGATCGGGCGGATCTTCGGGCAACTACGGTGGATCGAGCGGATCTTCGGGCAACTACGGTGGATCGAGCGGATCTTCAGGCAACTACGGTGGATCGGGCAGTTACCCGGTTGGAGGTTCAGCCGGTGCATCCGGAACGGCTAGCGCCACAGCCAACGCTAATGCTGGTGCGAGCGCAGGAGGAGCGAGCGGTGGTCAAGGAGGCTACGGCAGTGGCAATTACCCGTCCAGCGGTGGTGGTTACGGCTCTGGCGCCGGAAACTCCAAGGCCGACGCATCCGCGACGGCCACGGCCAATGCAAACGCCGGTGCTGGTGGAATCTCCAACGCAATCGCGGACGCGAAAGCGGTCGCCACCGCGGGCGGAAACGCCGGAGCCAGCGCGACTGCCAATGCCAGCAGCAGCGCAAACGCCGGAGGACCCGGTGGATTCCCGTCGAGGGCGGCGGCCTCCAGCCAAGCGGCAGCCAGCGCCAACACCCGCGATAAGCTCATTTTCACTGATTAGGCATTTTTCAAATATTTCGACTAACGAGCTCCAACCGTGACTTGCCGGACATTGGCGTCTAGTCCAGCATAAAATTGCATTGAACGACACATACTTATGGCATGAAAGTTAGCAACGGTCGTGCGATCATCGACCAGACAGCTGTCGATGGCTACGTTCAACTATGTTTTACCTACGTTTGAATTTTTAACGCAGACGCAAAAGAAAAACTAGGATTTTAATACTTGAAGCCTTGTAAATAATTACCAGACTATATTAAAATTAATATAAGATTTCATTAATGTGATCATTTTATTGAATAAATTTACTCGGTCGAGAGAAACGTTTTGCCGATTGTTTTTTCCTCGATTGACAAACAGATCCTCCGAGACAAACTCTTCCAGCTTTCCCAAAATTCTCCACGGGCTCAACTCGCGAAAAGATCCTGCACGACTTCATCTGGTTTTTCGACCCTGTCACCGTTCGGACGCCCGGCTTGCAAAAAAAATTTCATGCGCTGGTCGGAAGTCGAAGATAAATTAAAAATTAAAAATTTTTTATCAAAGCGATTCCTGCGGAATTCAGAGATATATTCTCAATAATTTTTCAATAATTCTGAAACATGCACGCACCGAAAATTATTTTTTTTCAGATACATCCACCTTCTGGTCCATTTGGATAAAGATCAGCGATGGCTTTCGATCCGGCGATTTTTTTTACGTGTGAATCCACCGTTCTGAAAAATCCCAGTGAAAAATTCACGCGCCCCGAAGATCAAATATAAAAAAAAAAAAAGGCTCCCGAAGTATTCAAAAACTAATGTAAAAAAGTAAACGAAATTGGTTTCTTGGTCACGTAAGGCTATTCAATAAAAAGATCACGTCAATGAAATCTAACTTTAATTTTTTTTAACTTTAATTTTTTTTAACTTTAATTTTTTTTAACTTTAATTTTTTTTAACTTTAATTTTTTTTAACTTTAATTTTTTTTAACTTTAATTTTTTTTAACTTTAATTTTTTTTAACTTTAATTTTTTTTAATTTAAATTTTATTCAACTTTAATTTTTAATATAGTCCAGCAATAATTTACAACACTCCAAGTCCTAAGACAACTATCGATTCATTCGTTGAATAAATTTTTCTAATACTTATTTGGAGAATTTGCCGCCATTATTAACATCTTATCGAAATTTCTGTAGAATATATTTTTTTTTTTAATTTTTCTCTGCCCTCTCTCCAGGAAACGAAAATGCGTCAGCGCATCAGGGACACTTTTAGTAAAAGAAGAAATAAAAAATACAGAACCTGCCCTGGGTTTCTTGGATATTCCCAATGTCGGAGCTTCGCGACGGGGTTCTTTTTTTACGAGCGAGCGGGGATTCCCCGATCGAAGCGATATGCGTGCAGTCTTCGGCAATAAGTTCGGGCCGTAGTGGCCGACTTGGGTTTTCCCCTGCAGTCAGACTGGTTCCGATAGGCGCGGGACTAGTCAACGTGTGAAAAAGGAAGTGGAAGAAGAAAAACAGGCTTCCTCCGACCGGCTCGGCGGACACTGAAAAATCGACATTTTTCATTGACTCAAGGTTCATCCTTGATCGAACCTCGGCTGGTCCAATAATCATAATATCTCGCAGCCTCATCACTATTCGGAACTTTTCGTTCTTCGACGATCGGCGATTGTAACATTCTGCGAACAAAGCTAAGAACGACTCGAGACAGAAAAAAAATGATTATGGATGTTTGGTCCAAAATTTATTTCTGTCTGATCATTACAGGACTTTGCTACTTTGGAGGACAAACACACCGAATGGTCTGCAATTATTGGAGATATTTTCCTTGACCATGCAGCTTATTAATAAATTTGTGTAGAAAGCTGTATAAGAGACCATGCAGATTTTTAAAAATCGGCCGCTTATGACAGAACCTGGCGATTTTATTTGCCGATTTCAATCGGATAGATTGCGTCCAAATTTCAATGAGATTCGTCGTTTTCTTTCTGACATAAATTCAATGTGTCGAAGACTCTATCCGTGTCTGACCTTTTGCGCGGTGTGCGTTTTCTACTTACACATTGGTAACGCGGTCAACGGTATCCTCGTCCGAACCCCTCCCGCAGCTTTAATCGAAACATCCCTTACTCTTCCCGAAGCCCGACGGAATGCAAATGATAATAATTCGCAACTGCACTTGGTGCACTATATAAGACGCCGTTCTGCACCGAGAACTTCAGTCGCTCCTGACCCTTCGACAAGTGTCGAACCCTGCACAAGAGTCAGAGCTTTAACAGAAGCACGCGTCAACAATAGTAAAGGAAGAGATCGAAAGAGTGTTCATCAAAAATGAGAGCTCACAATTGCGTGGTCCCTTTGGTGGTTCTTTTGCTGGTGAACGAGTCACTCGGAAAGCCTGGTAAGCGACATCAACATTTTCCAAAAGATTAACAACACATTGCCGAAAATTCAAGCGCATTCTCATTGTTCGAAATCAACGATCAGCAACTTAACAAAAATTCGTCTACCTTTTTGCACACCTTTTTGCACACTCACTCGTATCTCATCGGGATTGATAAAATCACAATGGAATGTCGATCAATCACGAGAAAAGAGAAACAATCCAAAAAACCTATCTTGTCTAATTTGAATGAATTTTGTCTTTTCATAAAAGGTATCCTCGGAAATTTTGCGTCTGGTGGCTCATTGTTGGATCCTCTGGGCCTCCTGAACAAGAACGACAAAGGGAGTCATGCTGAAGCTGCCAGTGAGAGTCAGAGTATCGGTTCCAGTTTGAATCTTGGTCCGATAGGAATTTCCGGTGGTGTTACGTCAAGTAGGACATCGTCATCGGCATCGGCAACCGGTGGTCAAGGAGGGTTCGGCGAGGGAAGCGCTAAAGCCAATGCGAATGCCTGGAGCAATGCAAACGCTGGTGGCGGTCCTGCCGGTGCATCGGGAGGGGTCAACGCCAATGCAGGCGCACAAGCGGAAGCAGCGAGCGGTGTTCGGAGGGCCAGAGCCGCCGAGAACGCATGGAGCAATGCGAATGCCGGTGCTGGTTTCTCGGCTGGGGGCCCGGCCGGTGTATCGGGAATAGCCAATGCTAATGCAGGCGCAGGCGCAGAATCAGCGGTCGGAGGTCAAGGAGGATTTGGCATCGGAAACGCTAAAGCGAACGCGAACGCATGGAGCAATGCGAATGCCGGTGGCGGATATCCAACTGGAAGCCCAACTGGTGCATTGGGCATGGCCAATGCCAATGCAGGTGCGGGCGCAGAATCAGCGGTCGGAGGTCAAGGAGGCTTCGGGTTTGGGAACGCGAAAGCAAACGCATGGGGCAACGCAAACGCTGGTTCCGGCCAGCCGGCTGGAGGCCCAGCTGGTGGATGGGGAATGGTCAATGCCAATGCAGGTGCGGGCGCAGAATCAGCGGTCGGAGGTCAAGGAGGCTTCGGCTTTGGGAACGCGAAAGCAAACGCATGGGGTAACGCAAACGCTGGATTCGGCCAACAGACCGGCGGTCCGGCCGGTGGATCGGGAATAGCCAATGCCAATGCAGGCGCGGGCGCCGAATCATCGACCGGTGGTCAAGGAGGTTTTGGAAGTGGACACGCCGAAGCAAACGCATGGGGTAACGCGAACGCTGGATTCGGCCAACAGACCGGCGGTCCGGCCGGTGGATCGGGAATAGCCAATGCCAATGCAGGCGCGGGCGCCGAATCATCGACCGGTGGTCAAGGAGGTTTTGGAAGTGGACACGCCAAAGCAAACGCATGGGGTAACGCGAACGCCGGCTTCGGCCAACAGACCGGCGGTCCGGCCGGTGGATCGGGAATAGCCAATGCCAATGCAGGCGCGGGCGCCGAATCGTCGACCGGTGGTCAAGGAGGTTTTGGAAGTGGAAACGTCAAAGCAAACGCATGGGGTAACGCGAACGCCGGCTTCGGCCAACAGACCGGTGGTCCAGCCGGTGCATCGGGAATAGCCAATGCCAATGCAGGCGCGGGCGCCGAATCATCGACCGGTGGTCAAGGAGGTTTTGGAAGTGGACACGCCAAAGCAAACGCATGGGGTAACGGGAACGCCGGCTTCGGCCAACAGACCGGTGGTCCAGCCGGTGGATCGGGAATAGCCAATGCCAATGCAGGCGCGGGCGCCGAATCGTCGACCGGTGGTCAAGGAGGTTTTGGAAGTGGACACGCCAAAGCAAACGCATGGGGTAACGCGAACGCCGGCTTCGGCCAACAGACCGGTGGTCCAGCCGGTGCATCGGGAATAGCCAATGCCAATGCAGGCGCGGGCGGCGAATCGTCGACCGGTGGTCAAGGAGGTTTTGGAAGTGGAAACGCCAAAGCGAACGCGAACGCATGGAGCAATGTAAATGCCGGTGCAGGCAACCCAGCTGGAGGACAAGTCGGTGCATGGGGAACGGCCAACGCCAATGCAGGCGCAGGCGCAGGCGCAGGAGGAGCGAACGGTGGTCAAGGAGGATCCGGCG
This sequence comes from Listrodromus nycthemerus, assembly GCA_963978505.1. Lineage (NCBI taxonomy): Eukaryota > Metazoa > Arthropoda > Insecta > Hymenoptera > Ichneumonidae > Listrodromus > Listrodromus nycthemerus. Next base: position 2,298,581 of record OZ021687.1, read on the forward strand.
TTGCAAACGCGAACGCATGGGGCAATGCAAACGGTGGTATCGGTAGAATTGGCAACGCAATCGCGGACGCCAACGCAATCGCTTCCGCGGGCCTAAACGCCGGAAATCCAAACATCAACGGAAGTCCCGCAGGAGCCGGCGGATTTCAGTCGTGGGCGAACGCCTTCAGTCAAGCGGCAGCCAACGCAAATCTGCCGGGATGAGCTCATGTTGACGTATCTTTTATTTAATTCAACTGACGAACGTCATCCGTGACTTGACGAACGTCGACGTCCAGTTCATCATACATCAATATTCAACGATTCACAATTCATCAATTTTACATCATTATTTTCAACAGTTTCAAACTGTAAAACAATTTTTTTTATATTTATCCTGATGTAGTTGTTTTTATACCTTAAGACTTTTATACTTTTCCACTTGAACACGTTAGCTACCAAGCTCCCAGTGATAAATAAAATGAATTAAAAAAAAAAATTATCATTTTTTTTTTCTACGCGTTTACGGGCTTCGGATTTTTTTTTTTTTTTTCGTCTCCCATTCAAGCTCCGCCAGAATCGTTCGTAATGGATCGAAGCGTTTTACGGTGTAGAGCGTCGAGCGTGAATTATGACAAAAAAAAAAAAATTCTCACAGTACACAAGAGGCCGATTGCTCGGGCGAGAGACCGATTTTCACGATAACGAATAACCCGTTTTGCAAGAAATAATAAAAAAATAATTAAAAAAAAAAAAAAATCCTTTGGAAGTTTCGGTTTTTTTCGGAGCTTCGTAACGCACCAGATGCATTTTTATTTTCGGTGCATTCTCATCGACATGCAATCTCGAGTCGAATACAATAAAAATATATTCAGAAAAAAAAAAACAAAAAAAATTCGATTATTGATTCAAAAAAATTCTGGTGCCAATCGATAATCGATCGATTTTGGGGATAGATCGATATGCAGAATCATGCGAATTTATGGCTTCCGCTTTCGCACCGAAAATACGAATTTTTGATTCCGAGATCTTTATACTTTTCACTATTCGAGAGTCGAAATAAAAAATGTCTTGATATAATTATTATTATTTTTTTTAACGTCCATCGTTTTTAATTTTTTTTTTCCGCAAGATGCGCTCAGAACTATTACCGTGGTTAATAATAAGGTGGGTCTGATTGATCACCTTCGACGCCGATTAATCCTCGATAAATTACACTTCCAACCACTATAGAGATTATTTACACCTGACTATGCGAACCCTAATAACACCTCGGACGACGATACGATCCGACTAGTAAAAAAAATTGTAAATAAAAAAAAATCTAAAAAAAAAAGCTGGCTATAATTCGCTCGCAAGACTCAGGCTTCGCGCAATTTTGAGTCGTCTCGGGTATGATAAATGCTAGAATTCTACTTCGCGTCTTCGCTCCTCGCACATTAATTTCGCTTCCTCAATCAGATATTAATTTAACTGAACAACGACAATGCGTGCATTTATCGCGCGGATAATTTTTCACGTTTCTTCATGGAAGAAGCTTCTCAATGACCAATTTATTCACCCTCGGATTTTCAATAAACTCCGCGAACCGAAAATTAAAAAAATCATTTCGTCAATAAAAAAATATTGAAAAAAATTCCCTGCGACCTCTTCGCTGCAAGATTTTTTTTTTTTTATTGGCAACGAGACTGCGCACTCGGACGAAAATATCCAATGGAACAAGGGACAATGAAATTTCATGCTTGGAAACTTTTCGGGTCGTCGATCGAGCAGGTAGTTTTCTCGTTCTCCAGCGATATGTCGACAGTAAAATTCCGAAATTGTAAAGAGTCTTCGAGAGGGGCGAAACGCGGATTACGGTTTGGTCTGGGATAAACCCAAAAATTTTCCAACGTTCCAGACCGGCCGCAACCCCTAAAAATCGCCACGACATAAATACCTCGGACCGAGGAAAATTCGAGCCACAACGCGAGCGACAACCCTGAGACGAACATCGTGAATCGCAATATTTTTCAAAAAATTTTTATCATTTTGTGGAACCGCGAGACAAATAAAAATCATGAAAATCGTATTGATTCTGGTGTTAGCGACGGCTGCGATGGCCGCGTCGCTCGCTTCCGAGGGCCGAAAGGGTGAGTAAAAAAAATTCTATTGAAATTGGCCGGACAATAGCCACGGGTCAGTGACCATTCGCGTTCGTATATTCGTCAAACATGTGCGTCATACGCGAAGTTTCGAGACTCGAAAAAAAAGGGGATTGGCTCGTGGCGTTATTATTATTATTATTATTATTATTATTATTATTATTATTATTTTGGTATTTTTTTTTCGCGAGGGCGAGTTCAGTGGCCGTCGAGTATCGTCCTGGTCTGCTGTGTCTCGAAGAATTCGCAGATTATTCGGTGTTACTTGGGATGAATTTTTTTAATTTTTTTAATTTTTTTATTTTTTGATAAATGAATAATTGTATTTTTTTTTTTTTTTTTTTCGTTCAGTCGATCGCGCCGGAGAAAAGGAATTGCAAGATCTCGGCGTTGAAGATGACAGGGACAAGCGACATTTGTTCGAAAGCCATCTACGGCAGTCCTCGAGGTAAGTTTTTTTTTCATTTCCAATTTCTTCGTCAAACGGAAAAATATTTTTGGCAAAATGCAGCGAATCGTTTGACGGAATTTCGTCGGCAAATGATTTTTTTTTTTTGACCAACGCACGAATATTCATAATTCAATGGCGAATGATCGTGTGTTTTGAGGTTTAACATTTTTTTTCGATTTTCAAGTTTTGCAAATTTATCCCTTTATTTTCCGCGCCGTCGACAATTTTAGTTTATACGTTTTTTTTTTTTTTTTGCAAATCACGAGAAATAAAAAAAAAAGTCGACTTTCGTGGACAATAAATTATCTCGAAACGCGATAATATGTTTCACCGCGAAATCGCTGCGGTTTGTCCGCGTCAAAGTCCCAAAAATAATTTTCATAAATCCGGGAATTTGTAAAAAAAAAAATATGTGTTTTTTTTTTTTTTTTTCTCGAAGGGTTCCGGCGAAGGAACGTGGAAAAAAATTGAGAACAAGAGAAAAGACGCGCAACATCGTTCACCGGCGTGGCGGAAGCCCGCGAGGATGCCAGCGAAAAGGACTTTTGGCGCGCCGTCTTGGCTGCTCCGGATTACCTTGCGAGGGAAACCCAAGAGTCCTCGGCGCAGGTACGTCGGGCCCGTTACGAGCAATTGTTATCCATCGTGGCGGCTCCGAGAGCTCCGCTTGACACGTGAAATGTTAAATTACACGAGCCCGAACAAACGTCCCTTTCTCTTTTACCCTTTGGCGAACGGGCGAAGCGGACAAGGGGAGACTTTTGGGACGTGAGCGACAAAAGAAAATGCGAGCGATCGCGTGTCATTTATATTCGAAACTAATTTGTACTCGTCGTGGTTATTCTATCGTGGTGAATATTTGTCATCGGTTTTCATCGTCCGTTCCGCATGGAATTATTGTCTGCGAGTGACACGAGACATTTTTTTCAATTATAAAAAACTTATTTTTTCGTGAACATCGAAAATATCGATATTTTAATTTATTTCGTTTCTCATCAACCGAATTTTTTTTTTTTTTAACACAACGAAGAATAATTCATCGACGGAATTTATTTTTTTAAACACAACGAAGAATAATTCATCGACGGAATTAAATTTGCCGACGTTCGGGACTAAAAAAAAATTATTTTTTTAGTCGCAGGAATATTTTTCAATTGGAATGTGGCACGATGAGCTTTTCGTTTGTTTCATGTGTACCGAGATATGTAAATACTTTCTTTTTCTTTTTTTTCTTCTTTTTCTTCAATTTTATTTTTATTATCTTGAAAAAAAATTATTAAAAAATGCCACCGCCGCGAGAATTTTTGTCCGGCGATTCTGTGGCATTTTCATCGGGAGAAAGACTGAAATTAGTTGATAGAAGTCGTGACTGAATCGTCCGCAGTAATTTTATACTTAGTCGTTAAAGTCATTAATTAATATCACTAATATTCGTTAGAATAATAACATTAACTACTCATTAAAGTAATTTTTTTTTTTTTTTAATTTCCGCACGCCCCATTAATAATTAATATTATTATTATTATTCCGTAACGTTTATTCATTGTTTCGGCAAATTTGTAGCTGTAAAATAAAAATTATCGTTTTTGTACCAAAAAAAAAAAAAACACCCGTAAGAACCTTATTTCCCTCTGCATCTTTCTTTGATTTCTATTTGCATTTATATATATATAAAATATATATAAATATATTTCACATATAAAAATATATTTATATATTTAATAAAAAACATATAATAATATTTTTTATATCTTTATATTATAAAAATATAAATATATATACATATATATACAGGGTGTCTCAGAAGTCGTAGAAGAAACTGTTAGGGTTGATAGAGAAAAAAATTCTGAATCGAAAGTTCCTGAGTCAAACATTTTTTTGGGCCATAGAAAATTAGTTATTAATTAAAAACGGTAGCCAATCAGGAGCGCGCTACAAGACCGCTCTCACTCTCGCGTCTCCGCTACTTCCCCCGCTCATTCCTTTTTCTCTTGTAGCGCGCTCCTGATTGGCTACCGTTTTTAGTTAATAACTAATTTTCTATGGCCCAAAAAAATTTTTGACTCAGGAACTTTCGATTCAGAATTTTTTTCTCTATCAACCCTAACAGTTTCTTCTACGACTTCTGAGACACCCTGTATATATATAGCTTGAAGGGGTCGAAAACTTTGTCCTGTCGAGTAGTCTAGACAATTTTTGGGAACCGTCCCGAGAGTTCCCATTGCGAGTGGCAAAGAGTTATTTCGCATCTGTAAACCCGCGGGTTGGTCGCTCGTCCGAGACACATTCTCGCCTCATCTCGGTCTCCGTTCCTCGGCTTCTCGCACACCGACTCTTCTGTCCAAATAGCGGAGCTCGTGTTTATTTATTCGCTACGTGGCGGATCGGTTGTGTTAGAAAGATATGGCGTAATGGTCTCTCGGGCATTGTCCGGCGAGTCTCTCGCGGCTTGAATACCGCTTTGCGTTCAAACGTGTGAAAAGGAAGGGACAAAGAGAAAATGAATCTTCTCGCGGGTTCTCAGGACGTCTCGCGCCAGACGGCCAGACGGACCGGACTCGTTTTAAAGGGACAGCGAGATGGAAATAAGCGAACATTTCGGACGGGAGTGAGCAGGAAGGTGGATGAGGAGCGGTCGCAGGAACGAGGGAGAGCGAAGAGAGCGAACGAGACGAGACTGGGGAGCGAAGAGGAGCGAAGAGAGAGGGGTGAAAGGGGGGGGGGGGGAGAATATTTATCGGGGTTGGAAGTAAGCGTGTGCATGCGAGATCGAGTCGAGAAAGAGAGTCGAGTTGCTCGGCCGAACTGCGCAAAATCGTAATCGAATTTTTCAAAAATTTCACAAAATTTGGGGGCAAATTTTTTTAATAAATTTTTTATTTTTATTTTTTATCGCGTCGTCGTTGTCACGAGGTTTAACTGCAACAACAAAAAAAAGACTTTGTTTCATTGTTTCAGTTGTCACGATTATCGAAGGCAGACCAGGGGGGGGGGGGGGGGGGGAATATTTTTTTTATTATTAATTTTTTTAATTGTAAATATCAGTCTCAGGAAAAATTGGACCTTTCGATATAAGAAATTAATATCATCGTTAATGTGCAAAAAAAAATAAATAAATATGCGAAATAATGGGAATCTCGGGCCAGAATGGACAATCTTTGGCCCGAGATTTGCCACGAACGAAGAACGCAGGTCAGTTTCGCCTCGCTCCCCTATAATATGCAAATCATATACAGTGTTATATTCCCGCAAATGACGCCAACAAAGCTTCTGTAAATATCGCTCCGGTCAAGATATGTACATACGCGTACATCGTCGGGACACCTCTTGGCCCTCCCGATTTCTCCCTCCGCGTCTCCCAGTAAAGTTCAACGACCCCCTTGTCCCGGTATCCTCCACTTAATTTTTTTTTTTTTCACTCGATATTTAAAATTATGATTTATGATTTATGATTTATGATTTATGATTTATGATTTATGATTTATGATTTATGATTTATGATTTATGATTTATGATTTATGATTTATGATTTATTATTTATTATTTAATATTTATTATTTATTATTTATTATTTATTATTTATTATTTAATATTTATTATTTATTATTTATTATTTATTATTTATTATTTATTATTTTGTTTGCTGGTGACGTTGCTTCGCGGATCCTTTATTTCCCGTCGTGAAACTCGAAGGAAAGTGTATTTTTATTATTTGCATCGACATACGGAAGAAAGACAGTCGGTATTTAATACGTTATGTAATTACCGAATCGCTCACAGCAGCGTCGTATTATACACGTGAGGATAAAGTCCAAGGGATTAAATACGATGTAGCATGGCAAAACATCCCTTATCCAACATTTATCTCCCTCTTCTTCTTCCTCCCCCCCCCCCCCCCCCTCTACTCTCTACCACCCGGTATTTTTCTCGCTCCGTCTCTCGCTTCCTCCGATTATTTTTTTTTTTACTTTTTTTCTCCTCCCCTCCCACCTCCGTCCCTCTCGCTAAAAGTGCACCGGCCCTTTGTCCGAGGGATCGTTGGGTTCCTCAGACTCCGTCGAGTGTCTCAGCCGCCAGATGTTCGCGAAAATAAGAAGCGCAAGAGTTCGCGAGACGATGCAGTAAAGGAAGAAAAAAAAAAAAAAAAAAAAAAAAAAAAAATATTAGGGAAAAGAAGACGATCGAGGGAAAGGGGACGGAGCGAGAGCGAGGAGCGGAGCGATCGTCGAAGACGAAGGTGAAGAGGGATGCGAAATAGCGCCAAAGTGAAACGGGAGGATTTAAAGGAGGCGAGGGAGGCTTCGTCTCCGGGGATTAGGCAGCACAAAGGGAGAGCAAAAAAGGGGCGACCACGGTTGGGAGAAGAGTTGGAAATAATAATAAGGATAGTAATAAAAATAAAGAGAAGGTAAAAAGCAAAAAAAAAAAAAAAAGGGTCGATATCGAGATCCGAAAAGAGCGTGCAATGACCGGGCAATCCGGACACGCGATCCCCGGGGACCAGTAATGTATCAACAAAATGTTGAAGCTGCAACGATGATTTTTTTTATTTTTTATTTTTTTATTATTTTTTTTATTTTTTTATTTTTCGAATTCTTTCGTTTTTTTTTTTTCGTAGGTCGAGGCAATCGACCCTTCAATCCCGAAGCTCTTTTCCCGTGGAAAAATAAATCCATCGACGCTTTATCGAATAAAAAATCATTTGAAAAAATGGTAATTTTTTGTTACACGAAAATTATGGAAATTCGATGATATTGATATTTTTTTTTTTTTTAAATTCGATAAACCGATGGAAAAAAAACAGTCGATTTTTTTCCAACTGCTTCGTCTATTTGTTCACGGATCGTGCCGATTAAATCTTTGATTTCGGAGCTACTTTCCCCACGAAAAATTGTTTCGGCCGACGAACCCTTTGCTCGCGAAGAATCAATGAAAAATATCAACGCTCGAGTCTCCATACTCGTATGAAAAAAATAAAATGTTGTAATAACAATTTTTTCATCGATTCAACGAGTCAATTAATTCGAACGGATTAATCCACCGACTGTAATCGAACCCTTTTTAGGTACTTTGAGCCGTGCCGAAGTTCTCCTCGGTGCGTTACGGCCCTGCCAGACGGCAAACCAGTCCTTCGACCAGTCCGCAAGGGAAGAAAGAGATGGAACTAGGTTTCTGAATTAAAAAAAAAAAAAATAACAATAATAAAAAAGGCAAAAAAAAAAAAAAAAAAGAAGACACAAAAAAAGATTAAGTAGAAAGTGGTCCGTCCGGTGCAACAACCTACGGTGTCTGACGACGACTACGACGTTTTAAAGCGCGCACTCCATTCCCGTCCCGCGCTGTTCCTGTTTTTCTCTCTCCACTCTCGCTGTATATACATAACGTGTACATGCATGGCTTGTGTACTTATATACGAGACTGTGTGTGTGCACCTTGTTGAAGATGTGGATGGCGAAGTTTGCGCCGAGAGGAAGGAGCCCGGCTCTCCCGAAGGCTCCGTCTCGATCCTGGCCGCATTTCTCGTGCGGTTGTCGACTCGGAAAGTATCCTCGGGGTATTGTCGGTAAGTGTTCGTAGCTGAGTACTCCGAGTCGTTTGCGAATCCTCCTCGTCCACAATTTTTTTTTTTTAAACTCTTCTGAATTTTATTATTTCTTCATATATATATATATATATATTTTTTTTTTACGTCCCATTTTGGTCAATAGTATTATTTTTAATTGTTCGTGGACGAACGATGACTTGGGCGATTTTATTACATTTTTTTTTCATACGTTCAGAAAAATCGAATTTTCGTTTTAGAGAAATTTATTGATCACGTATTTTAATACGCGTATTTTTTTTTTTTTTTTCGCTCTTCTAGATTTACAATTTTTTTTTTTTTTTTACTTTAAAGAAATCTGTTTGGCGAATAATGGCCATTGAAATTGTTTGTTGAAATGTAATTCCTTGGGGGGAATTTTTATGATGGGGGAAAAAAATTTTCCGAATTCAAAATTTTATCTCTATTAATTTTTCTTGCGAAGTTGCGAAATGAAACTTGTCGTTACGAAGGCTTTCTCGCGTCCGAGTACTTCGAGTCGCTTACGAATCCTCCTCGTCCACATTTTTTTTTAACTCTTCTGAATCTTATTATTTCTTCATATATATATATATATATTTTTTTTTTACACCCCATTTTGGTCAACAATATTATTTTCAATTGTTCGTGGACGAACAATGACTCGGGAAATTTTTGTGACGATGCGAAAGATTTTCAACTTCACAGTTCTACCTTTATTACATTTTTTTCTATCCGGTCCGAAAAATCGAATTTTCGTTTTAGAGAAATTTATTGGTCACGTATTTTAATACGCGTATTTTTTTTTTTTTACGCTTCTAGATTTAAAAGAAAAATTTTTTGCTTCAAAGAAATCTGTTTGGTGAAAAATGGCCATTGAAATTGTTTGTCGAAATGTAATCCCTTGGGGGGAATTTTTATGACGGGGGAAAAAAATGTTTCCGAATTCAAAATTTTATCTCTATTAATTTTTCTTGCGAAGTTGCGAAATGAAACTTGTCGTTACGAAGACTTTCTCGCGGCTGGGTCTTCGCGCGGACATTATAATGTTGAAACGGACATTCTACTGACCTCGAACGGTTCCTGATTTTGCTCTCTGCAGTCTCTCGTTTCTCAACTGCGCGTTCCCGCTTCGTCTCAGTCACACCGAACTCGTCGCTGATGCGCACACGTATTTTCAATAATCCCATTAATTTTTGTTAGGCAAAAAAAAAAAAAAAAAAAAATTATAACAAACACATCTCGGCATTCGACACTTATCCTGCAATGACGAAAATTTTGGCACTTTTGGTGATCGTTTCGGTCTGCGTTATCGTCAACGTTCGGGGTCAAGCAACCAACAAAAAACGTAAGTAACTATTGAAAAAAAAAAAAAAAAAAAAAAAAAAAATTAATATTTATTTTTTTAAAGGAGTCGCTGATTTGGTGTGAAATTATTGTTTTTTTCGTTAATTCGCAGCTGTTAACGGTCAAGCTTTCGACGAAATTGTTGTATCATCGGTTCTCAACGTCAGGCGAAAATCGAAGGAAAATCGTCAGGGTAAAAAATTGCTGACGAATGTTCCATCGGGAACGACTGGTCCACCTGGTAACCCAACGGAAAATGCATCGAGGCTCGTGTCCAGCGATGGAAGTAGAATCTTTCAAGAAAAGAGAGAACGTCGCCAAATCGTAAAGAACAGGTGAGCGAAGTATTATCAGGTGATGAAAACGGGGCAAAATGGGACAAAACTAAATTTCCTTAAAAAAAAAAAAAAAAAAAAAAAAAAAAAAAAAAAAAACGTTCGCCCACCGCGAAGCCTGGTGTGAAATGGGAATGTTGTGGACACGTGGCAAAATGGAATATTTTTCCTAAAAAAAAAAAAAAAAAAAAAAATGTCTGCTTCCAGCGATGGAGAAATTAAACATTTTCCCATTTTGCTCCGATACGAATTTTTAACCGGTGCTCCGAACGACAATTATTCCTCCCACCCGAACGACCGTTGCGTCACAAGCTGCTCCGTTTTGCCCCCTCCTCGTTTCTCCGTAATTTTATCCGCGCCGGTACGCGATTTTTATCGACTGTGAGCAAGCCGATCGACGGTCGAAAAAATTCTGCGGCGGAAAAATTTTCATTGTTCTCCGATCGATTATCTCGCGCGCTTACTTACCGGTCGCCAATATAAATGCGGATTGTCGCGGGGCAACTCGTCGACGAATTTCAACGCAATTCCACGGTCAAATGATATTTTCAAAAATCTGTTCTAGATTGCTGGACCTTGGCGTCGCTGGATACCTGCTGAATTCTCGAAAATGATTGTAAAAAAAAATTCAACAAACAATTGACTCGCGTCTAGCAACGACAACCGCACGGCACTCACCCCTCATCTGTGATCACACATTTTGGTTCGGCTTTTGGACTTCGGCTTGTAACAAAAGGAACAATAAATTTTTTCTGTCTCATAACATTTTTCGTCCATTCACATCGCCGTTGTGTCTCTGTAGAATTAAAAAAAAAAAAAAAAAAAAATTTTATGTCAACGCAAGCCAGCGTAGACTGCGAAGACTCGAAAAGAAAGTTCTCCGGATCGAGACTCATCGAAATGTCCACGGAATTATTTTCACCGGCGACAATTCGGTTCAATTTTCCCGGTCTGACCATTGCCGGACTTTTCCACTTCGACCCTTAAAAAAAAAATTAAAATTCAATCCCAACGACAGAAAAAAAAAAAAAAAAAACCGAAACTCAACATCCAAAAATATCAAACAAGCTTAGCCAAAAATAGCGCCTAAAGAAAAAAAGAAAAAAAAAAAAAAAAAACAAAATTGGCTGCACAAGCGGAAGAAGACTTTTGCGGAATCGACATCGGGGCCGTCGACGAAGCCATACAAAGCGATCTTCCTCGTCGCGTGTCGAACCGGTCTCGTTCAACGAAACTCAAAGAGATGTCTCTATTCGGCAAGTGTCGGTGCATCGGATGAATGCAAATCGGCGCGTCCGAGCGTCAAACGACTCGCTGGCGTCACGAGTCGATTTACTGAGGCGATCCGGAATCGCGACGCGAACGGATGCGCCAGACATTGCGTCCAGACTGATGACGACGGCGAATGCACCGGCGAGTTGCGATCTACGCAAAAGAGTATCGACGTCGCGAGACGAGAGAATAAGTTTGAAAAAAAAAAAAAAAAAAAAAAAAAAAAAAAATCGGCTCGACTGATCAACGGTCCGATCTACGGTTTTTCGATCGTTTCTCCCGTCGCGATCGTTATCGATTCAGCGACCGTAGCTTTGGTAAGCGAGCGTTTATGTCGCCCCGATACACACCTGTGCCTGTTTTACGTCTTC